>VYXC01010946.1:1923120-2272655 GCA_013397175.1 Platysteira castanea
GTAACAGTCTTGTTTCTTGAATTTCAGAACTTCTTGTATGTTTCAGAAAAAAACGACAACACCCAAATCATCCTTCAATTAACTATTCTTGCACTCAGCAATCCATAAGAGGTGGATTTACTCTTACCTTACAGATTTTTTTCCCCATTACTTTACTCTTCCCGCACAGTTTTACACAGATTTACACCTTTTTGTTTCTGGCTTCAACTACAGTGTGGTGGTAATATTACCCCTGTAAATCTCTACAAAGGCACGTAGAAGAGACTGTCTAATGCGTCAACTTGAGAGCAACTCTTCCATCTTTCCCGCCAGCAGCACCAAACCGGATTTAAAAATCACAGAATAGGTCAGGTTGGAGGGGACCACCATGGGTCGTCTGGTCCAACCTCCCTGCTCAAGCAGGGTAATCCCAGAGCACATCGCACAGAATTGCATCCAGGTGGTTCTTGAATATTTCCAGTGAGGCACATTCACACACCCCACAACCTCTCTGGGCAAGAAGCGCTGCTCTGCAAGAGAAGAGGCCCCAAGAAAAGAAATGGACTTTGCTTTAAAAGCCGAACAACAAAGCAAACCGAAAGGTCCCGCTGGCCCGGCCCACCCCACGGCTGTGCCGCAACCGCCGCCCGTTCCCGACCGCCCCGTGCCGAACCCGGCGCGGCCCGGCCCGGCCCAGCTCGCCCCGCGGCGGCACCATCCGCCTCGACTCCCGCCCCGCTCCGGCTGCTCTGCCTCGCCATGGCCGCTTCCTCCTCCTCCTCGGCGGCCGCGCTGCGCCCGGTCACTCACCTGATCTTTGACATGGACGGGCTGCTGCTGGGTGTGTAGCCTGCGCCCCTCTCCCCTCCACGGCCGGGCCCCTGTTCCGCCCCACGCCGGTGGGTTCCGGCTGCCCGGACAGCGAGAGGCCGGAGCTGGCGGCGGGCAGCCTCTCTCTCTTCCCTTCCCCCTCCGCCTCCCGCGGCCTGAGCGGCCCAGCCTGCGGCTGCTCATTCACGGCCTCCTCGCTCCGGGCGAGCAGCCAGAACGCCCCGGGCGGCGCTGCTAAAATCAGAATGAAGGGATTAAGGCAACAGGAAACGAATGAATTCCTTCTCCTCCTTCCGCTACTTGCTGCTTTTCGGGGGCAGAATTCACCTTAAAGTAAAAGACCCGGGGCTGAGCGCGAACAGGGTGCTTGCTCTGGCTGGCGGACGGCCGAGCGAGGTTGGGGTGGCTGTGGGGAGAGCGGTGACGGGCAGGCTGGGGCTGAAAGCCAGGGAAAGCGAGTATGGAGGAGAACGGGCATCCAGTGTGGGGCTGAGGGATCTCCGGGCCGCGCATTGCCCAAGGCCGGGAGCAGCGAGTCCCGGAGGGCAGGACAGCGCTCGGCAGCGTTTACAGCTACCGTCTCTAATTGAAGAGCGTGGAAACCACGCTGATAGTCTCCCAGTTTTGGTATCAGTAGACTTCCTGCTTTGCAGGGTTATTCTGTAACCTGACACTTCCCATGGTACAGCTCGACTGTATCTTGAGGTTTGAATAGTCGCTATAACTAGCACAGTTTTAAAGTCTGCTCTTAGCTGTTTGCTGAATCGGGACCCTCTGCTGAGGAATAATGGAATATTTTGGTATGTGACTTAGTTTCTCAAATAGTCCATGTGAGTTATCACACAAGAAGCAGTTTTGGATGTAGGTGAGCTCTTTAAAGGTGTGAACTGGAGGTGTGTGCCTTCTTTCTGCAAAACCCAAATTGTTGCAGTTTCTGGGAGGACTGCTGTGAAGTCTGATGAATTACTCTGTTTCCAAGAAATGTGCACTTTTCCCTCCTTCGGGGCAATAACAAGTGAAGATGATCCACACTTATCTTTTAAAACAAAAATGGCTATGCTATGCAAAACAGTGATAGAGTTACTTTAGTTCAATTTTCAGTTTCATCATTGGAGTCTCAAATAGCCTGGGGATACACAGCCAGACACACACACGTGTGTGTGTAATCCTATAATCCAGAACCAGTTATTTTAATTTCATTCTTAGAAGTTTCAAGAAAGCTTTTTTTAGTTGCTACGGCTCTTTGCCAGAAGTTGGAAATCTGCTTCACACAGACAATACCTTAACAGGACAGTATTGGTAATGATACAGCTATGTGATTTCTCCTATTTAAAAAAGTTGCATATAAAGTGTGTATTGTATTTCAGAAATCTTTCAGCTGTGAAGAATTAAACTGAAAATACTCTTCAAGTATCTTCCAGTACAGAGGAGTAAAAGTATCTTGGTGATTTTCATAATGTGCACTTCATTTCAGAGGACTTCAGTATGTTTCAGCCCTGAATACTAGGGCACCTTTAACATTTTCAGTGAACCTGTTTGTTTCATGATGAGTAGTGGCCCTTGGGAGGGAAAAAGGGAGAGAAATATGCCCAAAATTACTTCCTTTCAAAGAGCACAAATAAAAGTTTTGGTATTAAATATCTATTATTGCTAACTTTTTAAGTGCCCCCGTAGTTGGTTGTATTTTTTAGAATCTCAAGCTTCAGGTTTTGCAGATTTTTTTTTCCCAGCAAAGTAGTGTCTGCAAATGTACATGACTATTTTTAGAAGTTTTCACCTAAACCCTGCTGATTTTATAGAACGAATATAAATTGATCTATAAATGATGAGAAAAATTGAGCATTAAATTCATATGATGTAATGTGCCATGAACTTGTTTTCTGTAATGGACATACTTGCTTCTGATTAAGGAAGGTAGGACATCTTCTGATGGAAAGATTTTCAAAATCTTTGTGAGTGTAAAATCCTTACATGAGGCCTGATGTGGTTACAAGGTTCTTGACTTTGGAAACAATCCAAGTGTTATCCTGTAGAACCTGCATCCTATACTTTACTGACTAATGCTTGGCTGTATGAAAATGTTGCTGAGTCTGATCACCTGTTATTTTATCCCCCCCATTCTGTAACATAATTGAGACTGATTAAGTTGTCCTTGAATCCCACCTTGGTATATCAGCTTACTTTCAGTATGGAAGTTACTGCCTCTGAACTGCCTGTGCAAGTACTTCACCCCTTTCATTCAGAGTCCTTCTGTAGCATTGTTTCAAATGTTATCTAACACTCTTTTCTCCAGCACGTATAATCAATGCAATCTACCCTTCCTNTTTTTTTTTTTTTTTTTTCTTATTACCTTATCTTTCCCTTTGAGCTCTTGGATGAAATCTTGGGGGTTTTGCCTGTTGTTCCAGTTGCCAGGAAGTTAGCACACTGTAAAGTGATGCACTCATTTAGTAAATGAAATATGTGACTGCACCTCTATATATCTTATTATTTAATAGGTAAAATTAATTGAAGGACTTCACTATTTTTTGTAGGAAACTCCCGCTGTAACAGAAAAACAGCCTTTGTGCTAATGTACAGCAGTTGCATCTTGCATTGTTATACATAGAATAGTAGAATATCTCAGGTTAAAGGGACACATAAGGATCATTGAGTCCAGCTCCTCGCAGGACTTCTGAAAACTAAAACAGAGGAGTAAGAGGCTTGTTCAAATGCTCCTTGAACTCTGGCAGCCTTGGTGCCATGAGGACTGCTCAGGAGAGCCTGTTCCAGTGACTGATCACCCTCTCATGCAGCTTCATTAATAAGCATAGTTGATTAGTGGTGCTCTGTGTAGTAGAAACCAGAGGAAAAGGAATAACTAAATCTTAATTTTTGTTGTTCTGCTGTACTTTCTCAAAAAACCCCCAGAACAAACAACAGCAGAAAAACCTCAACAAAGCCCCCCAGCACTTCAATTAAAGAGTACATTTCTTAAGTTAAATTTCTACTTGATTTCCTACAGCAAATTATAACATTAAATGCTCAGAACAATTGATTGCTTTTTCTTTGACTGTGGTAGGTCTGTTTCTACATAAGAGTTCTATTCTAACTGTTAGTATGTAGTATAGTTAAAAATATTAAACCTACTTATGTGTTCACTTATCCAACACGTAGCACAAAGTTAACAGATAGTAGTAAGAATAACAACAACAGAAACTAGAGATCTTTGATATCTAAATAAATTCTGTTTTTATAGTTGTACAGTTTGGTATCTGATCCTAGCATTTTAGCATATTGTAAAAACATACAGAACTAATGCTAAAGATAGACAAGGAAAAATCTATTTAACTTGTACAAAATATGCAACTAGAGTAATGCCCCCCAGGATCTATCTTATAAATTTACTGAATAGGTTGCTTTTTAAGCTATGACAAGTGGTTTTGTTATATAATTATAGCCAATAGCTACCCTACCACCAAAACACAAATAGGATTGAATGTTGCCTTTGTTGATCTGTGCCTAAACTTATAGGGGGCTGAAAACATTTAAAATTCTCTACAAGCTGCATGTATAATATTAACCTTTCCCAACTGACAAATGAACTTAGGAAAATGGCTGCAAAGATAAGATGTTTCTTAGAATTGTGCTTAAAGCTGAACTGGTGCTAAACTAACATGCAAAGAACATGACACTTCGGTGTAGAAAGTTTAGTCATGTATTTATTTTTGTTTAAATTTTTTGTTAGGAGTAGAGATTGTTTTATGTAAATTACTATCCTTGCCAGTACCCCTTAGTGTTGGAAAACAGTATCTTTACATGAGATAAATTAGTGTGCTCAAGTAGATCAAAATGAGAGATGGTTCTTAAAGCAGCTTAGTTTTGCAAGATATCTTCACCGTAACTCAAAGTCATGTTGCACTGTACAGGCACAGGTATGCCAGCTTGTGACCATTTCTAGAGGGATGAGAAGTAGTTTAGGGAACTGGGATCAGAAGTTGCTGCTTTTATAGCTGCTGTCTCCTTTGTGTGAAGACTGCTATGTTTTGTGTCACTTCTAAGCCTCTCCTGCATGGCTGGCCAGACAGGTCATCTCTGGTCTATAATACAGAAGAAATTAGCTCGCAGTTAAATTTGTTTTAGTGTTATGTTTGTTTTAGTTGTGAGATTCATAAGAATTTCAGCATGTTTTCTTTCTTCCCAGTGTTACCTACTCACTGTCACAAGGTCAGAAGTCAAAAATGTGCTCTTACTTTCATTTTATTGCATGAGTTGCCTAGGAGATGGCTGTTACAAGAAAAGTGGTGAGAGTTCCATGCTGGAGTTTGCTTATGTGCTTGCTGTCTTTTATTTAAAACTGCTTCCTATTTCTTCTGTATCCAAGCAAATAACAGCAAGTCATCTAAATATCAGTTCTCTCTAGATTGTCCTATGTTATGGCATAAGTACAGGAATTAATCTTCTTAGGCTACAACCTGGCAATCTTGTAAGCCTGTTTTCTGCTCCTGCATAGTGGAAACTTACTTTCTTGTAATTCTCACTTTCCATCTGATTTTTGGAACAAAGAAGGAAGGGAAAATACTCTCTTGCCACTGTGTTCTGTACTTGTAATTTGTTGCAAAACTAAAAAGATTAAGGATATTATTAGATTAAAATACCCTATAGATGCTTCGTGAGCAAATCTTGGACATAAGTAAAACAGCTCCTCACTGAGAATTAACTAACCATAAAAAGAGTAAATAAGATTGGTCATATGCTTGAAAGCTAACATTTTATTTTAACAGCAAGAAAAATTTTGGCAAGGACATAACGAACACACTAACCCAGAGTCTGACTTCTGTTATTACCTTGATTGATTTGCAAATTGCCCATCCACATGGTTGCCTGTTGTTTGTGGTTAGAAAAATCCAGAATCAGAGCTTAGTTCAGCATTGGTAGAACAGGGTTTTGTTTTTCTGGGTTTCTTTCTTGATTTCTGTAGTGGCTACCACATTTCAAAATACCATGGGCAGCATTAACAGTGATAATTTTTTCTCCACGAGAAATTACACAAGGAATGCTCCCAAGCTGACAGATCTGTGATTTGATTTTAATATTGCACAGAAATTACACACAAATGCAATGTATTTTTGGTGCTTATTTATTAGTTGCCCCAGACCTAAGGCATTTGGCTATAAAAGAAGACAAAAAAAAGATAAACTACATGCTGAACAAATTAATCCCAGGAGTTTTCCAATTTCCCTTTTAGTAATGTGGCTTTTGTTTTCTGTCTGTTACACACTTGCAATTGTATAGAGAGCCTGTAGCAAGTGGAGAGGTATGTTTTGAAGGTGCTGGGACTGTAAAGATTCTGTTTAATGATTTTAGAGGTGCGTACAGCAGTTTGGCCATTTATAAAAATTAGTTGCTTTCTATGCCTAGATGCAGATTTTCAAATCTGTTTGTTGATGATAAGGATTTTATATTTGTTGGATAGGTAAACTGTTTTGTGTATAAAGTTCCAGTTATTTTGCTTTGAATGTAAATAAGGTGTCATAAATGGAACAGAATTTCACACAAAGAAAAGGTGTGTTATTATAATGGAAAAAAGAATTTTCCATTATAATAACACAATTTCCAGCTGCTGTATTCCAATTTTCTTTTCGCTTAATAAGAAAAACAGCATTAACATCCGTGGATTTATTATTCTACATACTGGCAATAGTTACACTGTGTACCATCTTGGACCCAGCTCTGCAGCTCTTGTTCTGAGTAGCTGTAAGTCATTCATGTAGCCTTGTTGTGAGTTGGCTAATTAAACTCTTGAGAGTGGAATTTTTCAGAACATCTTATTTGGGTAGGACGGTTTCTGCTCTCTCAATTCTGCTGGTATATTTTCTCTGAGACACAATCCTGTTCTTGACTACTGGAATTTATACTTCTAATGTTGGAGGAGGAGGGGTGATTGTAGTTATTTTTATTTTTAACTTATTTTCTTTTGTATTGGCAACAGACCTTAATGGAGATGATAATTTTCACAATAGGATCATTGCTCTTTTTAAGGCCAGGAACTATGTTAACTAAAAACACAAAAGCAGTTAAGCCCAATATCTTGTCCTTTCAAACTTTATTGCATTCATTATGGACATCTCTGTCACAAAGTAGATACTAGCAGTGATTGTTGCTGCTCCTATTGTGTGTTTATGTACGTCTTTGTATTGATACTAATTTCTTTCACAAGAGTACTGAGAATTATAGAACCAAGATCATGTTTGTGTCTTACAATGGTTCTCTCAGAGGCTCCTGACCTTGACTTATCCCTTTTCGCCCTCCTTTGATAATAATAATAATAAGAAAACCGTTGTTCTGACCTAAGGTTTGTTGAGGTAGTGTCAACCTTCATCAAGATTTTTTTTGGTACTTAGGGGAAAAACATCCTGTGTTTTTTACCTCTGTTTTTTGCCTCCTTTCCGTCAATAACTGGTGAAGAATGTATCTCTTGTGGCTCTTATTTTTGATGGCTGAAAACTTTTTTTTTTTTTTTTTGGTAATATTCTGTTTCTTGAAGAGTTGCACACCTATTGACAATATCTGTTTACTGTCTCCATGTATGTTTTCTGTTCTTGTGCAGATTTTAATAATTTTTTATTCCTCTTATAACGAATATCATATTCAGTGGTAGTTTGGAAGTATATCTGATGCTGCATTTTGGAAAAATTTTCATCGAAGTGTACATTGCTCTTTCTCAAGTACTTTTCCAAGCTATTGTTATATATAGTAGCTGGTTTCTTTTAAAAATGTATTCTTACTTTTCTTCCTCCTTCTCATTAGAGATATATGACATATTTTTGTAAAAGTCATCAAATAAGTACTAATAGACTATGTCTTATGAAGCAAGTTTATTTCTAGTTCTTGAATGATTTCCTTTGGGCACCACTTATGGGTTAGCACTCCACACATTGCTTTTTTTCTCTGCTATTAGTTTTTGCGTTGGTTCTGCCTGTGTGTGGTTCTTTTGGATAAGTTTTACATGCAGTTTGTCTCAGGATAAGGCAAGGCATTTGAGAGGAAAGACCACTTTATTATTTGTCAGTCCAGTCTTTCTGTCTAACATCTGTGTGAATTTACTCATGACCTTTGTCATTATATAATAGGGGCAGTCTTACAGTGTCTCATTCTCACAGCTCATTATTGTGTGTTCTCTGACCTGCTGTAATAGGTCCCCGTGTCACCTTTGCTCTCCAAAGGATTGGGTCGTGCTAGGCCTTTGCAACAGCCCTGTGCTCGCGGGTGCTGCACTCACTGGGTTTGCTGCCAAGCAGCTCAGCCCTGGGCATTGATTGTCTGCTGTGCATAAATATGAGTTCACTCCGGTTCTCTTTACAGTGTCACCATATACAGAAAATAGCCTGTTCGTGTCAGGACATCTTTTGGGATGTTGTATCTTCAAAATTATGTTCTGCTTTAATCGCTCTATTTGTGTGTAATGTAAACTGACACAGAGTACATATTTAAACTAATTTGATTACTGACCAGTAATAAGTGAGATTACCTTTTTCGGATTGGGATGTTTTATGACTTTGACACTGGTACTGGTCATTTGGAAACGTTTCTAAGCAAGAGGGAAAACTTTGTACTAGTACTGGAAGAATTAAGTGAAAGATAATGTGTGTTTAATGAAAAAAAAAGGTATTATATCAGAAGGTTTGAAGTACAAGAAATGAATGGTTTAAGGTGGAGCATGAGTATACTGAGATATACTTCATTTGAATAAATTGTTCTATGGTAAAGGTATTTTTCTTTATTTTTGTAATTTACATACAGAAACCTCCTTTGACTTGTCTCTTCAGGGCAGAAGAATATGCTCATGCATACCCGTAAAGTGACATAACCTTGGGTAAAGTCAGCATTCTACTACAAGACCATTACTGCAAAAAATTACACTATGTGAAATGGTGGGTCTTTTCATGCTAAGGCTGAGTCTTCTCTATAGCATTATATTGTTACTGGACTAACAAAATGTTCTTTGCTCTATGGCTCAGGGGAGATGGAGCCATAAAGAGCTTATCACAGTTTAATAAATTCCTAGTCTTTAAAAATTAAAAACAGTGTTTCATGGGGAACATGTCTGAGGAAAATGAAAGTATTTGGGCCACTAAGGTATTATAGTATATCTAATTGCTATTCTGCTTCCTAATAACTTGCAGTTATTATTGTTGTAGATCATATTTTTATTATATTTATCCTTCTACCATTTTTAATTTGAATGTTCTCATTTTTCATGAATGAAGGCATCTAGGAGTAAAGAGCGAGAAGTAGTGTTGCTGTTCTGGTTTTGTGTGTTCTAAAACTTCAAACTTTTTATGTGTCAGTTTCATATAGGTACGAATTGAACTGAATTGAATTTACCCAGAGCCAGTTAGGGTTCTAGTTGATTATAATTTATTAGCAAGCATCAGTACAGCAGACAAAAGACAGCCAAGGCTAGGGCCACTGCGGAGTTGCCGCTCCGACAGCGAGCCAGCTAGGTCCTCTTTCTTTGATCTTTTATGCCTCGAAACTTCCGTATTTTGTATCCCTTTTGGTGACTTCTGCGCAGGCGCAGACTGGTGCTAGGTGATCTTCTGGCAGTTGTATATCACGTACTATCTATGCAAAAAGCCTTATTTTGCAAAAACAAAAAGCTTACAATGCAGTTTTATTTCTATGGTATATATATATATATATGCAAACGGAAGCTGCAGTTCCCTATATGTTCAGTTACAGTGTCTTATTGTACCGGATATTGTGGTTTGGCACTTTGCTATTATGCTACTGCTGCAAGTATGGTTCCTCTTTTTTTTTTTGGAATATTGTAACATTATTGCATGATTTTCGGGTGTTATGAGGTTTTGATAAACAAAATAATCAAACTTCTATTACAAGTTGATTGCAAATTGTACAGTATTGCAAAATTTAATTTCTTGAAATGTTTGATTGAAAGTCGATTTTGCATAGTTTACTGTTTATCATGGCTTTGCCTTTTTGAAAAAGGAAGTGAACTATTCCCCTTCATTCTTTTGCAACTTATTACAGAGAGCAGGTAATTAGTATGTGGATTTAACAATAGCAAGATAAAATTCTAGGTTCTTAGCTTAAAAAAAAGTTTTGCATCTTTATACCACTCTTCATATAATCCCAGTTATACTATTTTTTAATGAAAAAGAAGGGTTCTATCTTACAGATTCAAAAAAAAAAAAAAGCTTTGATTCTACCTGCTGATTGTATTCAAAGTTTTAAAGAACTTTTGATGTATGTTTTAGCTTCCTGTTACATGAGTCTTCATACCTTTAGAAACATCTTCATCTTTCAATAACCTCACACTGCACCACTGCAAAATTTCTGGGTAGCTGTGACCTGTCACACGCAACCTCCCCTGCCCAGGCTGGTCCCTGACCTGCCATCAAAAGAAAGCTTTCTGCAGTCTGCTGTAGCAGCACTACTGCTGTCCAGACCACTCCTCTCCTAGGGAAAGCAGGGTGGTGGAGAAGGGTGACAGTCTGCACATATATTGGGACAAGACTTGAAATAACATATGATGCGAATGCTTCTAGGTCCTAGGGTTCACAAATAGCCTGTGATTTCCAAAATCTATATGTTGGACCCCCAGGGAGTAACAGCGCTTATTAATGGCAGTGTTAACAGTGTCAAGAGGTTTATACTTACACATGTATGCAAAAATACTTTATACAGCAGTTTTCATATGGCATCTTGGTCTCCCAGAGACTGTCTTAGCTTTGCTTGCTTCTTGGGAGGTGTCATAGCTTTTTACTAGCTATAGCATAGAACTTTTTTTATTTTATATTTATTCTTATTAAGTTTTTTCTAAGACTGCTCTAAATTCTGCAGTTATCAGATATGGATATATGAATATCATTCCTTGGATATGTTCTGGTAGTGTTGCTTTTGTCCCAAGTACTTTTCATAAATAGAAGGTCTTTGAAATGTTCATCATAGTGTTAGGTTTTCTGTATTGTTAATTCATTTTTTGTTCTAGGTATCTGTTTGGTTTACAGCTCTAGAACTTTTTAAATAATACTCCTTATGTTTGGAAATTTTCCACTGCTCGCCCTAAAATTCCTGTATAAAGCTTTAGAGGTACCGGGGATATCTTTTCATGTGTGTGTTTGTATTCAAAGGAGAGGATTCTTTCCATTTAAATAGCTATTAAGATAATGAGCAGCTCTTCAGTAACTCTGAAGTTGTCAAAGAAAAATGCCTTAAAGATATGTCAAAAAATTTCTTGGAGAAGTCTCTTAGCATAGTGGAGAGCTAACAGCAAAACTGGATTATAGGGTTTATGTTTATTAAACTAGGCCTTGTTTTTCCCTAATCAGAACTCCTGGCATTAAGAGTTGGCATTTCAGGATCTCTAGCTGGTACCTGTCTGCATTATACTGGCTAAAGTGCTCTCGACATAAATCCTCATGTTTCCCCTGCCTCTCCCATAGGCAGTAATACAAGATGTTAAATTGTGTCTTAGCATGGTTTTTCTCTCCTCATTCCCCTAGTTACTTGAGAAGTGGCTATATGTTCTAACTTAGAAGTTTCTACTAAGAGGGGAAAAAGAAAAACAATATTCTAAGATTTATCACAAAACTGGGGAAGTTATTCCTCTCTTAACCCATTCCCTTTTCTAATACTGTAGATCAACATGGAATAGATTAATGTTTTCTTTTTCTTCCTTGGGTTATAGTTGCAGCTATCAGAAACTAAAATAAGTATTCCTGTTTGACCCAGATGTTTCTGTATTTGTATGTAACAAAAAAGAAGACGTAGAGCTTATTTTCCTCTGGGTACTTTCCAGTAGATACTTCATTTACCTTTCTCTTAATACTATCTTACAGACTAAAATTGTGAGCTTCAGTTCTCTGCTTTACATTCTAATTGTATGTATGAGAAATTACATTATATTTATGAGAAACTACATTGATAGTGTAACATTCCTAAGTATAGCTCAGGAGACTTACAATATGAAAAATACTTTCAGTACCACTCATTCTTTCAGGGTTGGATCCTACATGTACCTTTCTTCTCTCCTATTTCTTTAAAGTGTTCTTGTGCTGTGAATTAAAAACAGGCTTCCTTTAGAAAAAAAAAAACCAAAAAACCTCTGTAAGTTTAGGTTCAACTGAGATTTGATCTCATTTTCCTACAAATTATTCTCACTACCATCTTGAAATTCTCATTTTCAAATATCTGAGTCGTCTTGACTTGGCAGCTGATTTGATAGGGCATATCAATAACTTTTCTCAAAACTCATGTTCTTTATGCCATTCTTTTTTTTAGAGGTGAGCATCATAGAAATACATAATTCAGGAAGATTGTATTTATGAGTGGCTAGAAGATGCCCAATACCTAGGTGGTGTAAGATATCAATGGTGTAATATGGAGTGCCTTACAGATACTGCACTTTCCATGGATAGAAGTAAAGGAGTTGGTTAAAATATCCTATAGTTCTGTTTAAATAACAGTAGCTACTCCCTTCCTTCAAGCTATAAAAATGTAGCATTGATAATGTAGGCCCAGAAGCATAAATCATATATTCAACAAAATAATTTGCAATTATCAGCAATTACAGGTATTGTATAACTGTATTAATGGCAGTCTTAATTTCGGAAGATATATTATCCACTTTAATTGTTTATAGTGGAGCCTTGGAAAAAATTGCAGACTACCAAGATTATTTTTTCACAGAGTGATGATGATGATGATGATGCAATTTAATGGCTTCAGTATTGACTGTGTAGATGCTTCCTATTTCTGGTTTAAGAGCTACTTAAGCTCCTCTGTGAGTCCACTGTAGGGAGTTAAATTCTCAAGAGACATGCTAGATTTTTTATAATTGATAATTAGGGTAGAGAGTATTGTCAGAAGAAATCCCTGTCCTAAAGAAAACAGCTTTAATTTTTTGTGTAATTTCAATTATATTCATTTTTTACTGGAAAAATTTTAAAGTTGTATAGAATACAAGTCCATAACAGAAATGATGAGAGGCTGACAGCCCTGTAGCAATGCCACCATGATCTGTGTCAACCTAACACAAGGAGAAAATCACCAGTCTCTTTGCTTATGACAAGGTCAGTGACTAAAGCTACCCTTTGTATTAGAGAGGGTAGACAGTAGCCATGGTCAATAGTGTTTAGTTCTATTTTCTTTGATTGCAATGTTCTATACAATTGGATTATTTTATTAGTAGTTAGATTTGCTCTTCAGAAAATAGAAGAAAAAAAAGTTATTTCTGCTTGTTGATGGAATACCAGGTTTGCATTTTTGTGCAAAGTTTTTGATCTCTGAAAACTGCTATCCAGAGGTTGTTAGAAAGATGTGGCCTACAGTGCGTGTGCCTATTTCAGAAAAGAAAGATCTTTGGTTGACCAGCTGTTTTATTATTATTGCAATTTATACACCTCATTGTTATTTTTTCCTTACATTTAGGAAACATGTAAGTTACCCTGTTTAACTGGTTGTGCAGGTCTAACTATATGGCTAGGATGTATTCTAAGAGTTAAAAAACATAATGAGTCAAAAAGTATAGGACTTCTTATCTAAAAGTCATTTAAGTTCAGTGGCTTAGTTCAAGGTATTCGGCAAACAAATCAGATACTTTTTCTTTTGCTGATTGTGGGAGGAAGGCTACTGGATTTTTTTTTTTTTTCCTTCTTTAGTTTTTAGATAGAGTTAAGGAAGTTTAGGCTATTTTTGTAAATAAAGTAAAAAATCTCTGCTATCTGCTTATTGAGCATATAATTTCCCAGCCTGTCTTTTGCAAGCACTGTTGCAGTAAAGCTAAGCACACCCTGGTGTAGTAACTCCTGTGTCAGGCTTATTAAATTTCAGCCACAGGAGAGTGAAGCTGTTTGTGTCTCAAGATGTAAGCTTTGACCTCAGCTTGCAGAACTGAGGCAGAAGGGAAGAAAGACTGAGGGAAAGTGGAATGACTTCTAGTTCAGTTCTCAGTATCTCCTTTTATTTTTATCATATTACTCATATGGAAGAATGAAATGATGGACTGAAATTTCTTTGCACTCTTTGAGTCTCTGAACACATATTTTTTATTTCATTTAGTAGGATATACAGCAGTGTTTCTTGTAACTCTAAGCTGTCACACTCAAAACAAAGTCATAACGTAATATTTCCATTATGCCCAGAACCACTCTCTAGCAAAAGATTCAGCCTCTCCCCTTTGAGATAGCTGAAAATATAACCCTAATAGCTACTATCAAAGAGTCTCCTTCCAGCTTTCTATTTCTCCTGTAGTCCTCGTGTGAATTGAGTTCACTGACATGTGAGTGAGATTCTCTCTCTGAACCTTTTTGTAATCACAGTATTCTTCCAGGATTGTAGTGTGAATAAGTTTTATGTCTTCTTATAAAACATCTCTGATACTGTTTTATTATTTTTCCCCTGTTTTAAACAACAGATAGTAGTGTTTAGGTTAAATGGATTTTGATGTTTGAAGACCTTATGCTAGTTTAAAGTTGTCTAAATGTGCTAAAATAATACAAGGTCGATTTGACCCAAGCATGTGAGATAAGATTTCTTGATCATCTCCCCTTTGCCAAGGAAATGGCACTCATAGAAAAGCTTTAAAAGCTAAAATATTTTACTTGAAAGTGGGCACTGGATGCAGTACTTCGGCCTTTAGGTACGTGATCTGTGGCAAACTTTTAAGTGTTGTCTGTGTCACTTCTACTACAATAAAATAATTGTGTGCAGTTGTTAAGATCTGATTATTGAGAGATGCCTCCATCCAAATTAGGCTGTAAGCAAGGTCATGTGCCAAAGTCAATAGTACGGCTATTACGTAACAGTAAAATGTGAGGGAGAGAGAAATGAAAAAAGAGGAGAGGGAGAGACAGACAGGCAGATTAAGCAGAATATAGTCACC
Source organism: Platysteira castanea (assembly GCA_013397175.1). Classification (NCBI taxonomy): domain Eukaryota; kingdom Metazoa; phylum Chordata; class Aves; order Passeriformes; genus Platysteira; species Platysteira castanea. The sequence goes on from VYXC01010946.1 coordinate 1,937,819, forward strand.
ACCCATGGATCCAGCAGCATCCCACTGGTCCTCCTTCACCTTGGGGTTCTTGGTAGTGAGGGTCCCAAGGCTGTTGAAAACTTTTCACTATTTATACATTTTACCAAACAAAGGAATTAATGCTCATTGGCTACATAGTTCTCTTATTCTATTGGTTAAATTATTCCCTCACTTCTAATGCTAATTAATCCCATACTTTGTGTGTTTTGAGTCAGTGGGTTACTTGAGTCAGTGGGTTCTGATCTCCTCCTGCCAGACTTAGTCTGAGCTGATTTTAGCAGTGTTGCTCAGTTGGTTTTCCTTGTTCATTATCAGTGATATATTCTTCTCCCCCAGTTTTGTTTACCTCTCTGTAGTCTGATATAAGACTCAGACAATAGTACCACCTTTATCTTTTCTCAGGTTCCTGTCAGGTGCCTTAATTTACAGTCCAAGTTCCAGGAATCAATGCAGATATGTTTGGGGGAGACACCTTCAGTGGTTGCAGACAAGCGATTGCTTCTTTACACAGTTTGCCACAATGAGCAAAATCCTTTGGTGGTAACAATATTTGAGACAGGCAACCATGATTTTTAAATACTTACAGCAGCATAGAGGTTGATGAAGTTTTTTGCAGATGAATGTCCCTAGGGTGGTTTCAAACTGAGGTGATTTGAAATCCTTTCACAGGTATTTTGCATAAGATGTTTAATTTTGAAGTGTCTCTTCCATGCCTTACAGGAATTGTAGTTGATGCCTCATACTTGCATTTGTTTTTCAGGCTTCATAATAAATCTGCGCCTGCCATATTAAGTAGAGATTTTATATGATGGGAGGTAGAAATTAAGGACAATAATTTTCATGACACAAGGCTACATTAAAATATTCTTATAAGATTTTTCATTTAATGAAAGCTAGCATAGTCTGTTTTTAGTATGGTTTTCTATACTAGCATTAATAGGTAGACTGAATCATCTATGCAGAGAGGCTAAAGCTTTTCAGCAAAATTTCAGATACATAGTGGGAGGAAAACTATGCAGCTCTTCAGCAGCAGGACTGAGAATTAGTGAGTAAATACTCATGAAGAAAATGAATGCTAATAAAAATCTGTTATTGTGTACTAAACTCTGTAAGTGGCAGTTTATTGGGGAATATTGTTACAAAGACCTAGTACTGATACAGTCTGACTGCCCTTGAGTATCAGACCGGCTTAATTTCCCGTGAATAGATGTCCCTTTTGCCATATGAGGTGTTCTCGGGGCACAGCATCTGTGCTTCAGGTTCTGCAGTACGAAGGATATTTTAGCTCAGAAACACAAAAGCATTGTGTGTTGGATGGGGCTATGGTCTGATCTGATCTAGTGAAAGATGTCCCTGCCTCATCAGGGGGTTTGGAATAGGTGGTACTTGAAAGGTCCCTTTCAACCCAAACCATTCTAGGGTTTACGTACCTGTCTCTCAGTGGGTTTGATGGGGCTTAGTTAAAAGCTTCTATGGCCAAGTATAAGTTTTATTTTATCCTGCCAATTACAAGCAAGCTGATTATATACTAAAGCAAATTACAGTCTTCCAGTATTTCTGTGCTTTTGCCAATGGTGTTGGGAAACAAAAAGACCATCATTTGTAATAATTCTAACTTTGTGTGGTCCTTCTCTGGGCTGCAGGCTGTGTTTGATCTAAGGCTCATTTAGGACCTGCCTCTGGCTTAGTGCCAAGTCTGAAGGTAGGACAGCTCTTGCTGTCATGTGAGGCTTTTCAGTACTTTGTGAGAATAGCCCTCTACTCTGATCCACAGCCCCACATGGAAGGTGTGAGCTGTGGTCATGCATCTTCAGAGAAGGCTATGGCTCACCTGTGTGGAAGTCCACTGTTACGTTCTGTTGGAATTTCCTTTTATTGGTATCTATATAATGGGTTTGAGGTTTCTTCTACAGTTTTCAAACAGTCATTGCAGCTCATAAAACATGATTTTCAGTTTGCTGTATCATACTTGCCTCATGAATCTCAAAGGTGTGATACTTTTTTGTGTATTTTAGATTATAGTTACTATAAGGAGTTCTTGATATACAACTATTAAAGAATTATGGTGATCAGGTGTTCTGCAGTATTTCTGACACTTTGCTCTTTTATGTAGGTAGTCAGCCGTGATGAAATGTCCTCACTTTTGGAAAATCAAGCTATTTGATGATGTTTGATTTTCTGCTCTTGGTGTTATCACCACACAGAAATTACTCCATCAACAGATTTACCTCAAAAATTTTATTCAGTCTTGAGTGGACAGAAGAGATTATTTTTATCAGTCTGTAGTTCTCTACACATTTTCTGTGGTAGTGTGTTTGACACGTTGCCACCATTAAGTTTAGAATATTGTCCAAGGCCACAGTGGAAAAGTAATGCTTTTGTTTTCTACTGAGGTCACCCTGTCTTTTAAAATGTTTCCACTGTTGAGGAAGCAGATGTTTTGACAGTATTACAGAAAGTGATTTAGAAACATGTAACACTGAAAGTCAAACATCTTGAATTTGCAACTCGATCAAGTCTTTTTATATATATAAAGTCTTTATATATTTTTTTTATTTTTATATATATAATCTCTGAGAATATACGTGTATATTCCTAGAAAGATGAAAGCTTTCTGGGAATAAGGAAATTGGTATTAGGAGAGACCTGTGGTGAGCTGAAGAGAATTTTCTCTATGGCCTCATTTCATTGTGTTTCTTTTTGAGGAAGGAATAAAGTTTCCTGACCCTTTTTTCCTTTTTCAGAACTATTTTTTTTCCATTGTTGCTCTTCTAGGTTGTGGTTAAACAGAGCAGCTCTGGGATATCTGTTCAAGAAAGGTTATGCTTCTTATCAATAGCTCTTCCCAGAGAAAGTGTTTATTTGTATTGGCTTTGCGTGGCAAGGCTTTGGTAGCAGAGGAGTGGGGTGGAAGGGTGGGCTATAGGGGTGGCTTCTGTGAGAGGATGCCAGAAGCTTCCCTGATGGCCGACTGAGCCAATGCCAACCAGATCCGAGATGGACCTGCCGCTGGCCAAGGCTGAATTCATCAGTGACAGTGGAAGCACCTCTGGGATAACAGATTTAAGAAGGTGGAGAAAACCTGCTGAGCAACAGCAGCCAGGACAGAGGAGCTAGAGTATATGAGAAAGAGGTCTGCAGATATCGAGGTTGTTGAAGAAGGAGGGGGAGGACGTGCTCCAGGTGCTGGAGAAGTACTACTCCTGCAGAGGAAGGAGCAGCAGAGATGTGTGATGAACTGACCACAACCCTTCTTCCCTGTTTCACCTGTGCTGCTGCAGGATAGGAGGTAGAGAACTTGGGAATAAAGCTAAGCCCAGAAGGAAAGAATGAATGTAGGGGAATGATTTTTTAAGATTTGGTGTTATTTCTTATTCCCTTACTCTGATATAATTTCCCCAAATTGTGTCTGTTTTGCCGGTGGTGGTAACTGCTAAGTGATCTCTCCCTGCCCTCTTCTCGACCCGTGAATCTTGTGTTATATTTTCTTTGCCTTGTCCAGCTGAGGAAGGGAGTGACAGAGCAGCTTGGGGCTTGGGTGGGTACCTGGCCCAGCCAGGGTCAACCCACCAGACTCTTAATTAAGAAGATACAATTACCTGTTTTTTTGACTTCGATAACGCAGTGACTCTTGTGGTTTTGCCTACCTTGTGTGGTAGTGGTTTTATACAAGTGCCTTGGAACATCTCGCTTCAAAACAACTTTTTAAACCTTGTTTTGCATTCCTTGGGCTGGTGAACTGCTGCTCTGTGTTACCAGCAACATCTGAAGAAGATGAGGTACCCCCTTGGTGAAAGGTTAGCTTCCTTGTGAATATGCTATAAGCTGACAGAGTGTTCAGAGCTGGTAATTGCTCCTCTGGTTGAGAACGTTGCTTGTATAAATTTCCATGGTATAGTAGCTCATATACTCATGACAGTGTAACTTGCCTGACTTGAGTCTCCCCATACACATTTTAAGAAGCTGTGTCTCTGTAAACTATAGATTTCCACCCAACAAGCAGGATTTGCAGGCACTGTATCAACTGCTGTTTGCATAGTTCTGTCTTTAATGGTTAAGGCCCTGTGTGAGAGCCTAAGAAAATATATAAGGCAGTTTCTATGAATCAATAGCTTTTCTATTATTAAACAAATGAGATACTGTCACATAGATGATGCTTAATAAGTACAGTTTTAGAATATTTTTTAATAAGTTATGTATATTGCCTTTAAATTTCAAAGTTAGGTTCCCTTGTGCTCTGGAATTGAAATACAGATTTCTCTTATCGTTTTCATGTGCTATTTTGCATTAGTGCCAGAGTATTTGTTTACAACTCCACATTGGAAGAGTTTGCATGCTTTATTTGTGAACTGTTTCTTTTGCTTCCCTGGGACATTAAAAAAGAAGGATGAGGTGTATATGTGAATACAAGATAGAATTAATTTATGTCTGTTATATGAACGTGAACTAAAAACCTTTTGAATTTGTTCAGAAGCTTCTTCCTCTCCCCATAGAAGTACCATGTTTCTCTGCAAATAAAATGAGAAATTGGCTTAATCTGTAGCTGCCATTGAAGAATTCTCCCAGTAAAACAAGCCCAGAGGGGCAAATATGTGATTCTCATTTGGGAACAGTTTCATGAAACTGCTACTGTTTGAGCACCAAACTTTCTTTTTAAACCTATCAGCAATAACTTCAATTTGTGGTAGGATGTCTCATATCAGAGAAGGGCAAACAGACTGACAGCACCAAGTTAGCCAGTGGCAGCATGTTTCTTTGGACTTAGCAAAATAATCACAATGTAACACGTTCATCTATCTTGGAGTGTACTTAAATTAATATTCAAGTACAGCAGAAAAAAAGAAGTAGGTTTGCAAAAATTAAAGCTCCAGAATAGAGTTATACCTGCTCCTTACGAAAATGAATAATGGATCTTTTCAGTGAATTTTTCTAAGTGCTAATCAAAAGTATAATGATTTAAAAATCATTACTCAATTAAATTGGAAGAAGTAATTTTAATTTTCAGCAATTATAATAATTATTTTTCTTTATCTTTGGAAGTTATGGTTTATCAGTCATGTAAAATGAATAACTTGCTCTTTATGACTAGCTTATGATTTTGAAGTAGCCATTATTTGGTGCTTGATGTTTATTTTAATAGATGCTTCAATTTCCTTTAACTTTCAGGGAACAATAAGATGAGTTTAAGTGGTACTGGTTATGAGAGAAGATCATTGGAAAGGTACAAGACATGAATACGGCAGCAGCATTTCTCTTAATTTGGTGGTCCAGACTGCCATTAGGTTCAGCTGCCTGGTTGGGTACATCAGCCTTGATATTTAGGCATGGCTCAAATATTTCACTTGGACATGCGTGAAACCAGTGCTTATTTCCTCCTGTGACAGTGAAGTGGATGTATCTAAGATGATAAATTTAGATTTCATTTTTCTTCCTAAACAAATTCATGGAAGGAATAGGGGAATGCTACATAGAACGTTCTATACAGAACTACAGAATAGAACATTCCTTTTCCTTGTGTACTTTCGGTGCTAAGCATTTTGAACCACATTCCTTTAATATGAGTCGTTAAGATAAGAGGCTCCAGGTTGATTTGTATTCACTGGCTAGTACTCATCCTGAATTTTATTCTTTAAAAGACACTTTTTCCTGTAAAACACAGTTCTATACTTACACTATATATATGTAAATATATAAAAATATATGCTTGTATGCCTTATATATATATGTACAAGCATATCAATGGTTTATCTGTATAAAAGTGTATGTATGTATGTAACATAATAGCATAACAAATGTCAGGGTATGATAGAAAAACAGTCTCAGGCCCTTAGGATGGATTGAAAGACTGAATTTTGTTTTCTGAGCTAGTGCTGTAACAGTTAGGCTATTGTGCAAAAGGTAATTTCTGTTGCCTGCCTTCTTCATCCCTACTTTTACTGGGCTGCTGTAAGTGATTTTGAGGTCAACTGTTAAACTGCTAGTTTTTTCTCCTATTAGCCATCATGGGTAACCATTGTCATGTATTTTTAAACTAGCTTTCATAGTGATGAAAGTGTGAAGGGGAGGATGTTGAGGGGGAAGTGCAAGACTGACCTTTTGACACACATTGCAAGATAATTGTATACTATAGATTGTTTATATAAAAAAGAAACAACCTCCTTTATTTCTGTTTGCTTGGCTAACTCAGGAGGCTTCAGCTCTAAAGCGATTCTGGGTGGTTTAAACTAATTTTTGCAGTTTCAGACCTGTTTCAGTGACATTTGTATACTTACTACTGTTCTGCATTGCTCATATTGGTTTTATCTGTCTTGTTTGCTGATATTGTAAGAGGAAAGTCTCAGATTCTCTCTGAAAGAAATGAGGTAGTAAAAAGAACGGTGAATGAGTTATCCACCAACCTCTTTTCAGTGACATAGACCATTGCTCCCTCAGCAACCATTTTTGGTTTTATATTTTGTGGGTTTTTTGGGTCTTTTCTGAGATGGATTTATAAATTGTGTAATTTATAAATTGTGTAAATCTGTCATTTATAAATTGTGGCTAGCAATACCTTGACTTATTCTTTCTGTTGAAAGGATGTTCCTTGTTTCATTCGAAGTTTGCTGTTCAGAGACCATTGTTTTCCCATTCTTTTCTCTTTTCCTGCTTACCAAAACCACCAGTAGAATCTTGCAAATTTTTGGATAGCCATGTGGCTTTCATGTGGCCAGTCGTGCTTTCTAAAATCTATGATAGTCCACGTACCATTTGGAAATGTGTTGCATGGCTCACTGTTTGATACTCACATCCTCAGTTGTTGAAATCCACATATTTCAGGAATTGTTTCATTTGTGTAACTGAATGAGCTAAGAGCATGTACTGCCTGTGGGGAGAGATGTTGTAGAATGGCAAGACTGATGAGAGATTTCTTTAGAATACAGATACTTACTGAAAGGCATCCATTCCCTGGCTTTCATGCTGCTCAGCTGTGTCTTTGGTGTGCTTGGGAGAGGGAGAAGAACCGTGAGTACATGATTTTGCTAATGTTGAAATAGCTGGATATGAGGATCGATGACTGAGCATGTGATACTCTGGACTAGCAAAGCTAGCGTTTCTGATGGGAAGTCTGTCAAAATTGGCTTTGCCATTGCTGTGTTTTAATCCCATGTTCTTTAACGCCGTTCAGTTGATACGATGGGAGAATAAACACACAAAGGCCATTGTTATATCTAAATCCAGAAATGGGAGAAAATGTTATTAGTATTACTCTAACTCTATATGTAGAGGAAGTATCTAATCTTGATTGATCTAGTCCCAATTGCCCCCATTTCAGCTCTCGTATAGATTTGTTTGCAAGTTAGCGGTTTATACTGTGCTAAATGCCACCAAATGAGTTGCAAAAAGCAAAGAAAAAATTCACACTTCTGTAATTATATTCTGGTTTATAATTATATTTATCTTTAATGCCCCAATTGAGTGTTGCAGTAATTTGTATGTTTTTTTAAACTGTTGCATACTCTAAAAATATTATGGGAATAATGTGAAAGACTGATAGGAAAGCAAAATCATAGTCACCTATGTGTTCATTCAGTATTGGTGGTGACAAAACCTTATGAGTTTTTCTCAGTCCTGGGCCAAAATGGTGGTAAAAATTACTGATTGTGTTTTAATTTGGCTGAATTGAATACTGAAAACTATTCTCTTCTACATTTGAGTAGAAATCTGCCTCATGGGTATGGACACAAGAAACCTGTTCCTTAACTTAAATTGTTTCCTTTGACTGCTTTTCTATCCCTTTCAAAAAAAAATAAAAAAATCAAATCCTGCAGAGTTTAGTTGTCCAGGGTCTGATTTTGAATTACTGAAATATATTGAATGCACACAATTAAAACTCTATTTAAGATGGTTTAGACTCGTAGCAGAAGGGTAAATCATAGCTGTATTTCATCTGGGAAGCTTAATGCAAAATTGAGATGAGTTATTCAAATGAAGAATTCAAAATTAATGATTAGGATGAGCTATGGCTAAAAGGAGTTTTCTCGCCTACTAATCTCATCTCCTTGATAAACTAAAGATTATTTTAGAATAACAATAATATAACATTAAATTAGAAGGTGTACAATCTTCTAGAAAAATGAAGTTCCGTATTCATGAAGTCATAATTTTCTGTCTTAAGCTGTCTTTATGTGTAAGTAAGTGATAAAGATGAGGCTTACACACTTTGGTTTGATGCTTGCTGTACCCCCAGCCTAGGTAGATCTGCACATCTACTTGTGACTCTGCACTGATTCGAGCAGATGAGGCACTCCAGATATTCACTGTGATGTGTTGCCAAGTGACCTGTACATCTTCCTGGATACATGTCAGCATATTTTTGTGCCAGATCACAAATTGAGTAATCCAGTGCCTCTGTCATTCTTGTCACTTTATTTGTATTTACTGTGACTGGCTTTTGCACACTCTAAACAACACCAGTGGAGCTGGCTATGCTTTTATATAGAAGCAGGGTCACTCTAAAAATGATTAGAAGATGATATGTGACTAGGAAATGAATATTACTCGTTCCCAGTGAAATGTAGCAAGTAGATGGACAGTGTGTTGTGCTGATAATGTCCATGTAAAAGATATTTCAGAAGCTGAGAGCTAGAAATAAAAAGAGTACTTTCAAAGCTTATACATTTACTGGAAATTGCAGGAGCTAAGAATTCTTGCTTTACCTTCCCATTATTAGAACAGGCCACTGCCACATATGTCCTATTGTGTTCTCAGCTTGTATTCCTGATGGAGGCTAGCAGCTTGGCCTGGATTCACGTGCTGAAATGTGTGTGTGTGTGAAACACTTGGGATGCTGTGGGGCATCTGGCTGCTCATGCCGTGAAGTGTGAGTCTTGCCCAAATTACCTTTTTAACATTAGGTGTGTGTGAATGTCTTGGACATACCAGAGTAAATACCAGTAGGTGCCTATAATTAGGCACTTGAGTTGAACTTCTAATTCCTCTTGCTTGTTTCATTTCATCAATGGATTTTATTCATATGTGGGAATTAGATATAATTTCTTTTGTATAGTAGATTTATTTATAGCAGTATGAAATTATGCTTCACTGATATGTTTAAAGTCTGATCAATCCTTTGAACTGTGTGTGGTTTCTTTCTTGTTACAATGGTGGAAAAGCTAGCCTGCCTGTTTTTTTGAGATTACTCCTTTCCAATAAGAATCTTGAAGTTGTGTCATTATTTAGTATTTATTTACTGCTCTTCAATTATAAGGGGAACGTATAGACCTTCCTTTGTCTTCAGTCAAAAGAAACATGTCCTTATCTGTTATACATGTATGTAGGAAATGCAGGTTTATCAGCAGTGATCTTCTCAGATTCCAGTTGGATTTTACAGCGTATGTGTGCATAATTTTTTCCTCAGATTTCAGATTTTATTCATGTGCTGTAGTGAAACATCTGTTTGAGCAAGTATTTGTTTCCCCTTCATGCTTCTGTCATCTACTCATGAAAATGAAAATCATGTTGATTTTCAAGCAATACAAATATGGAGAATACTACAAGAGGTTATGAATCTTGAAATTATGTTAATTTTCATTGCAACTACGTCAATGTCCAGAGTCCACATGCTATGACTTAGGGTAGAGTGAAAATGATCTCTTTGAAAGAAAAGTTGAAGATTTTGTAAGCCAAGTCTTTTAACTATAATTAATCAGGGGAGGAAAGGAAAGAAGGCTCTCTGGCATCCTGCTTGTTCAAGCATATACATTGCTTTGTAGGACTTAGATATATTTAAATGAGATGTAGGATACAAATGTGTTGAATAATTTGGGGGTATTCTTTTTTGTTTGGTTTGTGTTTTGTTTCTCAGCACCTAGAAAACTATGCTGTAGCACAGTATGAATAAGTAAGCAATTACTTGTTTTAATAGCTTTGACTCAAACATGTTCATGAGTGCTCTTCCACTGACAAACTGCAATATTGCATAAAAGACTGTTTTTATGTCTGCAATCTGGACATCATTAAGCTTTCTTTAAGGAAAATAAACAAAATTTCATTCACAGGTCAGCTATATAATATTTAAAAATGAGGAAGACTGTGGCAGCCCAGAGTATCCCTCTGACTGTCCAGGGGGGTTTGGAGCCCCGCCAGACAGTCTCGGAACTCGAGATGAAAGCCCAGAATTCTATGTTCGAGGCGTGTCCTTGGAGAAAGCTACCCACATTGAGGGAAGAAATACAAAACGGAAAGAAANGCCACAGGAGAAGATTAAAAGTAGTATATTTAGCTATGAAGTTGAGCCTTTCACTTTCAAATAGATTAACATGTAATTATATTAGAGACCTATAGGAAAATTTTCATGTTCTAGAATTTTTTGTTTCCTTGCTTTAATTCTGCTTAGCTTGCTATATGCTATTTAATAGGCTGAGGATTGATTTTTTGGTTTCAAATTTAAACTTAGGGTAAGAATTTTATGCCCATCACCTGGTGAGTCTGAGATATAGAAGAAAAACTAGTTTATCCAAAAAAAAAAGGGAAGTGAGAAGTGTGAATTTTAAAAATTACATTCTTAATTTACCTTCCTAGCTTGCAGAAAGTACCACCTGGCATTTTCAAGGAAACTGGTGGAATTTTTGTTATTGTTCTTTTTTCTTTTCTCCTTTCTCGTGTTAGCCAGCTTAATACTTTTCAGAGTCCACTTGCCTGTGTTTCTGCTGTGACACCTTTCCTGTGTGTTTGAAGGGTCTCCAAGATTTCTTGTAATTTTTTCCCTTTAGTGTAGTTGTTTAAAGAGCATTTACAAAGAGTAGTACAGGTGGGAGGTTTTTTGCCTCTATTTTTAAGTTAAGAGGTTTTTGAGAAACCTTTGCTGCTCTGTTAAACACTCCAGACAAGTATGTTGGGTCTTTATCTGATCTTGTGGCTCAAGATTCCCTCTAGTTACTGAAGGGACACATGGACTAGAGCACTCTGGCAAGTGGCAGAGAATGTATTCTGCATTGCTGTATGTTCACATGATGGTGAAATGGCTCCTGTGTTTCTCATCTGCTTTGAGATCAGAATTGTCTGCTGATCTCAGGACAACAGATTACTGTGGTGAAGCAGGGAGCATTTGTCAGACTGCAGGGAAGGTCTTGGTGTGTATTGTAGTCATGAGCTTTGTGCCTCTTTCTTCTGTTTTCTTCATAGTATCTTTGTTAAAACTTAAAAATTATGCACTCCTGCATAATTCTTATGTATTCAGAAAGTGACACAATATCCACATGAATAATTTCACTATTTTATTATCTCCGTTAAAGATATTTTTACATGGCAAAGGACATGTTGATAAGTGAAGTCCCTCGTTTCTCTCAATAAATCTCCTAAGAGCAACTTCTTTCTTTCCTTGCTTTTGCCTTTCGTTGCTAAAGTGATAATAATAAACATATCTTTAGAGATACAGAAGACAGAGACATGCATGAGAAGGAAATTAAAGCACAGTTTAACAGCAGTAGCTGACTTTTCAGAGGAGACTACTTAACAAGACAGACTGGTAGAAAAGCCACTGTTTGAGATCTTTGCCAAAATGAAGACAAGAGCTGAAAGTACATTTTGTGCCCATATAAGTGTTGAATTAAATGTTAATTGCCTTCTTTTTCACACATTTGTTGGAGGAGGAGGGGAGGAAAAAAGAATTGTTTGTTTGTGTTTTAAAAAAGTAGCTTTAAACCCAAAACCACCTTTGACATATAGGCTGATGGTATCACTGCCAAAATTCAGTCTGAAATTTACTCTTGTCTGAAATCCCCTGGAAATATAAGTGAATGTGTTTTGCTTGAGTAATCCCTTGAAAATACAGTGGTGGCAGCAGCACTGTAATAATGACCGTAATGTCTTTGAAGGCACTCAGAAGCTTCCGCTCAAAGACAGTCTTAAATAATTAAATCTTTTTTCTTTTTTCAATTTACATGGAATATGTAATGACATCCCTCCAAGTACCAGATTTCCTTCCTTCCTTTCTTTTCTTTCTCATGAAAAACCTAAATAGAGTATTTTAATTAAGACACTGCTTGCTAACTTGGATAGTGAAGAAAGATGATGAAAGAGCAGGTCCAGATAGTTATTTGTTAAGACCCAAAGTTACCTTTTCTTAATGCAGAAATGACAGCTTGAAAAACCTGGGTACCTCTGAGATGATTGTAGAAGCTTTGGTTCTCTCCTGCAAATAACGGGAGTAATTTTATCCACTTTGCTATGTGCCCTCTGGCTCCTGGCAGTTCATTCTCTGCCTATTTATGTGGTCTATTTGCAAGACCAGCTGCCTACCTGTCTGCTCATAGGTTTAATTTTTTTTTTTNTTTTTTACAGATACCGAGAATCTCTATTCAGTAGTGTTTGAAGAGATCTGTGGGCGTTTTGGAAAGACCTATAACTGGGATGTGAAATCCTTGGTTATGGGTAAACAAGCCCCAGAAGCAGCAGAGACTATTCGAGAAGTTCTAGATCTTCCAATAACCAAAGAAGAGTTATTAAATGAATGTAAAATTATGCAGGACAAGTTATTCCCTACTGCTGAGTTGATGCCAGGTATGTTTCTTTGCAGCATTTATAAACTCTTCATGGAATTATTTAAATGCTAATCAAAGTGGAAGTTTGTAATCTGCCTTCCACAAAGCAGTTGCTCTTACAGATTTGTTTTTGTTACAGCTATGTTTCATTGCTCGTGTTTTAAAAAATTTACCTAAATCTACCTGTTTATTTACCTGTTTAAAAGGATATTTACCCATTAAAGTTGACAGATGTTTTTTTCCCTGTTTACTTGGAGAAAAGCTTTTTTTCATGTTTTAAAAGAACAAAAAAGACTAGATACATGTGCATGAATTGTGTTTAGTAAACTAGCCATTCTTTATAATTGTTGTTGGCAGCTGTGTTTTACCTGGCTGTGAGCATAGTCTGACTTCGTTAATAAGCACAGATACATTTGCCTGCACCTTTAAAAGTATGTGAGCCCATGGGTTCTTTCTGTTGGGATTGATCTCGCCTAACCTGAAAATTTTAATTTAAGTACAGTGTCTGAGTGTGTCAGTGGAGAAGGAGGATTTTTCAGGTTATCCTAAGACAGGTGAGTTTCCTTACCTTCTGAAGATACGTGTCTTTTACCAGTGATTGTGCAGGATGCTCAAGTGAGTAGCTTCAGTGAGGTAAGTCAGGAAAAGCAAGAGGATGAATCTTACCCGTAGTGTGAATGCATACTTTTGTATTCAATTACATTTAGATTTGAAGTGCTTAGAGAGAAATCCTCGGCCATGCAACATTATCAGTACCTAAAGCTAGGATTGCTGCTAACTTTATGTACAATGTTAAACTTTCTGGAGCAAATATCAATAATTTATGAAGGAAAAAAAAAGAGGAGGAGAGAACTATAAAAAAACTATTAGAAGTCAAATAACTGCATGTCAAAGTACATGTTTAACAGTTATTTTTTCTCTTTGAACTTGTGCTCGTTTGTCCTGACAATTTCTACAGTTCATTAATGTTTAATTTTTACATGCGTTTTTATACCTAGTTTCATAATCCATTAAGAGGATGAAAGTTAAAAATATGTGATATGTTAGGAATAAATAACAAGCAGCAAAAATAATAGCTGTAGTTTTTTCAGCAGCTACAAAAACTTTAGTATATTGTGAGTCCAACTTGATTACCTCTCTAACTTAGTTATCTCTCTAACATCTTTTATATGCAAGATTTTTCAAATTGCATCTCTCTCACTTATAGATCCACTTGAAACTGTAAGCCTAGTTAAACTTCCCAGAAAAATAAAAAAGTTGGATTGATGTGTTTTTTGTTTTTCATCTCAAGCTTCTGGGACTGACTTTTCAAATATATATTTTGCAAGCCAAACAAAAATCCTTGTCTGGGTTTAGAAAATGCCAGATGAACAGACTGGGTAAAATGTTAGGTGGCACAGAGAGTAGTTGCTGTAAAGGAACAACACAAGTAATTGATGCTATTAAGTGGATATGCTGTTCCTGCAGAGATTGTGATAATGTGGCTGACCTGGTTTGAACAGAGTTAGAAAAGTAATGGAACAGATCAGCCAAAGGAAACCTCAAGTTTTGTACTGTTCCTGCCTTCAAAAAGTGAATTTTGGGCTCACTGAAGCTGGGATGTTAAGGATGAAACAAGCAAAACTTGTACTAGGAAAAGCAAGTAAACATTTTCAGCACCAAAATTGTTCAACTGATTATCTTTTCAGTTCAACTAAATATATGTGATAACTTTTTTTCAGGCTGTATTCTAGAGTAGAATTGGTGTGAACTAGACTACTTTATACTCAGTGGCCGTTGTGGAGAGCAAAGGTATCCTTGGTCACTACATGGATGTGATCTGTACTTTACTTGGTCACAGCATATGAGATACAAGCTGAATTGCCATGAATTTTGGGAAACCAGGTTGATGACAGCTAATAAGCTAGAGGAAAATGGCTCCAGCTACTTGCTATTTAATTTCTTTGTGAACTGTTCTCCAGTTAACCAGATTTTTTTAATCCATTCTCTCTTTTTGTATCTTCTGAGGATGTTTATTAATGGACTATGGATATATTCTACAGTCATTTAATGTTCTTTAATTAAGAATGGGCTCCTTGCATGTGTTGTGCAAGACATAAGACTGTGGTAACATTTCGAGTTTACATTGTTCTTTGACTAAACTGATCTTTCAGATGATTACAGGTAAATACAAGAAAGTGAAAGTTAATTGTCATATTAACAGTGTACGATGACTCTAAAGTACTGTGTCTCTGGCCATCTTTTGACATTTAATATATGGGTGAGGTCCTGTTTTCAATCAATTTCTAAAATTGGATTGAAATTTGATTTGGTGGAGAGCAATGCTAAACAGTGACGTTTTGAAATAGGGACTCAAACAAAGTGGCACTTGTTGCTGGATGAGCTATGCACATGGTCTTGCCAAAGATGATAGCTCTGTAAATTCCTAATTTAAGTAAAAGACAGGTCAGTGATTGTTAAGGATAGTGTGGAAGTTGAATTATTTAATTGGCAAAGCAGTTCTTTGTCTGACAGGTTAGAAACCTGTCCCAGTTTTGGCTAAGCTAGAGTTTATTTTCTACTTACTAGCAGGTGCAGTGCTGTGTTTTGGTTTTAGTACAAGAACAAAGTTGGTAACACCGTGATTTTTAAGAAGTGCTTACCCCAAATCAAAGATTTTTCATTTTTTCATGCTCTGCCAGTGAATAGGTGCACAGTAAGCCAGGAGGAAGCATGGACAGGAGGAGCATGGTCAGCTTATCTGAACTGGCCAAAAAGATATTCCATACCATAGCACATCATGCCCAGTATATAAATTGGGGTTGTTACCCAGGAGAGGGCCCAGTTGTGGCTTGAGGATGGGCTGGGCATCAGTCAACAGGTGGTGAGCAATTGTATTGTGCATCACTCTTCTTAGGTTTTGTCTGTCTCTCCCCCTCTCCCTTTCATTTTACAACTGGTAGTATTAATATTATTATTATTACTTTATTTTGATTATTAATCTCTTCTTATCTCAACCCACAAGTTACTTTTTTTTCCTGATTCTTCTTCCCGTCCCACCAGGGACACTAAGTGAGAAGCTGTGTGGTACTTAGTGTCCAGCTGGGGTTAAACCATGGCACAGGCTATATGACAGGCGTATGACTTAGTGTACAGCACCTCTGAGACATTAGTGGCTGAAGACAGAACTTTGGCTGTTTCAGTGTGCCAAACTTATAGACAAGCTTCAATACATCAGACTGTGGTCAAAATACAAATGCCATCTAAGAAGAGGCTACATCCATTTCTAATATGGAATTTTCTGGTAACTATTTGAGAGTTTTTCACAGTTAGATTTATTTTTAGTTCTGAAAGAATCTTAAGGAATGATAATTTTGATTCAGTGGAGAAAGAAATTAATCCAAGATGACACTTACAAAAAGACAGGCCTGCCACTGTGCTGCTTTTCTAAATATTTTTGTCAGAATACAGACATTGTTATCTACAAGAGTAATGTAGTAGGCTTTCTGTTTCTGCAAATGTATTTTGAGCATTTCTATGTTGCAGGGAAGTGCATAGTCAGAAGATGAGGGAATGACAAGCAGAACAGAAGAAAGCCATACATATGTATATTTACCTAGACATACATAGGTGTGCTTTTCATAAACCTAGAATATATACAGAGTGAGAAAACCTGAACTTCAAATTATACAATTGGTAACAGTTGCTATAATCACGTCAGGACTATGAAACTACTGTTATTTCACTGTAGTCTCCGGGTTTTGCCTCATCATCATTATCACAAAGCACAGATCTTTAAAGATCGTGTGGCTGTATACCTCTCAGACATTTTCCATTCCTGGGTTGTTTTCACGGTAACTGGGTTTTATTTGTTGCATCTTCTGTTCAGCCAGTGTAGAATGTGACGTGCAAGCTATTTTCCAGTTCAAGTACAGTTGACTGTCTCTTGCAGCCATGAGGAGATAATTTCATACCTCAGTTCTAGTACCAAATGAAGCCAGTCAGAAAGCACAAAAAGAGAAGAAAACAGTTCAAATTTCAATGGCAACTCACTCCAAATTTCTTTTTTTCTTGAACAGTTCCATTCAACTGGTAGTCTAGTTTGCTTAACTATTGCTTCCTTGATTCATGTTGTGCCCTTGACAGTTAAACAGACTTCCTACCATGTTATCTTTTCTTTTCCTTGCTGTTTTTGTTTTAATGGTAGGAAACTCTAGTGGGTCCATGCTGGGCTCAGTGAGCCTGTAACCCCTAGAGATCAGCCAATTAGCTGCAAACTCAGAATGGTGCTTCCTGTTTGGCTGATATCAAACATTTGGCCTTTACATCAAGTCCTAAAGGACTGCAACACAAACATGCTTTCATGAGGAAATCAGCAACACAGTTGATGCAGTTTTTGAATTATGTAAAATTTAGTACTTGTATTCTTTCTATGGTCATGCATGTGTCAGTATGTCCACACTAAAATGAGAGTAATGATTTGATGAATAGGAAGTCTCTCCAACCAGAAGGATCTCTGATACTTTTTAGGGAGCAATAAGATAAGATAAAATTCTTTATTAATAGTCACTGCCTTCCAAAGTGAGGGTTAGGCTGGTAGTTTCCACCTCCACTTTTGTAGCTTGGAGAGAGGATAACATATCATTGCAGATAGCAGTTTTAAACAGTTTTAAACAAATAAAGAGGCAGGTTGATCAGAGAGCTGCATTTCCATAGTTTAATGAGATTCAGACATGGAATAGAACAGAAATAGAATAGAATAGAACAGAACTATTTCAGCTGGAAGGGACCTACAATGTAGTCTAGTCCAACTGCCAGTTCAGGGCTGACCAAGTTAAAGCATTCATGGCAATTAAACCAAGCAGTGCATGACCCCACCTCTGTCATACTGTCACCTTCACAGCAGCAATCCTGACTTCATATGAGAGCAAGTGTATGTAATTAATAGCACCAGTGATGGGCTTGAAATTGTTGTAGCACACCAGACTACATAAAAAATATTTTTAAATAGTTTTGTTACTTAAGTCAACAAACAGCAGCTTCTTTTTCTAAGTGAGATGGTTTTGTTTTGTTAAATGCTTTTAGTGTGATGAGGTTTCTTGACATAGATTTGTTTTTTTGAACTTAAGGGATAATGATGGAATTGGTTAGAAATCTAATCATCCTGACAAAGCTCTGAGTGGTAATGTTAACTTTTCTTTGATTAAAGAAAGAGATGAAGTCTTGAAAAGTTCTACCACATTCATGTAGTGTCATATCACATCCAGTGTGGGAACTGTAAATGATTTTGGAAAAAAGAGTAGTCTTTTTAATACAGAACCTATATTTATCCTTAATACTGCCATTTGTGTACAACTGGACATAAATCATCAAGACGCACATAATGTATGCATAGTTAATTTAAACGCTGTATGGACCCTTTGGTTTCATTTAGTCTTTTTCTCAGCAGTAAATCTTTTCTTCCAGATATACACCAGACACTCTTGGACAGCTTGGTTTGTGTAATGTTACAACAAAATGAAGTGGACTTGAATATGGGTGTCTAAAGAACCTTGATTTTGCCGACCCAGAGGTCAGTTGTCCTCTGTGCTCATGCTGCGTGCTCATGCTGCTTAGTGTGACTAGAAAAGTAACAGTATCTCCACACTGGTGAAGGAAGAACAATGCTATGATAGATGTGTGTGAGGGAGTACTGAACGTCTGTGAGAAACGTGCGAAGTTGTATTTGACCATTGCCATTTAACATTTTTGTTGGCAATGTGGACAGTAGGACTGAGTGTACCCTTAGTAAATTTGCTGACGGTACTGGGCTGTGTGGCCAGTCAGCATGCTGAAAGGAAGGGGTGCAATCCAGAGAGACTTGGACAGGCTTGAGAAGTGTGTCAATGAAAACCTCATGAAGGTCAACAAGTGCAAGGTCCTGCACCTCAGTTGAGGTCATCCGAAGAACCAATACAGCAGAGAATGGATTGAGAGCAACCCTGACAAGAGAGACTTGGGGGTCTCGATTGACAAGAAGCTCAGCACATCCTGGCAATGTGTGCCCACAATCCCAGAAAGCTAACTGTGAACTGGGCTGTATCCAAAGAAGCGTGTCCAGCAGGTCAAGGGAAGTGATTCTGCCCTTCTACTCTGTTCTTTTTGAGACCCCACCTGGAGTGCTGCCTCCGGCTGTGGGGCACCTAGTGTAAGAAGGACGTGCACCTGTTGGAATGAGTTCAGAGGAGGACCACGAAGATGATCAGAGGGATGAAGCATCTCTCCTTGAAGACTGACTGTGAGAATAGGGGTTGTTCAGCCTGGAGAAGAGAAGACTCAAGGGAGACATTATAGCACCTTCCAATAGCTCACAAGAAAGCTGGAGAAGGACTTTTTACAAGGGCATGTAGTGACAGGACAAGAGGAATGGCTTAAAACTGAAAGGGAGTAGAGTTAAGTTCGGTATTAGGAGGAAATTCTTTTCTGCGAGAGCGGTGAGGCAATGGGATAGGTTGCCCAGAGAAACTATGAATGTCCCATTCAAGGCCAGGCTGGATAGGGCTTTGAGCAACCTGACCTAGCAAAAGTAGGCCCTGCCCATGCAGGGGGGTTGGAAGTAGATGATCTTTAAGGTCCTTTCCAACACAAAACATTCTATGAATTTGTACACAAACTATGTGAAGAAAAGAGTATGGTGACCTGTATAGTTCTTCCAACAAATATTTCAGTGCACAGGTCTGAAAATCTGTTGATTAATACAATGTTCTTTTAAAAAGTCTGTAGCTGTGTTGTTTCTTCTTCAGAATATGCTGCCTCTCAGCTACAAGACTTAGCAAATGTAGTTTTATTAGCAGGGGCTACATGATGTAGACAAGTTCCAAAAGTATAGAAGGGAAAGAGAAACAGGATAAAAGCTGTAGCATATTAACAGACTAGTCAAACATGGTATGAAAATAAAAATAAAAATGGTGGTGTTTTTGAATGAGACTAAGTAGTTCAGATTAAATAAATAAATAAGTTACACCATCCCCAACTACCACTCCCAAGAAGGCATAAGCATATATAGATACAGTAAAATACATATAGGAAAAGATCTGGTTGCCCATGAAATACAGTTTTTGATCTCTGTTAAAAAGAACTTTTTAACATATTTCCATATCCCACCCTATTTTTTTCAAACCACCACATTTCTTAGCAAAAAGTTTTGGGAGAAAATCTTTCCTTTGGCTTATAAAAGGACAGTTGACTATAAAATAAATGTGACTAATAGTACTCATTATTACATAGTACAAAGGAAAGTGATCTGTATAGCTTATTGAAATAAGGAGAATGAGTATCTTTTCAACAATTAAAATTAACTGGCAACCAAATTGCATATTGTGATTATAAAACACAGACAAACAAACAGAGCACGGGAATATAACTGGATCAGTTACCAAATACCAGTAACTACCTGGAGAGAGGGATAAGACAATCTGTAAAATATCCTAAACGCCTCACTTTTTCTGAATTATTTTTGTAGTCTCCAAAACTATGTTAAAGGATACACAGCAGCATTAAGTAGCACTAAAGTTGTTACTTTAATCATAATGATTTGAGGCTTTTGTGAGTGAAAGTTGTTGGACTTGATGATCCTTGTGGAACCCTTCCAACTCCTATTCTGTGCCTGTTCTGTGATTCTGTGAAATGAAAAGTAATATTTTTTATTAAACTAATTAAAATGTGGAGAAGCTTTTGAACATAGTAAGTCATCTTCATATCACTTTTTAAATACCCATTTTCTATTTTGAGTTGTTTTAAGAGTTCACATGTATTTGCTTTCTAAAAAAAAACAACTATGAAAAGAAAGGCACAGAATAATCACTCTAAGTCTAGCCAAAGTTTTTATCATTTTCATTCATGTAGCCTTTAGCATTCTGTAATAATTGAATTTCCATTTGAATCTAAAGAAGAATGCACAGAACCTATGGAAACTTCACAATGTAACCTGATTTCCTTGACTACTTAATGCTTGAATTTAGTTAGTTTAAGAAATATACTGTATTTATGGTGTTTTGTTTGTATGGGAGTTTTATTGTTATTATATTATTTACTATCTCAAACTAAAGTAATCCCATGTTATACTGTTTCTCAGATTATTAGATGTCTGACACTGTAATTGCTTAAATAAGGACAATAATCATTGGGAAGAATATGAGATATTATTGTATATGATGGTTCTCTCTTCCAGCCTGCTCAAAATGTTTTATGGTTGGTTAACACTTTAACTGAATTAGCTGTAAACTATAAAGGATTCTGTATGATGGTTGGGGCAGATCTGAAAGCCCTGTGAGCTGTTTGGATTTTAAGGGTGGGAAAATGTGGATATGTCTGCTATATGTCCTTCCTAGCAGAACATGTTAGTTTTCAGATAAATTAAAAGCAGCAATACACACACACATTTTCTATTTCTCTGTTGCCTATTGATGTCTTGGTTTTCTTTCTGGGATTGCTTCGTGGATAAAATACTAAGCAGAAATAAGATATAATTGGTACCTAGGTGCCGCTCAGGGAAGAGCTAAACAGTGGCAAGAGGGGTATAGTACACTGTGGTGTTTGTGAAAGAATATGCCACTGAAAATGCCACTCTGTTTATCTGAGGCCGCCTCAGCCCGGTAGGTCTTGTAATGTAATTTTGAAGCTTAATTTTCATAGAATATACCTTATATATTCTAGGAGTTTAACTTACTATGGTCCTATTTGTAATGTATACTTTAAAGTATTTTGCATGACACAGAGATCATGTTTGTATAAAGCTAAAAGGAAAATAAAAATTCCCTTTGCTTTCCATCAATTTGAGTTAACTTTCAGGAGTTTCATCTTGTTAATTTTCACTTCGTGATCAATAATGTCATTTGATTATAAAATGTGATAGCTTAAAAGGAATAGCGTAGAAAACAGTGTTGTAATAGCATGTAAATAATTAGATAGGGATTCTCATTAGATCATTTTAGTGTAATATTATTTGATTTCCTGAACTCTTGCTGTACATGTTTGTATTAGTCAATGAGAAGGAAAATGTGACAGTTAGCCCAAGGGTTTTGCTGTTCAGTATAAGTCTTATTTTTAGTTTGCCAGTTGATCCAATGTATTAGTCACCATGCTACCAGCTGAATCTAAAGAAACAAACATCACATTTGGAGTCTAATGGAGAACAGAAATTCCTTTTTCAAAAAAATAAAATAATATATATGCTTTTCTGCAACTTTCAGAACAAAAGAGCCAATTTCTTTCTTTTAAATGTGTCTGTGGTCTCAGAAGAAATAGATCCTTTCTGTTGGTTTAATTTGTTTTCTTTTTCTTTTCTCAAAATTGATAACTTCATCAACATTTGTGATTAATTGGGTTTTAAAGATGCTGACATTTAAAGTTGATCTTTCTTCTTTGCAGCTTCTGTAACGAAACTCAGCTTACAGTTCTTCTCACCTATTGTTCTGTGCAATAGTCACCAGTGTTTAACTACTGTAGTTAGTATATATTAAGCTTCTGCATCTGATCTTAAACTTCGCATTTAAAGAGATAGCATAAAGATACAGTACTTACCTCTTTGAGTATCTGAAAACAAGAGTACATTTGTGGGATATTTATTCCTAATTTTTTTATAATTACTTGAAGAATTTATGTTGTTCTGCATAAGATATTTATTGCCTGTGTGCATAAGATATTTATTGCCTGTGTGCCGCATCTGGAGTGTATTCTTATGCTGGAAAAACAGATCTTTATTTCTTTTGATCTTTCTTTAATTTTTATTCTTCCTGTATATGAGTAGGCTCTCAGTAGGAGAGGTGGAGGGTAGTCCCAAGAAGTCTAAGAGAGGGGTTCCTCTGGGATGGATGGGCCTTGATCCCTTACATGGTAGTTACAAATAGGTTAGAAGTTAGGCAGATCACAGGAACTTTCAGTATACTTCTTCATAGTCATTGAGTTTTGAATTGGTTGGTTTTGATCATCATTTGATTGAAAAATCTTTGTAGCTGTAGAAGATAAAATGACACAGTATTTGCCAGGGGAAGTTTCTTACCGATCTTTAAAGCAGTTCCTCAATTCCCCCTTTGTTGATGTTTTCTTTAAAAAAAAGCATTAGAAGCATACTAAGAAAGATATAATCTTCTAAATGAAGAATTATATGCTGAATTATTACAATAATTGTGTCAGTAATTTAATGTAGTGGCAAAGTGTCTAGAGCTAAATTGGTGGTAATTGATGCAAACAACAATGGATTTTCCTGATCTATACTTTTTACAAAGAGGAAAGCAAACCTGGAATGAAAATATTTTTCAGCTGCTACTATTTTGAGCTTGTCAAGTTATGCTAGCTATTCTTCCAAATGCAGTTTAATTTTTTTTCTGGGCAACTGATTTGCCCCCTGCATTTTTTTTTCCTATCTTGCTCTATTTATATGTATGCAAATAATATTTTTTTAAGTGGCATATTCTTAATAAAGTGCATTTTCTGAATAATGTAGATATTTTTTCTCTGGAAGTATTAGGAACAACTGCATTTTAGCTCCCTTGTTTTGAGGGAAGCAAGAAAGAGAAATCAAACACACATGCATACACATTTACACACTGAAATCATGACACGTGCTTGGGGAATACAAGAAAGAACCCTGAAGAAATAACCTTTCTGCAACAATGCTCTTCTGTGGCTGGCTACCTCCAATAGAAGTGTAGAATAAACATACCCAGTGAGAGGTGAACTGAAGCTGTGATGCAGTGGGACTGAAGAAAATTAGCCATTTGAAAAGAACACAACTTGAGAGAAGACTAACCATAGCATAGCAAGGGCGTAGGAGATGGGAAGAGTCTTCTGCTTATGTAATCTTTGGACTGCTTTATATTACTACACTTATGTATGCTAGCCTTGCTAAACATTGCAATTTGTTAAGGTCCTTAAAATGAATGCATTTTAGTTTAGGGAAGAGATGCTTATGCTACTGCTTTACATTAAGGAATCTTAGTGCTTCCATTAATTTAATATAGACTTACTTCACATGATTCAGAATGAAGATATAAACTCTCTGGAATAAAAAGATGACTTGTATTTAACATCATATTTCAGTGAGAGGACATCGTAGCATCATTTGGGAAAAAACGCGCTTGCTTAATATAACCACTTATGGGAGCATAAGAAGGCTTTTAAATGGCTGAGGTATTGACTTTAGAGGAGCAGTAGTGCTTGCTATGTCTGTCCAGCTCAAAATCTAACATTAGAGAAGTGCATGTATTTAAAGTTTAAAGGCCTTGTATCTTCAAATACAAGCATGGAGCTGGAAATGTCAGTTTTTAATTGTTTGATTAGATTCTGGAGAATAAATAAGAAATTTGCAGTCATACCTACAAGTCCTATATCCAGATAGGTAGATTAGTTCCTGCACCTATAATTCACTAATCTACACACTTTATTACCAGTAGTACTTAAGTCTTCTCAAAGTTGGACATATGACTGTACTTGAGAAAAATGTATGGCAGATAATATGGTTATTTATAAAATTGAATGGCTGGATCCAAAGGGAAATACAAATTAGAGATGCTGAGGTGGCAAAGAGGAGTAGGAATGGTTTAAGGGAGCAGACACGAGACATAACTATGACAGTCAATCAGGAGGAAGGGAGTAAGATTATCTTCATATAACCAGGCATGAGAAATGGGGTAAGAATTCATGTAGTTGGGACATGAGAACAGGATTGTGCTCAAGTTCTTTCAAAGTGCCAAAAGTCAACTGGAGTGTACTTGAACCTAAACTACCTGAAGCTAATATCCTGTGTCCAGTAGTGTTGAGATTAACACCAAGAAGCACAGCTGAAATGATTGTACAGGTATGGAGGATTTTCTCTTGTGAATTGATAAAGACCAGACATCCACGCTTGTTCTTCATTAGATAATGCTAATTGTTTTGTCTGGGAGAGGTATCCAGCATTTAGAATGCTTCAGCAAAGGAGCATTAAAACCCCTTCATAGAAAACTCAAAACTTGCACTGAATAGCAAAGTATGTTTCCCTCTTACACAGACTGCTGTGTTTTCACTGTTCACTGCATTAACCTTCGCTAGAAGACTGGATCAGATTGAAGTTTCTACCCATTAGGTTTGAGGTGTTCGTTACTCTGGGTTCACAGCATCAATAGATAGAGCTCTGGTATTAACAGCTGTGACTGACAGCTGCTGTCCTCTGCCCAGTGTTACTTGTTTTAGTAATTGCAAAAGAGAGAAACTGAGCTCTCCTAGGGGCTGGTTTGGATACCTGCTTCAGAAATTAGAACTGTGCAATCCAGTGAGGAGAGTATATTTCTTTGATTTTTTTTTTTTTCCAGGAGCATAACTGTATATGGAAGAAAATGTTCTCCCAAACTCTCAGAGTTTCAACTAATAAACTTGAGTAATGTGGGAACCTTGCTTAATGAGTTTCTAGTGGGTCTCATTATGTAGTCATGTTAATCACATTTTGACATATTTTGAGAAAAGACTTGTTATTAACAGAAACAGTATATATTAACTTACAGCATGTTCCATGATTTTTGAGTGTAGAAGGAACGTTTCAGATTTAGGAAGAATTTTCTTTTACACTGACTGTTTGAAATAGATTTATTACATTCAGTAACACAGCACTGTTGAAGTACTGTTAAATGCTTTGTAATGGGATATAAACATTAATACATATACCAACTTACATGCATATATATAAAAACTAAAATGTATATATTTGTCTTGCAGGGGTCAATAAGCTGATCCGTCATTTACACAAACACAGCATACCCATAGCTGTTGCCAGCAGCTCGAGTGAAGTGTCATTTCAGAGGAAAACAACCAGACACAAAGACTTCTTTGGTCTTTTTCATCATATTGTGTTGGGAGATGACCCTGAGTTGAAGTGTGGCAAACCACATCCTGATCCATTTTTACTTTGTGCAAAGAGATTTCACCCTCCTGCACCACCAGAGAAGGTAAGAGGGGGAGGGCACAAATTAAATTTAGGAGTTTTCTGTTTGGGCTATATTTGGAATTTTTTTTAATGTGATAAATACTTAGATTAATATAAATATTATAAAAATCAGAAAACCCTTTTTTCAAAGATGTTTGTGCTGTCAAAGAGAGATTTCCCCCCGCTACATCTAGAGTTTGTTATGTAGATTGCTCTGATTTGCTATATGGTAACATGCAGTAATAGGAAAGTATGATGATTTTCTGCTGTATACATAAATTTGCAAGCTTAACTTCCCTATTCAGAGTTTGGAAACAGTTATTTAAGCATAGGTCAGTTTATTTTTCATACATTCATGGCTGATTTACCTCTTAAGTGTCAAAACATTAAATATAGTTCTTTGTGAAGAGGACATACATTTTTCCTAAGCTACATCTTTCCACTAGCAGTCTAAATCTCTGAGATCACAGTTCTTGTTTCTGATTTAAAACTATCAGTTTGAGCAAACTTTCTCAAATAGTAGATGTGTTTAGTTTTCCTGTCTTATATATAACTTTGCAAACTTTATTCTGAAATAGAAATCTGTAGGGAGAATATTTCACATAAACTGAGAGTTAGTTAAAATAATGTCTTCATTTTTATTTTGAATTAAATTGCCTTTATCCTTAGAATATTTTTCTCACTTCTTCTCCTTCCCAAGTGGAACCTAAATTTTCAAGTTTCGGAGTTTCATTCCTGTGGAAAAATTAGCATTACATGCTAATTTTAAGGAAAAAATTTAGGTAGATTAGACTGTGATTACTGTTCTCTCAGTAGAATTATTGGGAAAAAAAGGCTACACAAATGTATATGGAATGATTAGCTAGGATTCCTCAGCCTTTCATACTTCAAGTTCTCACCCAGAGTCTAAATGGTATTTTCATTGCCTGGAAATACAAAGTGAATTAAATTTGATGCAGTGTGGTTTACTGTTTACAGAGTTAGCCAAACTGGGTTTGGGCTTTTTTTGGTTTGATTTTTTTTCTGTTGCAGTTTCTCTTGATGTTCTATATATGTGAATATACTTAATTTGTAAGCTTGCATGTTCAGAAATTACACACCAAATGTACATAAACAAGGAAACTGAATGTCAGCTGCATTAATGGCAAATTAAACTGTAATTTCATGTGAGGAGCAGAAGGGCAGCTTTCCCAAAACTCTTAGTTTATGTGGCTCTTTTTCAGAAAACCCACAAGGTGGTAATACTTGCAAAGAACAAAAATATTAAAAAACAACCCAAAAGCAGACACCAGTGAACCAGTGACACTGCGTAGATACTTGTATTTGTTCCTACAGTTGTGTTAGCATTGAAAAAAATATATGAAGAAATAGTAACATCTGTATTAGACTTAATATTTTTAAACTTTAAAGGTATGTTAGACAAATGAAGTCACAGATTGTTTATAGTAGTTTTGTATTTTTAATTTTGTTAATTTTTCTTTGAAGAAGAGCATAAATGTTTGAATCCATATTTTTCCTATATAAGAAGTTTACAGCATCAAATTCCCTTAGTGATAATTCAGCTGAATTTTTTTTTGTTACATCTACAAAAGTCACAAATGTTAAAGTGCGGAAAATTTGCACATGCACAGAATTCCTAAGAGGAAGGAAATTAAATTAAAAATTAAATGTGAATTTATCCTAAACATTTGTGACCAGTTGCAGTGTAATGGTGTCATCTTCACTGTTTTGTCCCAAGCAGTGAGCTAATAGAGCTACAGGTTTGGATTTCATGCCAGCAATCAGTAACATCCAAGGTTGCAGCCGAGAATCAGGAGGTAAAGGTAGTGTCTGCATAAGCAAGTAATTGGACTCAAGCAAAACAGGTTGTTAGAGCATCATAGGTAGTGGTTAGGCCCATACACCTATGCTGTATATTATTTGAATGTTCTCTATTGGATTAGATTTACTGTGATCCCAGGCTGAGATGAGGTTCTTTGGAGCTTTATGTATTCTTAAGCATTGGAGGTTGCTTGATGAGCGCCTGGAGAGAACTTTCACTGGAGCTTCCTGCTAGAGCAACCTAGTACAGACAAAACTACACAGTGACACAAGTTACCAGGGAGCAATTGAGAGCTTTCAGGTTTGCTTCAAAGCTTTGCTGCTGCTCTAAGCAAAAAATACAATGTAGGCAGAGAAAACCAAACCCAGAATTTAGCTGTAGTGGAATATCAGCCAGTGGCTACTGCTGTGCAGGCCTACTTCTGCAAGTAGACCAGTATTTTAAATGATTTATAAATGGATATTATATCTGCTTTACTGTCATTGAAGGATGTCATAAATATCTTGAAATTTCTTAAATGTTGACCTTTTGATTTGCAGTCTTTGGTTAACTAGGAACTTAATAAGCTGATAAAATGATAGCACAGGAATTTCAAAAAGATACACCCTGCAAATTCAGCCTAGGTCTTCTATCTTGTACTGCACGAAGCATCATATGAACTTCCAACACTAGTAATAATGCACAGTCATATGAGTAATTAAGTAAATCAGTCAGGTAATCAAAATATGATCTGGAAATGAAATACTAGAAATCTTCTATTTTACTATTTTTTAAAAAATATATTCCAAATTCTGCTCTTAAATGCACAGATGCAACTTGTATGAAAACCATCTGGAGCTGTGCATATGTAGAAACAATATGTTCTCAAATGTTATAAAAATGTCAGGCCACAATGTTCAACACAGTGTTCTTTTTCATCCATTTTATTTAGATGATTGAAATACACTTTTCAGTGTTATTCTGTTTGGATTCTGGTCAGGGAATACTTGAACAAACTGGACAGTAATAAATCCAGGTACCCTACTCTTAAGTTCTGAGGGATCTGGCAGATGTCTTTGAAAGACCACTTTCCGTAGTCTTTGATCTGTCATGGCCATTGGGAGAAGTGCTCGAAGGCTGGAGACCGCAAATATCACTCCTGTCTTGAAGCTGCGCAAGAAGGATGACCCAGGGAACTACAGGCTTCTCAGCCTCATCTCGATCCCTGGAAAATCATGATGGAACAACTAATCCTGAAAACCATTTCCAGGCACAGTAAGGACAAGCAAACCATCAGGAGTAGTCACTATGGCTACACCAAGGGAAAGTCATGCTTGACAAACTTGATTAACTTCTTTGATGAAGTAACTTGCCTGGTGGACAGGGTGAGAGCAGCGGCTGTTGTCTGCCTGAGCTGCAATAGTGCCTATGACACTCTCACCCGTATGATGCGGATGGGCAGACACTGAGGTGGTTTGAAAACTGGCTGAGTGGCCAAGCCTAGAGGGTTGTGATCAGTGACACAAGTCTAGTTGGGTGCCAGTGATTAGTGGTGTGCCCCAGGGGTGAATACTGCGTACAGCCCTGTTTAACATCTTCTTTAGTGGTGTGGCTGTAATTAAGAGAATGGTCCAGAGGATCTTATTAATATGTATGAATACCTGAAGAGAGACTGTAATGAAGAAGGAGCCAGACCTTTTTTCAGTGGTGCCCAGTCACAGAACCAGAGGCAGTGGATACAGACATACACAGGAGACTGAGCACAAGGAAACACTTTTTTTTACTGTGAGGATGGCCAAGCATTTGCAAAGGTTGCCCAGAGAGATTGTGGAGATACTCAAAAATTTTCTGGACACAGTGCGGTACAACAGAGGAAGTTGGACCAGATGAGCTCTGGAGGTCCCTTCCAATCTCACTCATCCTGTGATTCAGTGATTAACTTTATAGATTTGATCTGGGAAAAAAACATAAGGAAACAAAAATACTTCTGCTAAACAGTAGTTTTCTGTTCCACTTTAATTTATAGGGCTCACATTATTTAAAATGATGCTTTTGGAATTTGAAATACTAGAATATTAATTTTTGATTTAAAAGAGTTTATAATAACAAGGCCATTTGTGTGTATTTGTATAATTTATACATATATATTTTTATATATCAACTATAACTTTTCAGTACTACCTTGACGAAGTTTTGTTTCATAATAACAAAAATGGTATGCAATAAATTTATTTTAAATGTGGCTCTGAATCAGAGGGTTTTTGACATCCTCATGCCAACATTTATACATATTTCCAACATACTTCTGTCATCAAAACCACACAGATTAATTAACTTCCTGCTTAAGGGTGTTGAAAGCCAAGGCATTTCTTTCCAGTGTTTTGGTTGATTTGCTGTAGCTTTTCTGTAAAATAAAGGACCTTAATAGTAGTTTAAAAGCAAATAAATCCATTTATATCCACTTTTTAAACAGAGGGATAGATTGTAGTAATACAAATGGTCATAACTCTCTTATGAAGAATCAATCTGTTCTATTTAAAAAGTTCCGAGTGATGTAAATCATTGCCTTAATTTAAAACACTATTTCCTTGCAGTTTCTTCCATTTCTAATTAATTAATTGATCCCATAGTTACAAATAAATCTCTGTACCAAATCTAGAGAGAGCTCATTAAAATTTTTTCAGACTGATTAAATGGCATTAGGATTTATGAGTCTCAGTGGACATTTTGTCATAGAATGGAGTAGTTCAAAGAGAAATTTTCTGTGACTTTTTTGCTATAGATGACGTAGTGAAAGAACAGTAGATTCAGAACATTATGACATCTAAATATTTTGTAATTTTATTCTATATTGTGCAACTAAAACAGGATAAAGAAGGCTGATTTAGCACTTAATGTGACCATTGTTATTGTAAGCTTTTGTAAAAAAGGATGCTAAAACCTTTTCTCATATTATCCCCTTCATTTTTTAACTTTTTCTACTTTTCTTTTCACCATTCAACTCCACCATTTTTAGTGCATGCATGTAGTGTATATATTTTACTTACTGTGGTTTTCAAGCAGGTATTTAATTAGTGATGTTTCTCTTATTCCTTGTGTATACCTGGAGGTTGAATGTATTAGGAGTACTTTATTTAAAATACAGAAATTACAGACGTGAACAGCCATTCTAGGTGGTGCACTGAGCTGTAAATTGGAATCACTGCTGTTGAAATCACATATTTTAGTCACCATAAGTCTGTCCCTTTTCCATGTCATGAATTAACTGGCTTATACTCTTTCCTGAATGTTAGCAATTCACTTTTTTTTTTTAATTTTAGAAATAAAAAAGGCATTAAATATAAGAACACGGACATTTTTCAGCTTAGTTCAAATCTACGTCAATGGCTGTTTCTTCAAGCTTGCCTCTAGTCTTTCTTTGCATAGGCCTACATGACCAATTTTTTCTCATCTGAGACAGCCTTCTAAATAGCTGTTCATGGTATAAACCATTCTGCTCTACCCATGCCCTGCTGTCTTATCTCCTTGGACCCACAGTTCTTACTAGCTGTTTGAGCATATCGTTAGATATTTGTTTTTCCAGTGGATATAACCTGTGATCGTAATGGTCAGAGTATACCTGACTTTTAAAGTGTTAGGCTGCATTCAGGAGGACAGATGACAAAGAGTTGGTAAATGATCACTGTTGTTCTCAGACAGTGTGGTCTGACAGAGGCAGATACAACACATGCCAGTGCTTACTGAAGAGGGATCAGTGTTGCTCCACAAGTCTTTCTGGCTGAAGGTGCATTTTGAGGTAGAAAGAAGAATTTGGTCTTTCTTTTCAGAAGCCAATAGATTTTCTTGTCTGTACTGATGTATTACAGTTCATTAATTAATTAGGCATTTGGTGGGTTAGAGTCAATAAAGAACTTCTTGTCTGCTTTATTGATGCCAACTCCAGTGTAGCCATGTGGTTAGTAGACTGAATGAAGGTATGGGATGTTTGAGTGTTTCTGGGGTGTGTGTTTTCTTGTTGTCCCTAATCTGCAAGGTTGCACTCTCTCAGTGCTCCTGTTAGCCTTGCTTCCTGTGCTACACAGTGACTGGCTTCCAAATACAGCAGAGAAGATTCTCCCATGGCAGAAGTGTGTCGTGGTGGGAATGGTACACCCTGGGAGGTGGTGGGACTGCTGAGCAACTGATTCTGTACCATGAGAGACTGAAAACACTGCTCCTGAGTACACACACCTTGCTTAAGTGTTTTGCAGCAAAAGCAGAGTTCACTCCCTTAAAGAAATTTAGGTTACATAGGTTTAGATTACATGTGTTTCACTTTTATTGTATGTAGAGTGATTGAGAGGCGAATGAAGTATATCCCATCATTTATGTATACCCAGATTAGTTTAGTTCTATCATATAGAACCTGCCCTGAAGTTTTGAAAATGGATAGCAGGTGAAATCTGAAAGGTTGTATCTATGGACTTGGGAACAGAACATTTCCACTTGTCTGCCTTCTAACCAAGATGAGGTGCCAAGTCCAAGGAACCTCCCTTTTTCTGATTTTATAGCTTTTTGGAGAAATGGGATTTTTTGCTTTTATGTATACATCCAAAATTTCCCAGTCTCAACAGCTTGAGTCTTTTTATCAGGAGCTAAAAATACCTTGTAGTTAGTCTTTTGTAAAGCATAATTGGGAGAGTAGTTCCAGCACATATCTAAACTGCCAAGAAAAATTCTCCATAGAGAACATACTAGCAATCTGGGACTTTGTTTTCTTTTTAAAGCAGATCAGAAGAGAGTTTTATCCTTTTCTTGTCCACTCTATTGACTACTTCCTGAAAAAATGGAGGAAAACATTTTTTGCACATTTTTGAACCTGAGAAATTCAGTCTCCCAACCTTTGGGCTTCCTTGGGAATTGTCCTAGTTACCACATGATACATCAGCTCTTTGCTCAGAAAGGTTCTTGGCTAGAACTTCTTCCTGAATTCCTGAAGCCTTTACTTTTCTTGTTCTGCAATGTGACTGAAGACTTATTTCTAGATGGGAAGTTGTTTTTTGATATTTAGTAGATTTTGCTGGACTAGTTCTTGAATTCCTGCTATTATGGGGCACTGTAAAATAATAAACAGCATAACTTTTTTTATGGGTTTCTCTCCTTTCTAGGGAAAGTTATTGATTTCAGACAAACACTGGAAAAATTTAAAGGAATAAATTATTAAAAAATCATACTTTTAAATTGTGTATTAAGCAATTTAAAGTAAATGGGTATTGAACAATATAGTTTTATGTGTTAAAACCTCCATCTTGAAATATTTCTAGAAGCTTTGCAGCTTGGGATGCAAAGATAAAGTACATTCCACTAGAGTGCTGTAATTGCGATGTACTGCTGAACAGCCTGTTGGCTGAATCCTGCACCTTCCTCAGCTGCTACATAGGCTAAGCATGTAGCTCTTACTTGTGTCTCCCAGGCTGGGTGATGAAGTCTTGCTAGGAAGCTTGCCTTCCAGCTGTAGGGAAAAGAATGTGAGGTATTTCACCATGTCTCACAAGCTAGGACTTCTAACCCGCTGGTAGAGGGTGTGATGTTGGTTATAGGTTCTTGTCAGGTGGAACAAAGACACTGGACCACGTGTCACGGAACTCATATGTTTTATTATAGAGGTTTCTTAACTGTGGCAACCAGCCCAGTGTTTACACTCAAAAGGTATTGGCTAACACATCCTTAAATTCTTACAATGCATTTCCACAAAAAGTATCAGCTAACAAGCCCTTAGTTTTTTACAGTACACTTCACAACTCCCACCAAAAACTCTTCAGAAGGTGCTGGCTCACAAACAAGCCACCACACCACTATAAAAAAGTAATGAGTTGGGGTGGGGGAACTGCTCACAAGCAGGCCACCACACCACTATAAAAAAAGTAATGAGTTGGGGTGGGTGAGCACAAGTCTTAAAGTGGAGCAGAAAGTTGACTCAGTACAGCACTGCCGCACCTCCATGGGACCCTCTCCTCTGATCACCTTTCCTGTAGCAATACTCTGAATATTTGAGACAAAACATGCTTGGGTCCTCTACACTACTATACACAGGCATCTTTTCCCTAAATTCTTAATAGGCCACTATTTTATACTTAAAAGATAATTTAAGGAAGGAGACTTTGTTTGTTTGTTTGTTCGTTTGTTTTCTTTCGGGGTTTTTTTCAATTATCATGCTCTCAATTCCTACGGTTGATTTACTTCCTCTCTTTTCTTCTGAAGTATGTGTACTTCTATGTTCACACATGTACACATCCACTCTGCCAACCTACCCCTCCCCATGCTGGCAGTCTTTTTTAAATGTTTGTGGAAGAAAAATGAGATATTGCATGGCTTGCAAGTAATTTAACTTTTAAGTGTTCCCGACATTGCCCTCGTTACTGCAGTGCATGTTTATTTATAGATGTATTTATCTTACAGAGATGAAAAAAGTCATTGAAATTCCATGCAAAAAGTAACCTGGTCAAGGTTTGCTTTCACTTAAGGTATCTTAATGATTGGAAGAGGAAAGAAGGATTATAATTAGTTCTTAGTCTTTGGGGTACCCTACTTGGAGGGGTGGAGAGGTAGGAATACATTTTTTTTCCTTGCATTTGTCTTGATAATGTATCAAGTAGCTGCTAAGGGACTTGATGAAATGTGATGCAGAATAATAAATTATGCTCTGCAGCCTTCTTTGCTTCTACGTGAGGTGAGTGTGTAAGCACAAAGAGACTGGTACACCTCCAAATTCAAAAAGCATTATATTCAGATTAGCAGGTCACTGGAGATGTGTTGCTAATTGTTTTAGGGAACTCATTATGGTTATTATCACATATTAATTATGCATGGTAAGTAGTAAAAAAGAGGGGGGAAATCCTTGTTTTATGATAACTTGCTCACTGAATTATCTTTTCTTTCTTTGAAGACCTTGAGCATTTTCTTAGAGATGCCAAACAGCAGTCATTGAATAATTAGATTTTAATTAACAAGAGTTTTCACAAAAAATGTTTTTAATGTCTTTTGAGTTATTGCAAACATTAATAAATCCTCTTTCAATAAGATGTAGTGCACTGATCCTCTCTGTATCTGGAGTTACCTTTGTAATCACCCGGAACTTGTTGTAACAATGGTTTTCAACAGTTTCAGGACAAAGAATGAAGACTGAAAGAAGGAATTGCATTGTTGGAAATATTTTTGGTTGCTTCTTTGTAAATTATTGTCATGGGGAAACCTCTGGAAACCTTTGAAAGACTGCAGTCAGCTATGTGTTGGTTTAATGCACTAAGGCTAGGGAATGGTGAGTTTATTTTTTTGCTGCTTGTTTGTTTAAATTACTTGTTCTTTGTGGAGATGTGGTTGTAGGCAATATTCAGAGAGCTGGTATTACATGATAGGGTTCTTCTTACTCTGTTGTGTGATAAAGAATTTGTAAGAGTCTGTCTTTTTGGCATGGTTGCAGAAAATGTACATATAGAACCATCAATTAACACTGGTAAATTATTTATAGTCTAAACAGGGCAAAGCTCTTTGCTCAGACTGATTGCTGCATCACAACATAAGTGCACTTAGAAGGTGGTTACAAAGTGCACTCCATAAAGCAGTATTGGGGATTTTTTTGAAGTTATTATTGTGATAAGTGTTATAAAGATAAAAGACCTCATAGTATAAAAAGAACTGAAAACACGAAGCCTTGTCTGCTCAAAAAAGATGCTTAATATTTCCATTTCAGCATCTTTTAATCTTAGAATAATAGCATAGTTTGAAGCCAAGAAGGAAATGGTTCAAGTTAAACTTGAGTAAGACTGAAGTGATTCTGATTTAAAGTAGAATTCCAAGCAGTAGCAGAAATGCTGCCCTCCTATTCCATTTAAAAAAAGGTTTTAATTTTTGTCTAAATGCTACTGAATATAGGAATTGCTGTTCATGCTCAGATTCAGTGTCCAGCTTATTTGGTACCATCTCTGATGACAGCTAATAATCACACTGTAAATAAACTGACAGCTAATAATCACAGCTTAATAATCACCTTTTAGCTAGAGGGGTTTAATTTATCCTCTTAAATTCTGTTGTTCCCATATCAAGTTGTTTTTTAACAAAAAACCCCCCAAAAATAGGCTATAGTAACCCTTTCACAGGATCTGTGGTTTTTCTTGATGCCGATGTGTGCCTGGGGCAATGAATTCTGTATATGTTGCATATGTTCCAATGTCAGCTTTTTATATGTTATGAGTGAGAGAGATAAGAAGTAATTGATCTGCCACTCCGTATTGCAAATGCTGCTTTTGACATCCCTTTCTATTTTTTGGTCCCTAAATAAAGCCCTTTAGAGTCTGTTCAAAACCTCACCATCTAAAAGGGTTGTGTTTGGGATTTTTTGTGGGGGTGGGGGCAGTGATATGGTTGTTTGGGGTTTTTTCTCCTCATAATCATTCTGATTGCATTTCTTCAGACCCTTCCTATCAAAAGCATTTTAACATAGAATTATGTCTGTGAGATATAGTACATAGAGTATTCCAGATGAGGCTATTTTATATATGGCTGTAAATATAAATAATATCACCCAAGCTCTAAATTTTCATGGAGCTGATCACCCAAGTTCTGAGTTTTCACTGAGCTGTTTACAGTGGTGTCCAGTACATAAACCAAATGTTAGAAAATGGATGTCATTTATTTTCTTCCAGCTAATGTGTCCTGCCACATTTCTTGACTATTTTATTTCATTTGACACTTGACTGCCCAGTAGACTACTCTGTCACTCCAAAGTTCTTACAGATGTTATCTCAGATGACCTACAAAACTTTGTGTTATCAGCAGATTTTACCAAGTATAGAGATGAGGATTACTAGTCAATACTTTCCTGAATAGCACCAGAATTATTTTAAAATGCAACTGCAACTATTTTCTAAGGTAGTGTCATGGTAATTGAAATGGCTTTTGTGGTTAGTAACTCCTTCGCTTCATAGGTTAGTTGCTTCAAAGCCTCAAGGTTTTGCTGACTAGCAAAGACTAGTTGATGAGATTTCATCCATTGCTGAAAATATCTTCTGTTACAGAACATGTTTTCTCCATGAGAAAATTCTCCTCTTTCTCCTGAACAGACACCTGGTCACAGTGATCTATTCAGTTTGTCTCCAGAACATATTATGGCATCTCATAGCTCAGACTGGAGACATTAGAAGGTGCCTGTTGTCCTCAACTTCAAAACTATTACAGACTCAAAATACTGATTTGAAAAAGTGCCATGGGCAAAAAGAATAATAGTATGTAACTTACCCTACTGCTTTTCACTCTCAACAATGCAGTTATCCCAAGCAAATTAAAAGAGAACCTTTCATTTTACAAAGAATGATCATGTATCTAAAGCAGAATACATTTTCAGTCTTTAGATTAGCTACGATATATCATTTGAAAACTGATACTAGTTGTGAGTTTTTAAATTTCCAGACCAAAAATTTTCATTGAGAAGATACTTCTTCCTTAATTTTCAGCAAAAAATGTTTGCAGTTTTTTTAAGATGTTCCTCTGAAGATAATATTTTTGCAGTTATAGTAATAACTAGTAAAATGGTCATATGATAATTCCATGAAGAGTTATATTGTGTAGAGTAGGTGTTTGGAGCGTGGGAAGGTGGAATTCCTGTAGACAGGTGTTCTAGAGGTCAGGAATAATGCTATGACTCTACCATACTGTGACCATTGCTGCATCTGGGAGTGTTTCCCTGGTTTCCTGATGTTTGTGTGCTGCTCAGTGTGGTCATCATACTTACATTTAAGTACACATTAAACCATGAGGGGATAAAAAGCATCATATTCATGTATGCTGGATCACAGGTGTGGAGCCCACTCTGGACAACTGTTGGAGCACTATGAAATAAATATATGTAAACATCTAAGACTATAAGAAGTACAGATGTAGCTTGTAGAAACTAACCACTATACACACACACTGATTGTCATTTGTTTAATGAACATTGTGGCTTTTTTAGTGAACAAGATTCTAATTTCTTATTCCAGATGGCAAGCAAGTATTGTCCCTCAACTCTCCTCAGAGTTAAAGAGTTAACAGAGGTCATTCCTGATAGAAATAAGAAGTAAATCAGACATCTCTGCTTTCAGCTGTGGTCTCTACTGCCCTGGTCCAACAAGGAGCAAAAGCAATTTAAGCAAGACAAATTTTAGTTAATAGCCCAGCAATAAGAAAGGGAGGAAAAAGAGCATGTACCAATGATTCCTGAAAGAGTATTTTTAAATATACTGCTGGAGAAGGATGAAGAATATAGGCATGAAGATTGTACAAGGCACAGAGGTCAGCATGATATAAGACGTACAGCTGAAAGTGGGAGAAGGAGATAAAGAATGCAATTAAGTGAAACGGTAGAAGATGTCTAGGGAGTAGAAAGAAATAAAAGCAAGACATAAGTAGTTGTGAGTAAGATAATATAGGGCCTTGAAGGTGAAAATGAAAACTTGAATTTGTAACTGCACTAAGTAATCTATATACCTTCCTTATAAATTATAAAGAGTTAATAGTGTGCAGTAGCCCATTTGTCCTTATGGCATTCTCAAGCATTTTTTAGGGAGTGTAGATGAAGAGTGAGGAAATAGTCTATAAGTTAATGATGTATATACTGAAATAGTAAAAGCATTTACTTTTTTGAGGCTAAGCATTCTGTCTCAAGAGGGTTGGTAGATGATGTGACAGGGCTAACATTACAGCAAAAAATTCTTCAAACATTTAGGATGCTACATGTCTAAATTCAAAATCTCATGACGATAGTAGAAAGAAGAATCAGCTGCAAACGTGCACTTTGGCATGTCTCTCAAAGTAAAGAAGTTTTCTTTAGAAATACTGATGTCAGAGTTTCATCTTCTAGTGTTGCATTAACTAGTAATTCTAAAGTGTTTGGACAATTTATTACTTTCTCCTGTAATTTGATTTTTATCATCTTAGCAATCAGTTGAAGAGCAGGTATGCTTGAAAGATGATTGTTGACTTTGAGTAGGCTGGTGGAAGACTGTTTTAGTGATATCATCATATTTACAGCTCCTCTTTACAGCTGATATTACTAGATGACAGCCTTAATTTTCTTTAAGATGATTAATATTTAGTGGAGTAACTTTCTTGTTTCTCTGATTTTGTTTAAATAATACAGTGCTAATGAATGGTGAATAAAATGTTCCATAAGTCGAATACTTAGAAAAGGTCTTCAGTGTAGTTTTTCTCAGAAATTTTGAAATATGTCTATTCTTTGCTGGAACAATTCAGTCTCACCAGCTTTCACACCATTTTTAAAAATCTGTGAATTGAGTCCTTAGCTTCTCTCTCTGAGTTGAGTGTGTGATCTGGCTTTGTGTAAAGTGATTACTAGTAAGAGCTTCAGGCTCAATGTCAGTCCAAGGATGAAGAAATCCATCACAGAATGCTGTATTTTAATAAAAGGATTTCAGTTACTTGACAGTATAAAGACATAATAATGCTTGTGACATGCTGTGGTGTATTGCTTTAGGATCAAACTGAACACTGGAATAATAGCAGCATTGAGAAGAAAGGAAAAATAGGATGTCTGAGTTGAGCATCACTTTTTCTTCTATTAATTTCTATATTTCTATATTTAACATAGTGTATGGCATGTCAGGCCCTGGTTATAAACATCTGTAAAAGAAGCTACTTGGATTCCTGGTCTTGCATGTTAGGAATCAAGAAGCATGTGATGCATAAACTTGCATAGAATTGGATAGATCCTAAGGAAGATCTGCTACTGGATGCAGATGTTGGGGTTTGTGTTAAAAGCTTGTTTCCAGACCCACAAAAGAACTGAGAGAGGTGACAGCAGGTGGGGGATCCCAAATCACACTTTCCCAACAGTTCCCACACCTGTCACAGAAGTCATCATCCTATCATGTGCCCATCTCCATATGGCCAGGGCAGCACAGAGTCCCAAAGGCAGACAGGAGCCCAGATTAAGAACTCAGAGGGAGGGACAGCCTGTTTGGGCCCTCCCAGGGCTGTCCCAGAAGTGCTATCAAGGTGAATCAATACTGGATCAATCCTTTTGGACTGAGGGGAGATGCTGCCTAGGGTATGGCACTCAGTATGGGATGCAGACGAAGAAAATTTGGGGTTTGATCAGGATTTATTACAGGGAAGTAGAGGGATGGGGGGATAAAAAACGTTGGATGTATAAATAGGTGACACATTTGTCTGGTCATGCACAACTCCTTACCAGTGCAGTGTGTCCTGTGTAAGCAGTTTCCACTTCTGACTCTTCCTGGATGAAGGGCATCTGGTCTGTGGTCTATATGTGTGTGGCCAGCAACTGGAACCACACCCGGGCAGAGGCCCATGTCTCCAAGGTGCCAGTTGCTGGAGCAAGCACAGATCTGTGTGCTGGCAACTGGGCAAAATGAGGTGCCAGCCCCCAGCCTAGGACTGCAGACTTTTGTAGTCACATCATATTCTGAAGACAGTTTTGGCCCATGGAGGAATCATTCATTTGAGCACTAGAAAAGAGGCAGATGAATGACCCTGTGGGTCCTTGGGAGTGCTGAGTAAAACTGCATTGATCTGTGTGTCTAGCCTTGTGTATTTATTTATTTATTTATTTATTTATTTATGTATGTATGTGTGTATGTGTGTGTTTCTGTGCTAGTGGCTGCTGGAGATACGGGCTCAGCCTTTCAACTGTTTGTACTGGGGGCACGGAGCTGTGGCTGCCTCCCCTTTGTCAGGCTGTTAGACAAGGCTCTATCCCCAAACAGCAGTAACCCATTCCCTAGCATCACATGTTTCTCTCTTTAAAGGGAGACTGGATAACCTGATTGTGTTGTGTTCCAGGTAGGTATCATGCTCCTTCTGTTTCAGTCTCCTTGTAAATCCCCTCCTTTCTAAACATCTCTCAGAGCCATTGAGCTGAGCTGCATAGCAGCAAATACACAAAGTAAACATGGAGCTGTGCCTCTATTCTGTTTCCCCTTCCCCTCTCATCCATGTTGCCCAAAGGTGGGGAATGGTTTTTTCAGCTGAGGTAGTCACCGTAAAAGTCTGTTTTAATCTCTAACTTTATGCTTTTTATATATTTGTGCAAATAAGTTTGTAAATCCTTCTTTCTCTTTCACTTAGAATTTCTCTTACTACCATGCCCTCCTTCTTGCTTCAAGAGGAAGAAGAGGAATAGATTGTTTAGGAGAACCTGGATTTTCTGTTTACAGAGCAATAAATGTTCTGAAATGAACTGCAGTTGGATATGTTGTAAAATTGCTTTTGTTTGACAGGTTAATAAATTTTAGTCGAAGGACTGAATGACTAGAGATATTAAAAGCTTGTGTTGCCTGAAAAAACCAAACAACCCAACCATCTTTCTGCATTTCTTTATAAACACAGCAAAGAGCTCAGTATTATTTCAGTTGACTGGCTCTCATTTTATTTGCAAAGTGTTTGTCTACGGGTCTTCCACAAAGTTTGTTCTTTTGGCTTTTTTGGGTGGGTTTTGTTTATTTGTTTATTTGGTATGGAAAACATAAACCAAAATCACCTTAATTGGCAACTGTTTAAAATGCTGTAATTTTTCAATCAGTACACATGTTCAGGGTGCAGACACCTTCCATTAACTTTTGCAGCTGTGAATAAGCCTAGGAATTTTAGAGAATTTAAATCTGTGTTTTCAAACCTATATGTTGAGCTTGAAGGGGTTATCTGTTATGTCACTTTCATGCATAAACATATGAGACAAATCTACCCTATATTCACCCTGCAATATGAATCCTTCCAGCAGCTGGAATTAGGTACTCTGTTGTCCCTGGATCCCAGTCTTTTGCTTTCATCATTCCACAGAGTCTCTCCTGTGCACACACAGACAGATCTCTTGGACAGCCCGAGATGCCACAGTCTTTACAGCAGCTGGCCAAGGCTGCCCTGTGCCTACCTGTCCCTCTAAGAGCCAGGACTGATTGTGCTCTTACCCATAGGGTCATGCCTGGCTTCCAGGACACTTCACCTACTTTGCAGCTACTCCAGCATGCTCTTTGCTAGCCCTCACCCCCTCACTTGCACACCCATCCTCACTGCAGGTGCTGCACTGTGGGCATGTGGGCCTCCATGGCAGGACTGACACTGAGACCTCCATGCATGTGTGTGTGCACAATGGTAAGCCCTTGCCCAGGAAAACCATCAGAAATGGAGTTTAATTAGAGGAGACAGGACAAACTACACAGACTGGTGCAGGAATGGCCAAGAGCAGATGGTCCCTACTCATACCCCACCAGCCCCTTCTTTCTCACATTACCACAGCGTGCCCTGACCCAAGGAGCCTCTCCTGTTGGCATGTCTCTGTGGGTCTGGCCTTAGGGCACCAGCAGTGGCTGGGCCAGAGCCTCACAGGGCTGCTGGGCTTATTTGCCCCATCAGGCAGCACAGGAATGAGCTTCTGGTAGGCTGATGACTGCTGTGATGTGACTTGGAGCAGGTGGCCGGGGTGTTTCAGGACAGCTGTTCCTAGCTGTTCCTGCCATTCTTCTTCCTCTGTACAGTTCTATCACATAAACTAATGTGTGTGTGCATATATGTATGTATGTATTTCTGCATATGAAAATGTACGCATCCCTCTCCATAGAAACTTGGCGATTTTAAATGCTTGCGTTCCATACATGCTCTTTGGACTTGGTAGTAATATGATGTTTCATAACCACAGAATATTTGGAAGGAAAGATTCTTATTAATTAAGATCAGCCTATCTGAACTGTGTTCCTTTTCTTCAAGGAAGATATTTAGGAAGGCAACCAAAGTAGGGAGAAAAACTTTCTCAGTTTATAGGGGAAGTAGGAAAACATGAAAAGAACCTTGGCTGGAAGCCTGCAGCACTACCGCTGCTAAGCACTAGCACATCTGATTGAGGAAAGCATTTTGAGTGTCATGAGCAACATCTTTGCTTTTCATCAAGGTGCAAGATACTGGGCATCTATATGAACTAGCTCAGAAGGACAATTGTCACTTGATCTTGTAAGATTTTCTTCTTGTTTCTTTTGGTAACAAAGTTAAAATGTGACCCAGTTGAGCATATAATAACAGTATTTCTAGACAGAGTAATTGTTTCTTTCCAGTTTTAATCTATCATCTTGATATCCAGTAGAACTACCTGGTAAATTCCTACTTTTCTTGTCAATGAGGGGACTGTTCTTTATGGCTTTAAAAGTATTGAAGTGGGTTTTTTGCAGATGCAGGGTCAATGGAGAAAATACATTTTTAGTGTCTTTTCTCACACTGTTCTGCTTGCTAAGACTAGAATTTACAAGCCTTCGAAGACTATGAAACAGGTTCTTTTAGCCACACCTTCAAGATCTGCAGATGCAGAACATAAATCCCAGAGTCAGTCTTTATGTGTAGATGATATTTTCAGTCCTCAGTCTTTAGACATATTTGCTATTTGATTTGTCAGTTTTCTCTATTCAGTAATGAATCTCACCTGTAACTCACTAGAAGCTGGAATCAATTAGTAAAGACTTGAAATATAATAGAAACCACTACAACTTCTAAAAAAACAGAAACAAAAGGAGAAAAAAAAATCACCTGAGCCATTTCCTGTGTGCTGAATCACAAAGTTTGAGATTCTCTTTTGCTTGTTCATCTGACAGGCAGCCTGTCCTCTTTTACTTTTGTAGTCACATCATATTTTACCTGGTAGCTAGTGTTGCAGTGGGGTAAGCCTTCT
This sequence comes from Platysteira castanea, assembly GCA_013397175.1. NCBI lineage: Eukaryota > Metazoa > Chordata > Aves > Passeriformes > Platysteira > Platysteira castanea. Next base: position 1,980,760 of record VYXC01010946.1, read on the forward strand.
GAAGACAGTTTTGGCCCATGGAGGAATGAGGGGCACGATATTTCATGGATATTCATTTGATCTTTATTTCTCTTCCAGCCAGCATGGCCAGGAGCCTGGCCCTGACTCCCTCCCCCTGGGAAAACCCCACAATTCCCAGCTGGGTAACATGAAATGCCCAATGGGATACAGAACCTGAGAACATGTGACCATAGAGCGGGGGTCCAAGAAACCCTGTGCCCCACCATGCGTCCATCCCAGGCCCCTCTCCCGCCAGGGGAAGCGGGGGGAGGGGATGAGGCCCAACAAGCCAGAATGTATAATTCAGTGGACTGTGTGGCGGGGGTACTTTGTCACCTTGACACACCTGCTGCAGTCTGGTTTCCCTAGGGAATCCTTATATAATGTCTGGGTGCTGAAGCTTCCAAGTTATCAGTAAAATGCTGCTTGTAGCACTCAGCTGCTTGTCAATTTACCCAGATTCTCGGCAATATCTTGGCATCTATTTCTGAACTGATTGTATTACAGCATTAGAGGTGCTTTCTTTCAGATCATGTGTTGTGGTTAGAGCAACGTAAAATCACTCTTTTCCAGTATGCCATGGTAGTCTAAGTAATATATAAATACACATAATTTATTTTAAATAGAAGAAAAGAAAGGTGGACTGTGCTTAGGCAGAGACGACTTGGATTTTTTTCTTAAACAAATGTGTGTTATAAATACGTTAACTCTCATTCAGGTACTTCTCTGTAATTTGGCTGCAGGCGTTTGTAGAGAGGGCAATTTGTCTTTGACTTAACTGTGAAGATGTGTGTTTATATCAGTATTGGGGTGACTGAGACACTTCCTAATGGAGTGCTTTATATTCTCATCATAGGTTTTGTAATGGTCACTTAGCAATAAGTTTTGTCTGTACTTTTTGCACATTTGTCATTCAGACCTTTACATTTAGAAGTTCCATTACAATGGCATCTGTCTCTGCACCAGTGAGTCTATCTGCACATTTCTGAACAGGAAAGACAACCCAATTGATTTCCTATGGTCAGAAAAAAGGTAATTACGATGGCTGGTGGATATGAGCCAGTCAGTTGACCATGAGCCAGCAATGTGCCATTGCAGCTAAGGTGGCTGATGAGGACGACTGTTCCCAGCAGACTGAGGGAATTGATCCTGCCCCTCTACTCAGCACTGGTGAGGCCATACCTGGAAAATACTGGGTGCAGTTCTGTACTTCCCAGCTCAAGAGATATATTGAGCTACTGGAGGGACTCCAGCAAAGGGACACCGACATAATTAAGGGACTTCAGCATATTGCATTTGAGGAAAGGCAAAGTGGGCTGAGACTGCTTAACTTGGAGAAGAGAAGGCTCAGGGAAACAATAATATAAGTAAATACCTGAAGGGAGAATGCAAAGAGCCAGGCACTTTTTAGTGGTGCCTAGTGACAGACCCAGAGGCAATGGACTACAAACTGAAAGACAGGAGGTTCTGTCTGAGCATCAGGAAACGCTTTTTCACCAGGAAGGTGACTAAGCACTGTTGCAGGTTACTCAGAGAGGTGGTGTAGTCTTGCTCCTTGGAGATACTCAAACACTGTCTGGATCTTATCCTGGGCTGTAGGTGTCCCTGTTTGAGCAGGGAGTTGGCCCAGGTGACCTTCAGAGGTTGCTTCCAGTCTCAGTCATGGAATCACAGAATCATGTAATATTCTGAGTTGGAAGGGATGCACAAGGAGCATAAGTCCAACACTTAAATGAATGGCCCATACGGGGATCAAACCCACAGCCTTGGCATTATTAACACCTGCTCTAACCAGCCATCCTGGAATCACGTGATTCTAAGTTCATACAATACTTACATATCATTTGTATATTTTCTGTGTATATATGTATACTGTGGGGTCCATTACATAGATATAAGTAATTAATAATTACCTAGCAAAATAATGTGGCAGCAAGCTTTAGAGTAACAATTCCATTAGCCTCAGAGAAGTAGACACAGTTTAAACGGGAAATCAGCCCTCATCCTTTTTCTAAAGACTCACTCAAACTGTTGAAGGACAGCAAATGCAGGATGCTTCATATCAGCAGATTCACTAGGTAGTGATTCTTAGTTTTAATATAAAATCATTATTGTGTTGGATGAACAAGTAGTTTTCACTTAAGCATATGGCCTGATAAAGTGTTTTGAGGACTGTGCCCATGAGAGGTTGTTTTACAGGCAAATACATGGTAGTTTTCCTTTTGAATTAGTCTGCCATCTGTCAGCTTTATACCCTGTTGAATCTGAACATTATCTGTAGTTGAAATATACAGAATGGGAGGGGTTTTTAAATAAAAATGTTGTTAAGAAAAGCTGATGAGAACCCAGATATTGATAAACTTGTTTCTTTGAAGAACTGAGTACACAGAAGAAGTTACTCATGGCAGAAGTTGTGTGACAAGCATAGTAACTAGTTGCTGATACCATAGCTGGTATTTCCAAACTAATGTTCATGTTAAGCCAGTGTCATGGCTGTGTTAGTTACTGATCTAATATATATCTTAAACTGAATAAGCCTTAAGGCACAGAGAGAGAGACTATTAGTGTGGAGATCATATATGCACCGTGTATTTATCCACATCCATACATACACGGAGTTAAATAAGCATGGTTTTCTATTTTTGTTCATTGTTTATTCTGATGCATTCATTTATATTTTGTGTCCCTTATTCCTTTCATGTAGGATGACCTGTTACTCTTCCTGTAAGCATGCCTGAGTCAAAATAAGAACTGAGAGCCTTTGGTTGAAGTGAGTGTTAGCATTCTCTTACCTGGTAGAGCTGGTCTAATAGAAAAATAGGCACAGCTTGATAACTGTGTGCCATCAATGCATTTTTTAAAAGTGTTTCTATGCAGTATTTAAAATAGCTAGATCACATTAGGGGAATTTTGACAAAAGCATGTTGAAATGTATTGAGATTAAGACTTAAATATCTTTCTACATGTGAATTCAAGTGTATATTTATTTTGTTATTTACAGAAATATTTAGGCTTGGAGTTTGCAGTGGAAAGAAATTTTCTAGAGGAGCAGTCTGTTTTAATGATTGATTCACATAAAACTGCTTGATATTCACTGGCTTTCCTTCTCTGCATTTTTCATAGCTTGAGATACCCAGGTAACTATTGCTTCCTTGAAATAAACAAAGGAAGCTGATAAAAACAAGCTAGAGCTAATATGAAAAACGTGACTTCTCTACTGAAATCTTAAAAAAATAATTATGACCTTTTTTTTAAACTTTTCTCTTAATACATAATACATTCTTATTAAAAATTTTGGTTTTACCAGTAATAATTGTATTGATTTAGTAGAATTTGCCATGCATTTACAGTTAATCCCTCATTCAGGGTTAGGAGAGTGGTTCCATTGAATTAATTATTTGTCATAATAAATAGTTCAAAAAGGGTATATCATACATACTGTATGTAGATATAAGGGGTTTATTATTAATTCTTTTATTTTTGGTGGTAGATTCCACATTATTTAGAAATAGTGCACACAGAAATAATTTCTCGGGTAAAGAAAATTATGTAAGAAATTATGAGTTCTGAGCTCCATTTGCTTGCACAGTCAAAGCAGCTTTGCAAACTAAGAGGCTGAGAAATCATCTTTTGAAATCACGAGGACAGTTACTTAAATAGATCTGATTATTGATGTAATGAGGCTTTTCATTTCAGATGTGATATTTTTAGATTGCTGTTACAAAAATAAATTATGGAATTATGACATTCCTTACCATAACCCAGTGCCCAAAGGTGGGCTGCTGTTGAAAGAGCACATTCATAAATTCTTGCACAGCCGTTTTGTGGTTTTACACATACAATCAGCTTTAGGCATGCCAGGTATAAGATGGTAGGTTGGAGGGATGAACCCGTATGATTCAAATACTGTCCAACAGGAACATTTATATTCCTCTTAACTTTAGAAGTTAATATTTTTTCCAACTTAGTTTTTTACATTCTTCTCCACTTCCCTCTGAAAATCTGTATTGAGAAGAGAGAATTTTTAATGTATTTTTTTCTGTAGTTGAAATATATAGGAAACAAGTATTAGAATTATGTTAGTGTTTTGTTTGTTTTATTTAAAGGTGGTAGTTTCTGGCTTTATGCTTGAAGTTTTATGCTAATAATCTTAAATATTCTCTACAATAACTTTCAGCTTTGAATTTTGAAAGAAAGGCTCTTTTTCCCAATCAGAAAGAGTTAAAGTGTAACACAGCTATATCTCACCAAGTCACTCTAGACTGGTGACACTCTTGTATACAGTTCAATGAGAAGCTTGTCCTAAATAGAAAAAAAAGGACCTTTTCCGTTATGTTTTTGCACTCACAGTGAAAACCTGTTTAAAGGTTAATGCCTCTTCTCACCCTTTCTCTCTTTATTGAAGAAATTAAGAAATTACTATGTCTGAAGCATATGCAGGCTGTTATTAACACTTCCGTCAAAGATTATACAATAATTAAATAATGTTTAGATCAAATTCATGTAAATTTCACCATGCAGGCTGATCTTTCTGTGTTGGAAAATAACACTGGTCAAGGAGACATTATAGAACAAAAACAAACTATTGCCAAAATAGATTTTTAAAAAATTAGCTTGCCCCATGAGAATCAAGTGCCTTCTGCAGCACCTGCAGAGGCAGTTGTAGGCAAGTGATGGTGTTCAGTTACACAAAACAAACAGGAAGGGTACCTGCTCTGGCAGGTGGCAGCTGTGGGTTTGTCCACATTCCCTGGGGCAAAAAGTTCAGTACTTTTATTCAGGAAATACTTTTGGTGCCTACTTCCAGTTTCAGTTTGAGACTTAGAATTTGGATGCATCAAAACAGTTCCTCCTTTGGGTGTACCTGGTTCGTATCTCTGATGTCTTTGCTCATGAGATGGGCCCAGCCTGTTCTCTAAGGTGTGGAGTGATCATGCAGTAGGCACCAGGCACAAGCTGGAACACAAGAAACTCCTAGATTCTTGGAAAACCATTTTCACCATAGGGATGGTTTCACCATATGGTTTCACCCTATGGGAACAGGTGTCCAGGAGGCATGTGGAATCTGCATACCTGAAAATGCTTAAAGCTCACCTGGCCAAGGACCTGAGCAGCCTGCTTTGGCTGGAGATGTGTTGGACAGGGTGTTTCCAAATGGCCTCCAGTGACCCCTTTTAGTGTATTTTGTCCTGCAGTTCTGAGCTCTGCGTGCAAGGTGCTTTGCTTGAATGTGTTGTGTAATACGTGTCAAGGAAGTCAGTGGGTTTGGTAAAGATAGTTCTCTGTGGAAGGAAAGGCAGCACAAATTAACTATTTCATTGTACAGAATTACTTTTTTAGGCCACTTTTAGAGATAAGTGACATAAAACTCCAGCATGTTATGCAATATGACTGGCCTCAGTAGAGAACATCTTGAGTATTTGCCTTGCGTTCTCCATAAAAGAACAATACCCTTCTATGGCTAATCCAAGCTGCAGTTGATTGAGTTAGATTTCTGCTGCCAGGATAATCGGACACTGTTTCAGAAACGCCTGGGAATTTCTTGAGGCCTGTAATACAAGTTACCATACAAAGTTCCCAGTGTGCTGTCCTCAAAACACACAGAGCTCTGTGAAAAGAGTGCTCCAGCCATCCGGAATGATCGGAGTAACCCCGCATGTAAATGTGACCTTCTCCCTGCCTCACAGAGCCGCTGTGTCTGAGGCTGACTGTCACTCACAGAAACACTTTCTTTCATTTGATCAAGTCTTGAAAACAGGCAAGAAATATGATATTTATCCTCCTTCTTCCCCATCCAAACCATTTCATTCCTTCTGGCCTTCCCTGAGATGACATTCTGTGAACTGGTTTGCGAGAGAGGAACTGCTGGTGTGGGCTGAAATGTAAAGTGGCATTTATGCAAGAGCTAGAAACAGAGTGATCTAATTACATGCAGATGTAACACATTTCCTTTTTTTTTTTCTTTTTTTCTTTTTTGAAGTTACGCTAATGATTTTTTATTTTATGGTAAAGTGATTCTTATTTTGGTCTGCAACATACTAGTAGTGAGTTAGTAAAAATATGAACTAAAAAGTATATGAGCATGTAATTTCCAAAAAATTCCCAATATGAATCATTGACTCATAAGAATGGTGTCTGTAAGTCATTTGATTTTAAGTTTCCAGCTTGTTTATTCATTTGTTACAGCATTTAAAAACATCTTGGCTTACTCCTCATTTTCCTTAATGGAACTAAGTTGTGGGGCTGTAAACTGCATTACTTTCTTAACAGCATATTCAATGTGATTCTGTTATCCCTGGCTGGTCAAATTGGCACGTGTCTTTAAAATAAAATGAAATGTAATTCATTATTGTATTCACTATTGGGATTTTTCCCAACTATTTCTGGAAGGAGTAGAAGTTCAAAGATTAGGAGAGAAACATTAATCACGTTATTTCATTATTGTTTTTTGTTAATTCATCAGAGAATTAACACAGTAGGAAACCAAAATTGCAAATATTGCAGCCGCTTTAAATGGATGTATTCAGTAATGTTTAGGTAAATCTGATGGTAAATGGGTCACCCAGAAATACATTTTCGCCTTGTTCCTAGGTACTTGGAATATCAAAACATAGGAAAAAAGAAAACATAAGTTGAGCTAAAAAATAGCCCAGCATCTGTGTTATGACATGTTAAAATTGTTATTTTCTCTCTCTTTTTGTGAATTTCCACCACTTCCCATAAATGACAAACAGCACCTTTTCAGCATCTCAGTATTTTGTGTGGGTTTTGGATAGGTCTGTGTTGTATACTGAATTATATTATGGTTCTTCAAAATTTCTGAGTCACTCACATGACTAACACGGTTAGTACTGGAATTATTGTGAAAATATAAAGAAAATTGAGCAATGAAAAATTATAAAAGTTGTTGAACAAAACACAAACCATGATTGCAGTAGTAATATCTTTCAGACTGATAATTTATTTCTTAGATACTACTTAATTTTGAATTTTAACCATATAGTATGGGCTAGTTTTTCACAAAGGAAAAAGTAAAAATACTTCTGGCAATGAGCAGTCAGCAAGTTTTATGTAGAAATGAAAGGCCTGAGCACCTTCTGGTTTACAGAAATCAACAGTGTCATTCTGATATCCATGTGACCTGGCTGTATTTGGTGAATTTCTTCCTGCAGCCTGTTTTGGGACTATTTTAGAGATATGATGAAATTTGAATTAGTCCTTAAACACTTACAGAAGACTGTGTTGTGCATATATAAATAAATTCATGTGTAAGGGTACCAAATCTTTCTACAGTGCAAATTTTGCAAATAACCCATCACACTTTTGACCAGTTGATTTGGTTATGAAGGGGAAAAACATCAATTAAAAATAAAGTTACAGAGTATAAATGCAATCCATAAGAAGCCCAAAACTCAATATTTCACATTCTGATACCAAATGTTTCTGTGTCATTTGAGGACAGATGATAAAAGCTTTCTTTTCATTCTTTCTTTACAGAACAGTAGATGGTAGTGTTAAATTTGCGGATGAATTCTGTGTTTAAATCATGGCATCTTTAGTCTCATCCTCCAGTCTTTTTAGAGCCAATGTAGTAGTGTCATATGTGGTCAAGGATACTTATTTGATAAGCACTCCCTATGCATATATATTACCTTCACAGGTTTTCCAAAATCTTAATTTCAAAACTGATTTTAATCTTTTATCCTTCCAGGCTTCTTGGTTATCACTAATAACAATAACACTTATGGATATCCCTATTAGTCACATAATTATTCCATCCACACTTTTGCAGTATATAGGTATGTATGCTGTACATACCAAGAGCCTAACTAACACTGCTTTCTAATATTCTTACATTTCATGTAGGAAGATGAGGTAATGAGGTTCTGCAGTGATATTATTTCTTCCTCCAGTTAAGTGATTAATTTTCTTTTTCTAGATTCATAGCGTGAAATATAAATTAATATACTTTGCTACTTTACTTTTCTAAGCATTTAGTTCATTCCAAAGTGAGAATTGTCCTATATTAGTATGACCTTTTGAGAGATCTCATAGCAGCAGTATTGATCAGTGACACAAGTTTTAGAAATAATGCAGAGAAGCAGCCAGAATCTCAGCTGAAGTCTGTATAAATCTTATCTGTCTCTCAGTTGGAGTGATGCTGATGTTGCAATACTTATGCAAAATGGCAAAGAACTTGGCTGCTTTCATATCTCTAAATTTAGTGTGTGGGTGGTCCAGGACAGTGAAGAGTTTATAACATTTTTATTTATTAATAAATCCATTTTGTGTGTGAACCTCTGTAAACCTTTTGTCATCCATTAAAAATGTGACTGTGCTATTGACAATATGTTTCAGTAAAAAGAAAGACATAAGGAAGACCTAGTACACTTATTTCCTGTAACATGCAAGACACTGTAATTATGGGTCATTTGCCTGGCTTCTTTGGTAATTAAGAGTTTTAATTGTGTCTAGTTCCAGGGAATTCGTTAAGCTTCTCATTATGCATATTGCCTTCCATAATCATCAGCTCTTCTCATACAGTAAGCTTAGTGACATCACGGAAGTCAATTAGGTCTTTCAAAGCAGAGCAGTGAAGTACATTCTTTTGTATGAGCTGGATCAGAAAAAGTTTCTGAAAGGCCTTGATGATGCTCTTCTGTGCAAAATTTAACCTTATTCTTCAAAAAGCAAAGCCTCTCAGAGTTTCATTTATTGTCCTCAGAGTGCTTAAGGTCATGAACTAAGCTATTGTTAAGAACAAAACCTATGGGCAGAGCTGTTCTTCCATTCTAATAGCAATTGTACCAAGCTTTCCAGGATCAGCTGGTTACATATTTGTAGTTAGTAATAGTGATCATGATCAACATTTGAAAGTATCACATTGTTCAAACTGGAATGCAGTGACTGTATGAAGGAAATGAGCACAAAAGAAATTGATGTGATTCCTTTGGCTCACTAAAAATCATTAATTAAGTTTTACTTTGTTACATGCAAGGTAGAAAGCACCTTTTACTTTCCTCTTGACAGACTCCAAGTTGTCGCTGACAAGATGAAAGGCAGGAATCCAAATTTTAAAAAGAAAGGAAATCAGAAGAGGGTCCTTTTATTTTTTCCCTTCCACAGTCTCTGATAGATAGGTATATATCGGGCAGACATTTAATACATCTTGCAAAAAAGTTTTCTTTGAATGTAATAAAGTTTTTGCAAGTGGCAACTTGGTTCCCTTACAGCACAGCCAGAACAAACACTGTGCATCCTTTATGTTCTGCGGTCAAATAGTTGTGTGTTTGAGAAAGTAAAAGGTGCAGTATGCTGTTGTATGTTCATAGAATCATAGAATATTCTGAGTTGGAAAGGACTCACAAGGATCATCAAAGTCCGACTCCTTGCCCTGCACAGGACAGCCTCAAGAATCACACCATGTGCCTGAGAGCATTGATTAGTAGATGTGAGGAAAATTGCCCTAACCATCCCAACATCTGTTTTCAATTACTAAAATTACTTGTGGCAGTGATTTTGGCATCAGTAGCAGTAGCAGTGCTAATAATATTGATAATAAATGCAGTATGAATTGCAGAAGTGTTAGAAACCATGTGTCAGTATAGGTCAGAATTTTTCAGATCGTTGGATGCCAAAAGTTGCTTTGCCTTGTCCATGACCAAAAATTCAAACTGAATTTGCAGATCATGGACAGAAAGAGGAGGAAGAGATACTTCATTATATAAATTCTGGAATGAGCTCCAGAAACATTATCTTTAATTATATGAAATTGTAGAACATATGATTTTTATATATTTATCCCATATTTTTATTATTCAATATTTTGATGTTAAATTACAAAATCCATATAAATAATATATGATTATTTTTAACAACTTTGCTTCCAAACTGTGATCTTTTAATTGTGACTGTTGTACAGCATGGAACTTCTACCTGACTAAACTGTCTCTTCTCTAAATGTAACCTTCCAATTGCTTGTTTTCTTTCTCATCATTGATTTGGGAGAATTAAGCAAATAGAGCATGACTTTGACAGCACTCTTCTGGTAAGTGGTGTCTGTCTTCACTCATCCAAAGTCCCACCATTGCCCTAGGTAGTTTAGTGTTCCCCACCTTGTGTATGTAGGAAATGCCACACCTGTAAGTGAAAGCACTGCTTCTGCCATTTTGCAGGTTGTAAAGTTGGCTTGGGAAAGTTAAATTGACTGCTTATAAAGGTGTTTAGGCACTTGCTTAATTTTACTTTAAGCTTGTGATTAAACCCATCCCTATAAAGCAAAGCACTTAGGAACATCTGGATAACCCATTTCTGGGATTTAAGTAAGTGTATTGATGTTTTTCGAAATGAAATTAATTAAAGGTTAATTACCCAACAGATGTTCTAACTGAGAGGTTTGCTCTTTGTTCTAATTAGAGGTGTCTAAGCCAAGAATGAAACTTAGTTTTCCTACTGAGTTTCATTCAGGATCATCCTCTCTTTTAAAACAAGCTATTAGAAGTTCATAATAACATTGTTATTAACTTTTTTTTCCCCTTATCTCCTTGTTTCTCAGAGTCTTGTGTTTGAAGATTCACCACATGGAGTGACAGCAGCCCTGGCAGCAGGAATGCAAGTGGTTATGATTCCAGATGAAAAATTAAATCCAGATCTTACAAAGAAGGCAACACTGGTGCTGAAGTCCATGGAAGATTTCCAACCAGAACTGTTTGGTTTACCGGCATATGATTAATGCCTAATGCCTATGAACGTGTACCTGAGTAGAAATAAATTAAAAGTGAAATGAAATTTTATTTTTGTTCTATGATATTTTTCATCTTTTACTCTCTTCCTCAAAACTAGAGCACAAAAATCCTGGTAACACCCAGACTTTCACACAGTACCTTTGATAAATTGTCTGGAATATTTATGATTTGTCTTTTTGATAAATGCTAAATTAAAGCAGCATCTTTCTCTTAAATGAATCCTACCTTGTTCTATTCACATCATAATGTTTTCTGGGAATATTATGAAACTATTTAGACAATTTATTGTAACTGCATTGCAAGCATCTTGTTCTGTTTTCCACTTCAATTACTTACTGTTTAGATCTTAACCAGAAATCTGTTTTGGATTGGCTTTTATCATATTATAATGTTTTTCACACTGTTATTGCTATCAATATGTTTATCCTTCCCCTCATCCCATACTTGTCTATCTATTCCACTTGTGTTGTCTTTTTCCTTTTTTTCCCCATTTCTTTGCAACAGGGATCCTGTTACACTTTCTGTGCTTTTTTGTTTTCTTCTTAGGGATTGAATGAGATGACTTCCAGACATCCCTCAAAACCTCCATTATTCTGTAATTCTGTCGTTATCTTTTCTGATATTTTGATCACCTACTAGGAGCTATACAAGGTTATATGATCTTAGAATTTAGCCAAAATGCTTTGCATCTTGTTTCTTTCATTTCCTTATATCCTTCTTACTTTCCATGAGCTAGGAAAAGTTACCCTTTCCTTTCAGTCTTGTGAAATTAATGTTTCCTGTCTCTGCGCTTCAATTCTGATAAAGTTATGGCCCTAACTCCTTAATCCAAATAACTTTCTGTAGGCTGTCCTTAATTTCCATTCTTACCTTGTCCTTGAGCCCTTGCTTTTCACCAATTTCCCTACAGAGATTTTCGTTATGTATTTTTAAAGTGCAGAAATTGCAGATTTGGTTTAGATAAATACTTAAAATTTATTTTCCTGGTTACTATAATTTCCATTAAATGTTTATGTTGCCATCTGTCCCTCTTGCTTCTGTCTCTTTCTGGCATCTTGTCAGTACAAAGGTAAGGGCCTCTTTATAAAATGCTAAATACATAGGTTTTGGTGGAGTCCACAATTACAGGTATGACATGATGGAAGCAATGTCTTTTACCTTGTCTAAAGAAAGCTATAGTATGTATGTAACTTTCTGAGTTTTATAAAATTAATTATTGCATTCAGCACTTAAATCCCTACATTTCTAATGAGTATCCATTAGGTACTTCACAGTCTTGGTAAAATATCAAACTCCATAAGGACAAGAGACGTGAAATATGTCAAATCAGATAATTTCCATGTATTATGAGAAGCCTTCTCTGACCTTGGGTTTTTTTAATATTATATGTTTCTATATGATCTTCCTCACAAAAATATTTTCTGGGCATTCCTGATGTTTAACTCTGTTAGATTTAAGGGAGTTTCGTCAGGAACAGAAATTAATTAATTATAGACTTATAGTAGCCATGGTGAGTTTCCTTAGATTTTCTTCCTACTGTATTTATAAAAAACTCAAATTTTTACATCTTTTATTTAGACTGTTATTATTTTCTTTTACAATAGTCTGTTTATACCTGAATAAATTAAGGACATTTTATTCCATATGGTCATCAGATATGACCTAGATTTTACCATAATCTTTTTATATATATAGTATAATGCTTTGCAGTTAAATGCTTTCCATTCTAAGGATCTGGAGGCATTTTTTGGAAAAAGAGTAAATATCAATTCAGTGTAAGTATTCTCCATATTATGTTGTTTCCTCTGGCCATGGATATTGCAGTCATAACTGTGTGTATAATGACAACAACTGGTCCCATCCAACCTGTGCACCATTTCTGGTCTTCCCAGACAAGATAACAGAAATATTGCTGTATAATTCCTCCTATTCCTCCTTTGACTTATGTTACATAGCACAAAGTTTCACCGTAGAGCAATAATTCTGAGCTTTCAAGTGTAAAAGAGGTGCCTGCTGGGATCCCCTTTGTTCATAATTACTGAATTTCAGCAAGGAAGTTACTAGGTAGAGGAAGCTTTAATAAGCTGTAATTAGTAACTTTTTCAAAGTTTTGCATATATTTAGTTTAACTGGTGAGTTTTGCAAAAAATAAAAGTGATACATGTCTCATTTATACTTTACTTCGAAGGAATTGCCATCAAAGTCATGAGTTTTGTTTTTAAAGATGTAGAGACATTAATAAATATATTACTAACAAAATTAGAATTACTTCATCATGACCACCATGGTAAGATTAGCATATCCTGTAGTTCTAATTTAATAGCCTTATCTTTCAATGAAAATTAATAATCAGAAAAATACTGCTCCCTAACTCATCAACAAATCCTATCGCATACAATTATTTTTTCCATTTATTTAGTATCCCACCTAAGAGTTTTCAGTGAGATTATGGCCCCAAACTGAAGTCTGTGAACCTGAGCTATATGCCATAACCTTCCCGTCATCCTGGTAAAATTCTCTTCCATATACTATTCAGCTTGTGTTGGAGTCCAGGACATGCCTCTGGCTGCCCTGGGGGGGCGGAGACCTCAGCAAGGGGGCCACAGACCCTGGCAGAAAGCCCAAAATAATACAGCTTTTGATTTCAGCCCATGGGAAAGATTGCCATCATTGTGAGAGGAACTACAAACCACCGCAGTCTGAAACATGTTAGTAGCTTAGTTTATCACAGGGTAAAAATGTAGAATTTAGGTTTTAAAATAGGGACTGAGGAGTTAAAGTGGAGAATTTTGCATGTGGTTCTCCCTTCTCCTTCTTCTCCTCTCTCCTCCATGTTTCTTGGTGACGATGGCACAATAAGATTGGTAGAGGTAGAAATTACATGTCTAGAATTAGTAAAAATTTATTGGTATATTACAGTAAATAATAAAATGTTTCGGACAGTGGTTGGATTGCAAGACAGGTAGAAAAGGAGCAGAACTGCCCGACTCGGGGCAGTTCCTGCAGGGTTTCAGCTGGCGCTCGAGCTTGTTGTTCACCAACTTCCTGGTCCTGTACTGAACCATTTAATTGTTACTAAAGTAATTTTCATTATTAGCTTTTCTCTTGACTGAATGAGAAATCAGAACAGCACACAAAAATAAATTCTTCTTCTGCAATAGCCCTAAAAATCCTGTCATCTCCATTATATACAGGCGATGTTCATGTCAGCAGTAGATGACTGTAGCCTGCCTGATTAACCATGTACCAAGTATCAACATATGTTTTTATATATTCCTTTACCCACTTTTTGGTTGGATTTGTGGCTCTGTAGCTCGATCATCTCAACAACATCTGTTCAGAAGAGAAAAAAAGGATTAAAAACTTGGATCCCCTCCCTTCCTTCCATCTGCTGCTTTCCAGATGAAGTCCTGTTCTGTCTGAACTGAAAAAAATCCATACCAGATCCTGGCTACAGATCATGAGAACATGTGAGCAATCAGGACATTTGAGTACTCCATCTGTGTTTTTGTGAAGAGGACTGTTAAAAACTAATCCAAAAAGTCCATCCTCTAACTCAGCAAGCAGACTTCAATCCCAGTAAATAGTTAACACATGGTTAATTCATTTTTGTTAAGCGAAGAATAAGCACCAGCTTAATTGTAAGGATACATTTAATTTTATTTGGCTTAATACAGAACATGTGCTTCAGGCATATCCTGAGAAGGATTCCAGCCTCCAGAAAATAAAGGCAAAAATTAATGACCAAGTTTTTATCATTGGAAAGTAGGATCAGCATAGTAAGATGGAGCTAAATTCAGTCATGAAAATAAATTAAAAGAAAAGAAAGAAAGACAAGTTGGTGATATACAAACTATTGTATTGGCACTTAAACTCCTTTCTACCTCACAAGTGAATTAGGATTTACATTTTACTGGAACTTCAATGGGATTAATTTTGGTAGAATTTCCAGGTTGCACAGATCTACATAAATGGGGGTTTCACTGAATATAGTCAAATAAAAATTCATTGCCTTGGAACAGGATTAATTTTAAAATGCAGCTTCTGTGAAGCTTGGCATTTGCCTTCTACAAATAAAGATCAGAAAAAGCTGAGATACTCATTCCTCATTTGGATTAGATGTCTTTCTAAGGAAAGCTATACTTAAACCAAAGAAACCTCTGCCCAGAATTGCTCATGTTGCATATATTCCAAAAAATGTCTTCAGTAGAATCCAAATATTTTTTTTTAATTGCACGAAAATTCATAGGAAAAAAACCCAATTATTTTCCACTACATTAAAATTCATATGTATCTTTAACAAATAGAGAATGAAGCTTGAAATTTGCTGCTTTCTTGCTAGCTCTAGATACTGGCTATCCATACAGAAATCTACTTTTTTTTTTTCTTTTTAATCTATATAAATTTAGATACCAAAAACACTAGCTAGGCAGTAAACTCCACAATTCCGTGGGCCATAGGAAAAATTTGTTTCTAATTTTTAAATATTAGAATAATGTTACACAATAAAAATATTTATTGTTTAACAATATTTTTCGCCGCAATTTATTTGTTTCCACGCACTTGTTTCTATTTTAACCAGTTTGTATCTTCACTGAATTTACTGTGTTTTGGCATTGAGAAGGTAGGACTGCTTTCTTTGTCAAACTAATGGAAATAAATGGAAATAGTGGAATGGAAGAAAAGGAGTTCTCTCAGAACACTTCTCTATCCCAAGGGAAACATAACTGTCATCAACATTTTATGCTAACCTTCCCTTTGGCCAACAAGTCTAAGTTGTGGGTCTAATTACCCTGTTACAAGGAAAGACAGAAGAAGGGTAAGAACTCAAACTAGACTCTTCCAGGACTTTCAGAGCCAAGGGAGTTACCCCCGGCAGGAGGGCTCACTGAATGTGCCAGTGGCTGTGTCTGCACCAGGTAGTTCAGTGTCAAAAAAGCTCCATATGTATATACTAGAGGGCAGGGGGCAGCATAAGAAAGGCTGTTGGCCTCTTCTGCTCTTCAGCCCTTTGATTTATGGGCTTTAAGCCATCATATTCAAAATAGATTAGGTGCTGGCTCACTCTTGTGATTAAAACAAGCTTCAGCAGAGAGAGAGAGCATTCCAGCTCTTGCTCCTCTCTTTGTGGCTCTTTCCCCAGAATATCTGCAATATGAAACTGGAACATGAAATAAAACATTAACAGGATCATTGTTAATATCCAAGGTTCCTTTGATTCAAAAAGTAGCAGAGAGCGCATTATTTAGTGGAGAACAGAATGGTATAAGAATGGAGCTGGAGACAAGGCCATTATCCATGGTATAAACCATCTAGGGCCTCACACTCCAATAAAAGGAAAGAAGAGAACCAGTAAAGTGTTCCACTTGTCCTTAGCAAAACTGTAAAAGCAGTTTATGATGGAAAAATTGTTTGCATTAACAGAAACAAAACTCTTTTGTGGTGCACGTGGCCAGAGCCACTCAGACCAAAGGTTGGTGGTCTGACACCCAAGGCACCAATGTGTAACATCTGTCATGGTGAGTTCCCAGGATCCCCCAGGGAACTTAGTTTGCATAATGTTTAGTTATTGGTTCCAGGTTTCTCTGCCCAAGGTTATGTAATCCCTCATGTTCATTCATATCTCTCATTGAATATTGATGTTTTCAGGAAGGTTCTGTTACATTCGGTCCCTCATAGGTTATTACATGTTGAACCCTCCCCTGAGTTTATCCCACTGGTTGTGTTCACTTTGTTACCTCCCAGTTGCTTTATCCTATTGGTTGTTACCCTTTGCTCCACCTTGCTCCACCCCATATAAAAGTCAGTGTTACCTGTCACTTTTGGCTCTCTGCCTCTGACCCTCCACCTAGAAGAAAGGCTTGGAATCCATGCAGAGAGTCCCTCCTTCTTCCTTGCCTCTGCCGTTGCTCCTTTTGTATCAGGGAGCCAGCGGAGTCTGCCACGCTGCAGCTCGGTCCTTTAAGGACACCTCTTGCTGCTCAGCCTCTGGGCAGCTCCCAGGCAGCGTCAAAACTCAACTCAAAAACATATGTAAAGACATTCTGTTATGAAGCACAGGTTTCTACAGGTAAGTCAGCCCGTATGGCAACTAGAGCAATTTGCCCATAGAAGGGGATGTTGATTTTGACTGTATTTCATCCATGATATCATGGTTACTTAAGTAAAGTGTATTATGGTGGTGTTATTGACTACTCCTTTCACAAAGAGCTATACAGATGACGACTTTTCCTTATTTAGAGAACTTCAGAAGCTGGAGAACCGAGGTTATTAAGTTTACTGTAAATTTGACAAAGCAGTTCCACTGTATCATCTGAATGTCTTGCTAGTAATTTAATTGATTACTTCTACTTACATACCTAGAGTGTAGGCAATGTGTCTAATAGTAACAGTATCCAATCCAAATCACTGTATGGCTTCAGGCAAAACTGCTATCTTACACTCAAATGTGATAAAATGAAAAGCATTAGGAATTTCAAACAGGAGGTTTTTGTGCAGATAACCCTCTTACTTTTTGTGAAAATGAAGTGTTTAGTAGGGGATCACATAAATCTGCAACTGATAGAAATATACACTTGCCACCAGCTCCTCATAAAATGATGCAGTTTGTTCGGGGAAGAACGTAAATGTGGTATTTCTACAAAACAGTTTTATTCCAAATGACTTTTTCCAAAGGCAGGGTGGGTAGAAACATGTACGGGCAAGAGGAAGACACACACACAGATCAATCATTCTGTGCCTCCTCTGCTTCTCTTCCTGAGACCATGAAAAGGCGAGGAGTCGTTCTAGCTGTTAACAAATTCATAAATACACAAGTTTTATCTCTGTTCTCAGTTTTTCTATTGCCCATGAACTTTAGAGATAAACAAAAATAGGAAAAATGCCAGTAGGCCTAAATGGCAGAAAAATCTCTGTACACTTTGCCAGAAATGTAGAGAAGTGACTTTATGACATACGAGAACAGCTGCTGTTCTCAGAGGTTATCTCAGCTGCTGCTTCTCATGCTCCTGAGTTAATCAGGTGAGATATGGTCAAGCACTGGACCATGGTAGTTGTGCTGAAGAAAGAGAAGGTAAGTGCCACACTAGAGAATGTTTATCCTTCTCAGAAATTGATGAAAGACATTCAGTAGTGTTGTACCATGTGAAGTGTCTTTTTGCTGTAGCAGAATGTAATTTCAGCAAACAGTAGTTTTGTCACATAGAAATATTTCAGGTATTTAACCTGCTGCAGAATATCTGCAGAGACATGGATATCATAAGCTGCTTTTAAGTAGGGAGAGAAGAGTTTTCATTACAGTACCAAAAAAATGAGGAGGAACAGGGAACATGAGGGAAAACAAGTGTTAGTGTTTGCTAAAATAGCATCTTGATTTTAAAATTGTCAAGACTATGCAAAATGTATTGAATCATTTCATTACTGTGTTCTCATTCTTGGATATGATCCAGAGCTGCTACATTTTACCTGAAAAATTGGAAAGCTGATTAAGTCAAAATGGATTTCCTGGAGGCCTATGACTGCAGCCTTGTAAACTGATCCATTATAGACCTCAACATTGTTCTTATTGATGGCTGCATCTGAAACATTGCAAAACCCACGACATTCATTTTTTTCAGACCAAACATACTAGGTACCTGATTTTATGTTTTTCAGTGCAATATGAGACAGAAAAACATGGTGGATTATTCCCCTCTCTAAAGATGATCTCCCCTCTCTATGATTAATAAATCTTACTGTAAGGAGATTTATTAATCTTGTAATTTCACCCTGTCATACTTCCTTAGCCTATGTTATATAACTCTTAGTAATGATTTTATCAATGTTACGGAACACATATGTAACTGAATCCATGTTTGAAAACGAATTTTTTTTGTCTGGAGTGTCCTAAACACTTTCCATGTGTCTTAAACACATTCCATGTGTCCCAAATACATTCCATTATTCAAGTAATTGTTATTTTTGTTGGTTGAAAGAACTTGGTTTATGAAATTATCTAAAGGTCCTTTCAGTTCTGATTTTCTAGTGAAGACTCAACTGTATCAGGAACAGCTTGAAAACCTCTTCTGGTACAAAGAACTTTTTGACATCTACATGAAAGGAGCTGATGCACAGCTGTCATCTGTGCTCTTCTTCTTTAAGCCAATTCTGTATCCAATATGAAATTAATACTCCTTATAACCTCAGCAGAGAGTGCTGTATCCTTAGTGAAGCTCCTGTGTGAAACTTTGCGGAAAGTTTGCGGAAAGTTTGCGGAAAGGAAAGAAAAGTTTGAGGAAAGGGGAAGGAAGGGACAGNTTCCTGTGTGAAAGTTTGTGGAAAGTTTGTGGAAAGTTGGCGGAATGTTGGCAGAAAGGAAAGAAATGTTTGAGGAAAGGGGAAAGGAAGGGACAGGAAAGGAAAGGAAGGGAAAGGAAGGGAAAGGAAAGGAAAGAAAAGATTGAGGAAAGGGGAAAGGAAAGGAAAGGAAAGGAAAGGGGAAAGGAAAGGAAAGGGGAAAGGAAAGGAAAGGGGAAAGGAAAGGGGAAAGGAAAGGGGAAAGGAAAGGAAAGGAAAGGAAAGGAAAGGAAAGGAAAGGAAAGGAAAGGAAAGGAAAGGGGAAAGGAAAGGAAAGGGGAAAGGAAAGGAAAGGGGAAAGGAAAGGGGAAAGGAAAGGGGAAAGGAAAGGAAAGGAAAGGAAAGGAAAGGAAAGGAAAGGAAAGGAAAGGAAAGGAAAGGAAAGGAAAGGATCATAAGGCCAGCCTGCTCACTGCATTGGCATGGAAGACATTTCTGATTATGAGATCTGTTTGGCTCTTCTTCCAAGCTTTAAAAAACCTGGATATTTCTCAGTGATATTTACTTAGGTTACCAACCTTCTCCAGAAAATGGAATTATCACAATAAACTCTGCTTTAAAGAGACACTGTTTAAAGGACTGAATACTTAGTATGAGCACCTCATGGGGAGGTTTACATTTCCTTTTCTAGTGATACCGTAGTTGACACTTCCAGTGATTACCTGACTGATGACTACCTAGACTGATTGTGCTGGTTTAGCCATTCAGCTGACTCACCCTCAGTTAAACCTAATAATCAGGAATCACAGCTGGGCATGAAGTGGTGATATGGGATACAACTTCATAAAGTCACCCCAAGACACTGATGTTTAGCAAATAACAGCAGCCAACACGAGGCATCCTTTGCAGAGCAAGCTGACTGCATTAACATTTACTTAACTCATAGACTAAGATTCACAGCTCTAATTTTCTACCTCTAATCTTTGGTAGTAGCAGTACCCAATATAACTAACCTATAAATAATCTGTACTTCTATTTTATCTGTTTCTAATTGATACATTGAGCTTACTAAAAATTGCATATTTAGAACAGCCTATATGGGAGGGATTGCATACTGAGTATCTCAGATATGTTCTTAAAAAGGTGACTGATACCATCCTTTGGGAGCTCTCAGTTATTTGTTCTCGTCTGCCTGTTATTTTTACACAACACCCTGCATTCTTAATTAATTAATTTACAAACCTTTCTGCTTATGCTTTCCCTTCCCTTAAACCATCTAAAGGTACTACCACAGTACAGGCTTTGTTGGTTGTTGTTAAAATGTCTTTTTTATAGGAGTATTAGTTGGTTTGTTTCTTTTTGTGGTGTTTTTGTGGGGGTTTTGGTTTTGTTTGGGTTTTTTTTTTGTTGTTGTTGTTGTTGCTGTTGTTTGGCTCATTTTTGGTGTTTGTTTGAGTATAAGAGTTAAGTAACTGCCAAACAAAATAGTCACTTCAGAGACATGCCAGTGGTCATAGTTTAGGAATGATATTCGCCAATTTAGTGCTTCCACTAAAACCATGCTGCTACTCGCTCCCCCCACTTTTCCCCTCCTCTTCTCCTGCAGAGGGTGGGAGAGAATCAGAGGCACAAAAAGTAAAGACTATATGTTGAGATAAGGACAATTTACTGGCAACAGCAATAAGACAAGAAAACAAACAGTAACAGCAACAATATTAATAACAAATGATGTAAGAAAAAGAATTATTCACAGAGAAAACTCCCCGATAATAGACAATATCGAATGTCTCCCTCTGCCACATTTTGTCAACTGGAAGAAATACCTTCTCCCTGGAAGAGCAAATCCCTTCCTTCTGTCCCCAGCAATGACATGAGGTGGCTCTCAGCCACGCCCCCTCCTGGCTACTGCAAAAATTACCCCGTCTTGTTTGGAACCAGGACAGAATAAAATTATTTTCTCAGATGTGCCGTTTCTAAGACCTTGATAAGGACAAATTACCATTAGAGACTAGAAAAACATCTGGCTTTAGGTGGGTTGTGTTTTGCTGGAAAACTTCAATTAGTTCTGTGAACTGAATTTGTTCTATAGCTAAATATCCAATCCACTTTGTGCCATGAGGCTAGGAAAATTTCATCAGAAATTAATTGATGCAAACAATTCTAAGGAAAATTTTAAAAAATACTGCAGACTAGAATGATTTATAACAAATTATGATAGCATCTTCCTACCTGTTTTGGTGGCAGTGATAAGGCTAAAAGTGTGCCACGCACATTTTTTGTTTGACTAGGATGGCTAAAATGAAGGAAAGATATCTCTCATGAGAGGCACAGGTAATTGCAGCTCATAAAATCCTCTCTTAAATGGGCTATACATCACACAAGTATAGGCAGGCAATCTCCTTTTAGCCCATCTCTCTCTCTTCCCTGTTACCTTCCTCTTCCCCTCCCCCTGCCAGGTATAAACATTTAGGTTTAGCATTTACTTGAAGTTAAATGCAAGGATTAATGCAAGGCTATTTAAATTCCTAACAATAGGTCAATATGTTTGACAAGATCGAACACTGTGGTTCATATGAATTCATCTTGGCAGATAAGAAGTCATCAACACATATGTGACTCTAATACTAGTGATTAAATACCATCTTCCTTGCTGGGTTTCATAGCTGAGATGTCATTCTTGGTATGGTATTTTTAAATTCTGTTAGGTTTACATAAAAAGAAATAAGATAAATGCTCTTCTCAAATGTGCGGCTACATATCTGAATTAATGTCACTTGCCTTGATAATCAGAAAAACTTCAACTGTTCTTGCCAGATTGGTATTGTTTTAATAGTTGAGGTTTGTACCCATAGAAAAAGCAAAAATTTGTTGTTCTTATCTGTTTTGCTCAGTAACTTTTCTCTTTAAAAGTAAAATATCTACAGAAATGTCTGATAAAATTTTAGATAATCTTTTCAAAACCGAAGAGTCCAAGAATTCCAAGTACCCATGGTTATTTGCACTTATGAATTAGACAGAGTCCTTGTCTTTGATAACAGATTCTGACCTAAAAGATACCCAGGGAAAGCACATGCTACTTCAAATGTGAAGAGGACAAATGTGCATTCTGCTAATTAAATGAAAAGCATCCTCAGATTTATTTGTCAAAATTTAAAATCTATTAATTTTATCAAGGATTTTTATGGGGAAGCACCACCTAGATCTTTGTTTTACAGTAATTCTTATCCTCAGATTTCTCAGTTTACAGTTGAGCATGCTGGCAGTTATTGATAGTGATTTGAACAAAAATCACTTTTGATGTTGAAGAGGAAGGCTAATTCACTGGGACTCCTGAAATACAAAGCCAAACCATTGCATGGACCATGTTTACTGTGTACAGTCAGGACGAATAAATAGACTATTGTAAGCTAGGAGAGCTTTTCTGTGATAAAGTAGCTGACATTAATCGTGTTATCCCAAGGGAAAGATAGGAAAAAGGTATCAGAGACTATGAGCAAAATGTGCACATGGACAGTGATGGTGTGATTGCTGCAGAGTGACCACATGGCAGTTCAGACCTCACTGAATCCCCTTTGGTGTCAGGAGCCACCTTCAGTGCCCAGAACACCTTGCACCAGGAATGCAGAATTCTGTGTATTCAAAGTTCTTGGAGTAAGAATCATCACCATTGCAAAGTCTTACCCCTTTCTGAAGTCCAAAGCACAGCTGAGAAGTCTTCAATTATTGTTCACTAATGATAGGATAATACTTCTTCCCCCCCCCATATTTGCAGGGTTTTTTTGGGGAATTCATGTAAACTGGCTGAGTTATTCAACACCTTTGGCTGTCTGATTGCACAGCTGATTACAGATGTAAACAATCAGCAGACGTGAGCTTTGCAGATGGAATTAATCACAGAACACAAACAAAAAAGTATAATTCTGTGTGATAAGTTAAAAACTTAGAAGCCAGAGTGCAAACAGCATTTGAAATATTGGAAAAGTATCAGTCATGCATTTCAGCTTTTTAAAGGAAATTTGCTTTAGTATTATTATATTATATTTTAAGTAAAAGGTTTGTAGTTATTTTTTGTACAATGACTGGTGTCAGGAATATTATAACTGTAACTGCACAGCTTAATGACCATTGAAAAGAAGATGTCAGATCTAGCAAAATGTGGTATTTTGCCTATTTAATTTTACAATTATGGCTCTACATTTTACAAAGAAACATTTCTGTTTAAGATTTAAAATTAGGAGAAAATAAATTAAAACAAACCTGTAAAAGCAAACAAAAAAATGGATCCTAAAGAGAATGCGCGTAAACCCCTAGCTGTCCATTCTCTCTACAAAAAGAAAAGACTGCTTTTTTATCCCTTTTCCTCTTCACCCCTCTTTCTCTTTTACCCCTTCAAATAGGGAGCTTAATAACTCAGGATTACTAAGTTTACTCCCTCTGGTCAGCACAATAAGAAGTTAGCATCTCAGAATTATAAACAAGTATTACAGACTGACCAAAAAAAAAAAAAAAAATAACTTTTCCGATATAAGGCCAGGGTAAGTGGAAGCAAAGTTTTTGAGCTGTCTTTCTGTACTGTGGGAGTAATGGCTACATCAGGTCTAGGGTGTATGGAGAAGGGTTAAGATATCCATCAAGTGAATTTTGTTTGGATTGTTGATTCCTCCTCTTTTTTCACTTTTATTCCAGTGTAAATGTGACCAATCACCACGTAAAAGTAAAGACATAGTAAAATGTAAAATGTAATTGCAACCCTTATGCTGCTTAGTTAAATTAAGATCTCTGTGCCTTTTCCTGCTATGTGTTGTCTGTGGGTTAATGTCACTGTAGAGCATCAGGAGATGTCCTGAGAATTCTCCCATCCACGTCCATCATGGCAAAGCTGTTTCAACACACTGTCCTAAGTCATGGACCCAAAGCTTCCAGGGTAGCAAATAGGCAAGGAAAATATGTGCTTTGTTTTCTGTTCAGGGCATGGCTTCTTGGTGTTTGAATGTGGAATAAAATAAAATATAATGAATCCACAATGATTCACTGGGCAAAGTAAAGGGTTTCCTTCAGTATCTCCGTTCTCTTCTGGGAAACATCCAGACAATATAGTCCCTTCAAAGTTCACAGTAAAAAATTTCCATTACAAAAGTTACTCTAAGGATGTTAAACTCTCCCTCTCCCTCTCACTTGGATGTACCATCAGCATGTCTATGTAATTTGCATCAAAGAATTATAACAGAAGTGTCAGAGGAGTTCTCTACACCGTCAAGGTTGATTTTCAAAAGTATTGAGACATGGAGGATGTTCAGGAAATATCTGGAGCAAAGATTAATGTTGTGCCAATATATAAAAAAGACTAAATAGAATAACCTATTTAGTTGTAAGCTTGTACTAATAAAATCAGACTTAGAAAAAAAATTAAATTCCCAGTATAGGACGGGGGATAAAATTAGAGGAAACTGAGAAGTTTTATTTGCATCTTAACAGAAGTTATAATGGTACAGGGATTATAGGGTAAAATACTAATCCCTGAATGGAACATGGTTGGCATGCTCCAAAGCTATTCCACGATGATCCCTCACACCCACAATCTGCATCCATTGCACCTGCCAAGGGGGATGGAACAGAGAGGAGAGCAGAGTGGAGACACCGTGGCCAGGCTCTGTGTAAATCCTTGCAGGGAGGGGAACTCAGTGGTTCTCTGCAGCTGAGAAGCAGCCCAGCACCTGTCAGCCAGGGCAGAGAGGGGGAGATGTCCTCTGGTGAGCCTGCAGCTGTGGTGGAATCGCTCTCCTCTGGTGAGCTTGGTTCATTAATAACCTAATTGTAATATCAAGGCATACCTCCATCCCAAAGTTACCCCACTCCAGGGTATGACCACCCCTCTCTGTTGTCCTGTTTTTTGCTAGCCTTCTGTTGTAATTTGGAGCCAGATAATTTTCTCACGGCTTTCATGTAAATATTAGACAATGTTTACTTAACTGTTCTTTCTGGTTTTCATTCCATTGTGCTGAGGGAAAGTTTGGCGGACACTTCTTTTGTCCACTGAATGAGAGAGGAGGTGACAATGTTCCTCCAATCCCTTGTGGAATTGAGAAATCTATAAATACAAGAATTTCAAAATAAACCTTCTTCTTTTTCTCTTTCTGCTCAGCCTAGCAGATGTCAGTGTCTTTTCTCATGTCCTGTAGTGACACCCCTCACTGGACATGTGCTCTATATTTTATTGACTTTTTCTTTAAGAGCAAAGTGGGACAATTTTCCACCAATCAGTAACAAAAGTGACTTGAGTCACTTAAGTGCCACCTAAACATAAAGAGCCCTTTCACACAGAATGAATTGTCCTGGTAAGCCACAGCTTTGAAAACACTTGGGATCATATGAGGTGGGTCCACAGGACATGAATTTCTGGTGCAGAAGCAAACATACTGGATTGGAGATGGCAAATCTTGCAGACAGGAGGCAGCTGAAGCTGCATGTCCCCTATTCCAACCAGTAGTGAGCGTGCCCACAGAGCTCACATGTACACCACATACATTGTTCAGTACATTACTGTTCAGTAAACTGCCAGCTGCACAGGCAATGCAGACAGACACACAGAGCCCTCACACAAACACAGGCAGTGTCAGGGGTATCATCCTGCCTGTCCCACTCTGCCCGAGGAGGAGGAAGGTTGGCTACAGAGAATATATGAATACATGTCAGCATTGAGGATCTTTCTCACAGCTGTGCTTAGCCAGCCTGACCACAAGAGTTTTTATCACACACCCAGACACTTTCTTCAGCCTGGACATGTTAATTTTTGACATGTTAATTTTTGAGCCAGAACTAGGAACACACCATCATAGCAATCTACAACTTCCTTATGAGGGGAAGAAGAGGAGCATCTCTGATGTCTTCTCTCTGGTGACCAGTGGCAGGACCCAAGGGAATGGCCTGTGTCCCCATTTCCAGCAGATGTATCCTTGGTCCCCAGGCTGGAAGGCACTTGCCATTTTAGCTCTCCCAGTGTACAGAATGGCACCTGTTCTTGAGGATCTCTCTTGTGCACCCCTCTTGTATGAGAACCAGTCTTGTGCACCTGTTCAGAGGGATGCCAAGTAGAAGCGGAGAGCAGCCTCTAGGTTTGGTTTTGGTGCCACCCCTGTGAGAAAGGAAATTTTCAGAAGCTCTTCAGTTTAGCAGGGTTTTTGTAATCTAGAAGTCTTAAATGTCAAGCTAAATAAATTCAAATGAGAAAGTGTGTATGTTTGGAATGAAATCTTGTTGCTAGGACAACTTGTCAATTGATGTAGTGAATTCATTATTTTTCAAAATGTTGAAATCAAAACTAGAAGGTTTTTTGGGTTGGTTTTGGGTTGGGGTCTTTTTGTATGGTTGTTGTTGCTTTCAATTAATGCTTAATTCATGTAAGACCTAATTCAGTGAAATATTTCATTGTCTGTCAAAAAGTAGTTCAGATGTGGAAACCATAGTAATTTTACATTGCCTTATACTTTCTGAAAACAAGCTGTAGGAGCGGTTAGGTCCTAGCTGAAAAATGCCATTGAAACATTGAGTTGCAACATCCTTTTACATCGTGTCCAGGTCTGCTAAGTGAAGGGGTTTTTTCTAACAAAAACCAGCCAGACATAACATTTCATGCATTTTTAGTACCACATGTATAAATCTCAAAAGCAATTCATCATTTCTTAGAAACCATAAGATAGTTATCAGGACAACCATCATTCTTTAAGGACTTTAGGGACACATAGCTGTATTGTGAAATTTTCACTATAAACTACAACCTCACTTTTCCAAATCTGACCCAGCTTTAAATCTCCTGAGGTAGAAAGGTATAATATGTCAAACATACTCTCTTGGGAATGCCTTGAAAACGAATTTTCATAGTTTTGGGTTTTGTGGGTTTTCTTTGTCTAAGTACAAATTTCAGAAACACCCCTTCTTACAAGAATGCCGAGAACAGTGGTGGCAATGTAACCATCAGCTTTGCATTCCTAGAGAAAGACAAACCATTATTTTTTCAGTTCAGAGAAAGAAAGAAAAAGGTAAATGAAAGGGTGACCCCCATAGTGATCTCATACAAGCACTAACGTAAAAGTGCTATGAAAATATTAATCCTTTTGCTGTTGCTTTTAATAGGATACTAACAAAAACTGAAAAGTGTGACCAGAGGGAGGGAAGGCAAAAACTACAGGGATAATTTTCTTATTTTGCTTAAAAGCAAAAATATCCCAAACCCCTTATTTATTTCTATTACTGTAGATATAATTTAAAAGTGCATTACAAGGTCATACCGTAGTTTCTGAGAAGAGGAAAATATTTTGAGTAGCTCATCCATAATTATATTTAAAATCTTGATGAATATGGACTTCTGTTTGTCAACATTATCAAATTCACAGCATTGTATTCAAATTGTCAGGTTAATATACCATTAAATAATAATTCATAAATTAAATAAATAATTCATAATTCAACATAAGAAATACTATTTATGTACTCAGGGGAAAAAAGTGGAGTTTATGACCTTTAGAAGAAGAGGCAGGCAACTTGGAAGGGCTACAAGGATACCGAGAGATTATGCAGGGAGGAAGTAAAAAGGGCCCAAGCTGAACTAGAACTTAATATTGCTATTGGCATGAAAGGCAATAAAAAACATTTCTATAAATGCATCAGAAAAAAAAGAAAAGGAGACCTAAGGAAAATCTCCCTCTTTTATTGGATATGAAGGAAAACATAGTGACAAAGAATGAGGAAAAGGCTTAATTAATGCCTTCTTTGCCTCAATCTTTAACAGTAAGGCCAATTTTCTCGGCTTACCCTGCCCCTGAGCTGGAAGACATGCATGGGGGCCAGCATGAAACCCCTATAATCCCAGAAGTCTGTGGGACTGGATGGGATCCATTCACCCTGAGGTACTGAGGAAGCTGGTGCAAGTGGCACTGAGCCACTTTCCATTATTTACCAGGAGTCCTGCTTGACTGGGGAGGTCTCAGTTGACTGGAGGTTAAAAAATGTGACACCAACCTCCAGCAAGGGTTGAAAGGAGAATCCTGGGAAAAAAAAGCCTGACCTTGATGCCAGGGAAGGTCATGGAGGACATCATCTTGAGTGTCATCACATGGCATGTCCAGGACAACTAGGGCATCAGGCCCAGTAAGTACGGGTTTAAGAAAGCAGGTCCTGCTTCACCAACCTGATCTTCTACAGAGTGACTTGCTTCATAGATGAGGGGAAGGTTGTGGATGTTGTCTACATAGGCTTTAGTGTAAAGCATTTGTTTCCCACAGCATTCCGCTGGAGAAGCTGGCAGCCCACGGCTTAGGCAGGCAGACTTTTTGCTGAGTAAAGAACTGGCTGTATGGTCAGGCCCAGAGAGTGATGGTGAAGGTTCTCCACGACTCAGTGTTAGGGCCAGTCCTGACTAACATCTTCATCAATGATCTGGATGAGACACCGAGATGACACCAAGTTGGGCAGGATGTTTGTTGATCTGCCAGAGAGCAGGGAAATGGTATAGAGGGATCTGGACAGGATGAGTGAGTGGGCTGAGGCCAGTTGTGTGAGGTTCAACAAGGCCAAAAGCCAGGTCCTGCCACTGAGTCACAATAACCCCATGCAGCTCTATAGGCTGGGGGAAGAGTGGCTGGAAAGATGCTCAGTGGAAAAGGACTTGAGGGTGCTGTTTGACAGTGGCTGAACATGACCCAGCATGTGCCCAGATGGACAAGAAGGCCAATGGCATCATGGGCTGCATCAAATTAGGACGGCCAGCAGGACCAAGGCAGTGATCGTCCCCTTGTATTTGGCACTGCTGAGGCCACACCTTGAGTATTGTGTTCAGTTTTGGGCCCTTCACTACAAGAAAGACATTGAGGCTCAGGACCATGTCCAGAAAAGTTCAGTGGAGGTGGGGAAGGGCCTGGAGCACAAATCTTATAGGGAGTGGCTGAGGAAGCTGGGTTTTTTTAGCCTGGAGAAAAGAAAGCTTGGGGGAGACCTTATTGCTCCCTGCAACTACCTAAAAGGAGGTCATGTTGAAGTGGGGGTCAGTCTCTTGGCCCAGATAATAAGTGACAACACAAGAGGAAACAACCTCAGTGTGAACCAGGGAAGCTCTAGATTGTATATCGGGAAAAATTTCTTCACTGGAAGGGTCTTCCAGCCCTGGAACAGGCTGCCCAGGGCAGTGGTGGAATCACCATCCCTGGAGGTATTTCAAAGACATGTGGCACTTAGGGACATGACTTAGTGGTGGACTTAGCATTTCTGGGTTTATTCAATGATCTTAAGGGTCTTTTCCAACCTAAGTGATTCTATGTAAACATGCACACATTATATACATGAATGTTTTCACATTATACCTATTTTTGAAATTTTTTTTAATTAAATAGAGGAAAGCAATTATTTGACATTCAAAAGTAAACATTTCATTCCAGATGGTTTTGAGTGATAAAGACATTGACTTGAAAGAATGGAACAAACAAGAGAGAAAAACAGATTGCCTAGCTGAATAGCTCTAGACTGCTAGACCAAAATGACCTTTTGATATAAAAGTTGCCTCCCTCTCCACCTCCCCCAGATTGAAAGATTTTAAGAGAATAACCTCTAGTAACATCTTTGTGCTATGGTGACATTTCTCTTTTATTCCATCATGCATATATTATGTCCTTCAGTACGTACCTTCCTCATGTATTTTAATCTAATAGTGTAGCACAGATTTTCCTAGAAAATGTCATCTTCCTCCAAAGGGTTATGGACTCAAAAACATTCAGCTGGGGGATCTTTCTCCTCAGTTTGATGAAATAGAAAGTTTTGGTTTTACTTTCACTAGTAGAAACATAAAAGATAGTAGAGGTCTTCCCTAGTAGACCTTCTAAGATCTATAGTTTTTCAGGTGCTTGAATTTGCAGCTTTAATATTCATAGGTCCAAATCAGTTACCGGATCCTCATTGCTGGCAGCTCCCTAAGCTGAGAGAGCTGAGGTCTGAAGCTGTGTGTTGGGAATTGTGTGACTTAGTTTGCACAGGTGTGAGGACCCAGGCTGTATCTTTGTTCTATAGGAGATTTATCAACTCACTGCTCTGGGCTTATTTTATTTTCTGTGTTGTACAAAACATGGCCACAGACTACAGTGAAATATGTCTCTTTAGAGGCTTTTAGTACTCATAATCACAGTGTTTACCTGACATCAAATCTCTGTACATTTGCCTCTTGTTTGTTCCCTTTACCTATAGACATTATTTTACTTATTCTTTTAGAGGCACCACCACTAGATTCACCCTTCCTGCTGATGCATAACCCAGATTTGCCTAAATCTTCAGTTAAATTTCTACTAGCCAGACAGTGCTTCAGTGATTAAAATAATTATATCAGCTCCTGATACCACATTTCCTAAGTAAACACACCCTCATTGATTGCAATACTGTTCATTTTTTTAAAGTGAAGAAATAGAAAAAAAGGTCAGTGCTATTGCTGATTTATATCACTGAAATAATACAGATTCACAATCAAATATACTCTATTTTAATTCTATGAGTTTGAGTTTGTAGTATCATGCCCATGAAGCATTTAATTCTTCAGTGTTTCCTTAGAGAAGAGGTTATAGTGCCAATTTTGGTTGAAGATGT
This sequence comes from Platysteira castanea, assembly GCA_013397175.1. Taxonomy (NCBI): domain Eukaryota; kingdom Metazoa; phylum Chordata; class Aves; order Passeriformes; genus Platysteira; species Platysteira castanea. The sequence continues at coordinate 2,011,398 of VYXC01010946.1, forward strand.
AGACACTGGAAAACAGGATAAAACAGCCCTCTCTGAAACTGTTTTAATAACATAAAAAAGATAACCAGGGTTTGAAATTTTCTTAGGATAAAAATTTTCTTTTAAAATTTATAGCGAGAAAAGGCATGAAAACTTTAAAAAGTAATTTGACTGGAAAGCTAAAGTAAATTAGTTTTTGGTATGCCCAAGTTTAGAGAAATTAAATCTAAAAGTAATTATAATAGTATGTTTCAGTTGGAAAAGACCTGGGAAAATATGTTCTTCAATGCATAAGGGATAACTTCTGTTGGTAGTTCTTGCTGACAGAATATCTTGTTAGTAAGACAGATGAGGTTCTTGCTTTTATAAACACATTAGTTACCTTCACTGATAGTCCGTAGTTTTCATGGTACTTTTTTCCTTCATCACGTGTCTGGATGTAAAGTCAGGCATTTGATAAATTTGCAGATCTATGGACTTGTCCATAATACTGTGTACACTTACCAGTACATTTTATGCATTTGGGAAGACGATAGTTAATGATTCAGCTTGAGAAGACAAGAATCCTTCTCAATATATAGTTAATTCTTTTTGACCTGAAAATAAAGGTAACTGATTCATTTGCTCTCATGCCTGCTAAAGGCTTTGTACCTGTAAGTTTCCAGGCACTACTTAAGCTTTTTCTGATGGGTGAGGAGTTTAGAACTCACTTGCTATGAGTTTAGAACATGCCATTCTTAATGGAGGTGTTCTAAAGCTAAGCTTTGGGAAGTATCACTGTTCCATAAAGACAGTTGTCCATCCTGTCACTTCCTAGAGAAGCAAATAATCTCTATCCTTCTCCTTACTTTGCAGGAACAGTTATTTGAGAAGGCAGTGGAAGTCTAAATTATCATACGTCCACTGATGTAGTCCTTTTAACTCAACTGCTCTGTCTTGGCCTACATGAGCTGTGTGTGAGATCTGCAACTTATTCATCAAGTGTTTAGCAGTAGCATTATAACTAAGCTGACAAAAAATTCCCACAGGTATTAGATTTTTAAGCAATTAGAAGAATTGAAGGAAATGAGCCAACACACTTCGGAAGTTCACAGCCATATCCTCTTTGTGTGTCTTAGTATTGGGGTTCATTTTACTCTAAAAATTGTGCACAAAACCCACGTTCCATTGCTAGGAATGAGACAAAGCACTCTGAGGTGTTGATACAATCTGAGAACGCCATACAGGATGTACAAACTTTTAATTTAAACAGTGCACACTGAGGGAGTCAGGGTGCACTTATAAATCAAGCTTATAAAGTATTCATCAGATTCCTTGTGTGCATTGAACTGCTGCGTATGCATTATACATTTGCTTTCCCTTCCGCATCTCTCTCTCTTGATCCTTCTGTATGCAATTCATGTAAACTTAGTCTCAAGTTGAGTTAGAATCACTGGACAAATCTGTATATTACAAGAAATCTACAAACTATTTCCCTGCATGATTGTTATTTCAGTGTATATCTGTGACTCTAAGGTCCAAAAATACAATTGTTTACAAACTTCATACATCCACTGTGGCCCTGTTTTAATTTACATAGACGGAGCATAATAGATTCTCATAAGTCTACCTCACAAAGATCCGTGCAAAGTAAAAGGATTAAAAGGTTACAAATTAATCAAATTTAAAATAATCATAGTTTTTGACTTATGACCATAAAGTTAAAAATTTAAAATACAAATAGAAGTGCATTTGCTGTTTCTGACATTTTTTTTTTGTTACCCTCCTCATCTTCTTCTCTTCTTTTCAGTTCCTCTCTGGAATGTGATTGGCAGATTCTACAACAAAGGACAAACAATCCTGAAGATTGTTCCTTCCTTGTGTTTCAGAGACCTTCTTTCTTTGACAGAGAATTAAGGGAATCAAGGTAATTGCTTCTACTCAAGAGATTCTAATCCAATTTAAGAAGAAAAATTGAGTGAAGTGTGGGAGTTGAAAGTGGAACAAAAAAGGTTATCTTACATACTGTGGCTATGACTGAAATTTAAAAAAAGAGTAAGTTATGCTTACAGTGGTTATGCTGATGTAATTATCCAAAGAAACCTACCTTCTAGTTCTTCTCAATAGCTCCAGTTTTAATGTGAGGTTTATGCATACATAAATATTTTTAAAATGGCAAAATTGCTGATTAAGATAGCTAGACTTACTTCTAAAATATATACAATATATTCCAATAAATTGTCTTTTGGAATTGCCACTTCCCTGAATTGTTGCAGTTCATGTAGCACTGGCAGTAGTGCCCACACCTACAAATTCCTGGTGGATGAGCACTCAGGGCTCTGGAGTCCAACATCCTGGTCACTGCGAGTTCCCGTGCTTCTCCGGGAACTGCTTTTTGTATGTTGTTCTGTTATAGGTTCAAGGTTCCCCCACCCAGTTTTATGTATACCCTCACGTGTACACATATCCCTTATGGAATAGGTATGTTCTCTGGAAAATTCTGTTACATTCGGTGTTTGATTTGTTCATTCAAATAGAACTCTCCCCGTGTTTGTCCCATTGGATGTTCTCCCCAGTCACTTCATAATTTGCAGAATTCCATTGGTTGTAATCCTTTATCCCGCCCTTTTGGCTCACATACAAAAAGGGGCCACGTCTGCCCAGGCACGCCTTTTTCTGCGTGTTCTTTGGGTTTTTTTGTTAAAGTTCTGAAGCTGCAAAGGGCCCCTCTCTGTTCCTTTGCCTTTGCCAGCGCTGCTTTTACATCGGTTTGCAGCCTGCTCCTCCCAGGGGAGCTGGCATCGGCTGCTGCCCTGTAGCCGAGCTCCGTCTGCCGTACTGCAGCCAGGTCCCGTCCCCAGGGACACCTCCGGCAGTCAGGCGCTGTGCAGACCCCGGGCATTCTGCAACCATGGTCACTGTATGTATGACACATGTGTGCATCACGTGTGCGTGCGTGTGTCAAGGAAGCAGAAGAATCAATATCCTAAGTGCAAGAGGTAATAAAATTACCATAACTGATGGCCGTCATGAACACATCTCGGCTCATAAGAAATACAGAGATGTAACTGAATGAAATATTACTTGCCTACAAAGGAAATGCACAATAGTACCAAAAACTTCACTGTTAAAACAAAAATCATGAAACATAAGTTCTCAGTGTAGACATAAAACACACTGTCTATAAAATAATGTATGTCCAGGCACTGAATGTTGACATCACAATATGAGAAACAGGGAAAAATTATACAAGAATAAATGAGTATGTGTTTTACTAAACAGTAAGGAACCCAACAATTTTGCATTAGTCTGCAGGTCATAAAAGAAGTGTGAATCTGGTAGAGGTTATTTCCATTGGGATTTAAAAGAAAACAAACGAAAAAAAAATCATCTGTAAACAAGTCAAAAATTGCTGTTGTTTACTGTACACCTGTGATAAGAGCTCTATTATATGAAATAAATTACATGCTACCAAGAGACTCTTCCTGCTCTGAAGATGTAAGGGACATTTCAGTTCCGCCTGTGTGCTTGTATGGATGAGAGAAGGAGGTAGGGCATGACTCATTCTAGCAGACAAAACCCATTCCCAGAATAAATGTGCAGACCCTAAAAATAAGACAAACAAAATGTGCAAGAGAGAAAAAGGAGAAAACATATAAATAAAGGAGGTAGAAAAAGAGATAACCATCTGAGGTATCAGTTAAATATAAAATAATGCATTGGTATGCAAGCAAGGAAAAACAATCATTCAAAGCTTAATGTCTTCCGCCATTAATATCATGCATGCATAAGTTGTCTCTTACAATATTGCTTCTAAAAATACCACATTTTTGTCTTCTACAATTTGCAAAGAGAAGTGCACTTCACAACCATTAGCCACATCTCATTCCTGTGATAGATTCTTAGTTGATGTCAACCACTGTGACTTCATCTGTGGCAGTGGAGCTTTTTTATATTAATTTAAGATTTTAATATTTTCCTTAAATATTCTATGGAATGTAGAATTTTGTGCAAGTAAGAAAGTTATGGAAGAAAAAAATGTTCTTAGTATCCATTCAAATCCAAATAACATTCAAAGCCAAATAACCTCCCACAATGAGAATATGCAAAAAAGAATTTTAAAGTGGTATGACTACCCATGGAAAAGGTCCTCCTTCATTTCATTCTCTTGTATAATCCCCTTCAGGCAATGTACTGCAGTATCTATTTTTCATCCAACAGCACTACTTAGTTCCTAGACTGGCCAGAGAATCATTAGTGGGGAGAAAAAAACATCTATCACAGACAAAATACACTATTTATTTATCATAAATATTTGATTAGTTTAGAAGACCCCAAATCCTCTAGGGACTGTAGCAAATCCAAAAGCTATTCCTAAATGATAAAGTAAATGGTTGAGTTTCTGAGTGGCCTAACTACTAGGTAACATAAAAAACGCACAAAGCCAACAATAATACAGTCAGACAACAATTTGTTATGTGGGACATATACTTGCCTACTCAACATCAGGGCCAGCACACACCCCAAATTTTGCCAAGTGTAATGCATTAGATGTCAGTGCAAATTGGTACAATGCTGCCAAATCAGCACATACGGAGTCTGGTTGGTTACAGTTGGAGGGTTTTGTGTGAGGAATAAAGTCTTGAAATCACTGATAAATAGTGATTTTTTTTTTTTTTCTTTTAGATTAAGATTACTCGGCATCTTTATCTGTTGTTTGTTCTTCAGCAGTGCTTCAAGACATTTGAAAATGGCTATGACAGTAAGAAAGAATGGAAAATGCAGATAGGTAAAGACAATATACCCACAGATCAAAGCTTATACTTTCTTTTTTTCCTACACTGATAGTGATTCTGATCTCTAATTTTTGAAGAAACTAGCATTTAGCAGCCCATTGGAAGATGGCCAAGCAATATTTCGGTTTGATTTATTGTTGTAGAGGCAATGCCTTGGAATACAAATCTGGTTTGGCTCTCAGGTTAAGAAAGCAGTACTGAGTGAAAATGTTAATTAGGCTCCTAGTGGCCACTTAACATAGCAGTCTTCTATTTCAAGGAGCAGTCCTTGCTGTGCCACAAGGAGCTGTACCATCTCACAGTGGTACCTTTCCTCTGAGATTTCCAGCAGCAAAACTATATTAGAAGATGGCAAAAATTTTGTTTCTCTCCAGATATTAATTTTCCATGTAAGCAGTTTTATTTGCCACAGGGATGTTATATAATTGTATATTGATGGTGGTGTGTCTTACGTGATTATTGAGTACAAAGAAGTCAACATTATGAAGAATTCAAAGGTCCTATGGCAGACTTCAAGGACTTTTTCAAGTGTAAAATGGAACAGATCTCCTTGGAACAGATCCAAATGGTAACATGATTATTGCACATCATATACGTAATGCACAATCTCCTTATCCTGATGCACAATTTTCTTTTCTCCTGAGAAATCAAGTAGCACCTCCCTATGCTTGCATCCAGTTTACAGTCAAATTTTGTGAGCAATGTTGTGTTCATATTATGGTGACTGTACTGTGCCTTTTTGGCCTGTAATTCTTGCATCAAGCTGGCCTGGGTTGTTTGTAACATGCTATGAATGTGGAAATATGATTGATGATTGCGATGCAAATGCAACATCACCTTTGTAACAAAATAACATGAAGACAGAGCCAAGCCAATCCTTGTTAGGTAACATAAAGGACAGTCCTGAGATTCAGTTATTGGGATAGAATTCCAAAAATATGGACCCAGCTTCACCCTGCTTTGAAACTCCTTTTTTTCTGGTCTAAGTACTGAATATTTGTGGCTGTTGAATTCTTTGATGCCAGAAATATGCGTTGGTAGAGGGACAAGGAAGTATCCCTGTTTCTTCAACAGTAAATATGGAAATCTGATCCAAAAGTAAGAAGTGATCATTCCCAGATCACCAAAAATGAGAAAAATTGAAGGAAAATGAGATTTTTGGCTCATTTTCTTAGTGACTGTAACTATACTAATATAAGAAAACCTGACCTAAGATCCTGTTCTGTGGCCCTGGCACAGCAGAGTTTGTCTGTGTGACTAAACCCTCGTGTTTCCTCAGGTTTCACTGTTTGCATACTTGGAAGCACCTCTGGCTTCTGCTATCTTTTGAACTGAAGCCAGGCAGAGGTTATTTGGCACAAGCTGCAGCCGTGCCTGAAAGCAAGCTGACCTCTGCATGAGATGCTCTCATGCCTGTACTTTAGACCGTGCTTCTGCCAGATTTAATTTCCTAGGATAGATGTAACTAACAATGAACTGCAGTGACAGTAAGGCTTACCAATATGATGAGGGAGTGTACTTCTCAAGAAAGAACGAAATATAGGAACAGCAGGAAGGATTTTTATTTTTTTTTAATTAGACCTTTATGTCTCAGCTCTTCATATCAGAGCAGATGTTGACATGCTGGGTGGACTGCAGGTGGCTACTGCCTACAACCAGCTCAACCTGTTGCATCCTCTCAGTGGACCCTGCTTTTGGGCTAGGGAATGGATTAGCTGACATCCAGATATCTTTATTAACATTTTCTATAAATCTATATAAAATACTGCTCATGCCTAGAACAGCTTGAGTGGATCTTGAGCAATACCTTGGTTCTCTGCATAGCTGCATTTGGTGTAACAGGACATAGAAACCCATTTGCCACAACGATCTCATTCTGGTTCTTTTGAGCATCCTCACCACCACATGCAGTTTTCCACTGCCACTGCTTTTTAGTCCAACACACTGGACCCACCAGATGCCCGGATGCTTTAATCTAAAAGGGGATGACACGACTGAGCTGAGTGAAAACTTGCTTTTCAGGTTCAGCTGTTCAGGCACTGGCTTTCTGATCAAAGTCCCCTTCCTCCCTCACATTCCCTGAGGAAGTTTGGATGAAAAGTTACTGAGAGATGCTCAGTGTGCTGCCACTTTCTCAGCTTGGCTTTTCTGACTGAAACAACCAATTTTGATTGCAAACAGAATTGCAATGCCAGAGTTAGCGTTGCCTCTGTCGCCAGCTTAATAAACAGAGCAAAGAAATCCCGGCGCAATGCACAGCACAGAACTGGAGCAAAGTCACTGCTAGCTACCGTCTCCAGTAAGGGAAAATACTTTGAAGATTTCCAGGTCTTTGGATTTTTCCACTGGCTTTATTCTGGATGCTGGATTACCAAGGATGATGCATGGAAAATCGCAATGGCTTTATGATAAAAATATTATGGATTTTTATGATATTACTTTCCAATGGATATACTCTGTCTGACAGCTTGTTATGGGTGATGCTTTTTTCAGATGGTGTCGTTATCTGTTTATCAATGCCTTGCATTTATTTTAAGCTAATATTTCTCAAAAATTTTCATATAGAATACGTGCTGTAGTCCAAGAAAGTCAATGTGGAAACAGTGAAAGTAAAATCAAGTTCAAAACATAAAAGTGTCCATTTTTAATACTCCAGACAGTAAGACTGAAGGTTACAAGAAGTCCTAAATGTGTCACCTGAGTCGTCTTAGAGGTCCATATCCTCATACCATATATATATATACTTTTAAATAAACAATTCTGNCTCTACAAGGGAGTTAAATTGTACAGTTCTCTGAATATATGAATAATGAAAAAATCTTCAGTGTTTCACCTGATTTATGTCTGAAACATTTTAATGTCAAATTTCAGGTAAGAAAATTATTTGGAGCTTTGCCATACCACCAGCATCTATAAGATACAAGTGAGACTGCTATATATAGTGTAAACAAAGAAGATTATGTCCTCTAAATTTAGACATTTACTTGTTTCTTTTGCTGCCTTCCAAGCTCTAAATTTTCACCATTGACAAAGTTACTGAAATATTGAAAATAAGTAAGTTCACTTGCATGCAAAATAGAACTTAGCTGAAGTAGTAGGAGGGCTCAGACAAGTATACCAGTATATTTTACAGGCAGAAAATTGAAACTTAAAAACCTAAAATTTTAGAAGTTTATAATTAGTTTTTGAATATGTCAGAATAAAATACATTCAAAATTTGTTCACAGTTTGACTTACTTATATGCAAAAAAATACTTGCAAAGTGACTTAGTTGTTTTTGTTTTTATTGAGATTTTAATTCTGCATTCAAATACAATTCAGTATTTTCTACCTGAAATAAGTATCCCTACTGGAACTTCTTTTTTTTTTCTTTAATTAATGAAGTCAAAATGTGTAAAGTTTGTGCAATAAAGTACATTTAAAAGCCGAATATTGAATTCAAAATTCATTGTAATTTTCTTCCATGTAATCTCATATTTTTTCTACAGTGGAGATGATTTTTTGATTCCCCTGGGAAAAAAAGATAAATAACAGTGAAAAAAAAATTACCACAGCTATTTCCACAGCCTGTAGACTTATGGTAAAACACAGAGACCTTCATCCAAAATTCAGTTATTTGAAATGCATAGAGATACTGATCAACGCCATTTATTAATGATATCTGCTTTGCATCATTTGTTTGTCTAATATCATAGATATGTATTGTGGCTTTACAGAGAACTCTGTGTGCTTGCTTTTACTTTGGTTTTCAAAATATTTGTGTAAGGAAGCCCTTAAATGACACATTATGAAGGACTTACGGAAAAAAAAATATATCCGAGCAATTAGCATCAAATTAACCCTTTTGCTAACAAAGATATGAAGGAGGCTGTAATGGAGTCTTGAAAAAAAAAAAAAGAAAAAGGTTTTTTTGTAAGGGAAGAAGCTTTGTGAAAATCAGTTAAGAAGGAATGTGCATAACTAGTACATGCAGTATTAGTCCCTCAAATTAGTTTGCAGTGTTCAGGCATGCCCTTGAATCTGCTGGTAAATCAACAGGAAATTATTACTCTATCTGTTTAAGTCCTCGTCTATGTTTTTAAATCACATGTAGTAATATGATTTTCCACATGGCTGAAGTCTTCTCTTAATCAGCTCTGAATTTTGCTAGGATATTCTGTCTTTCCTCATGTGCCTAAAAACTTCATAAACCAGATGTGAATTACATTTTTAAACAGTATCCCATACCATAAAGATTTCAAAACTCAAAGAGGTGATGGGAGAAGAAGCCACTTCCTTCTGGACTAAGCTTTCATGTTATTGAAAAATTTAACAGCACTTTCCACATGTGGCTTTGAGGGGCGTAAGCCTGACATACAGAAATGGCTATTTTTATTTAATGAAAATGCCTATTCTGGAGCAAATAATCTTTGAACAGTCATAATATCTTGGCTTTGGTTGTTTCAAAGTTTTTAAATACATCACTAACTATGGAAATAATTATTTTTTCTCACATGGATATAAAGTGAACGCTAAACAACTGTATAGCGTTCACTTTATATCCATGTGAGAAAAAATAATTATTTCCATTCCTTCTGCCAGAAGATACTTCAATTTTCCTCTTGTCAATTACTAGTGGAATGAAAAATAACAGACAAAATAAAATTTTTTCCATGCAAATGAACAGATGTTGTTCTTCAAAGTATTACAAAGTTTTGCATTTCTCATTGAAAAAGAAAATCATTGGGAAAATTGATTAAAACAAAAAGGAAATGTTGCCACAGACTTCTAAAACAGAACAAACCAGTGGAAAATCACATTAACATTCCAGTAAGAGAATGCCTAGGGGAAGAGAGAGATTCCAAGAAATGTTTGAGAAATCAGTCTTCACCCTGCAGGGTATCTGAGGAAGGCACAGTGCTCAACTTGTGTGATTTACAAGCTCACTATGAGGAACAAACAGGGTTATAATCAAAGATGACTTAGTAATAATACTTAATTGAGGTGCAGACAGTTACTCTTTTATCTGAATACAGGCAACAAGCTAAATGAGAATGAATGAAGATTCATCATTAAAAAGATACTTCCCCTTTCACTATGACAATTTGAAAAAGAAAAAACAACAAAACATTGCAGTCAGCTCCTTTTTTCAGATTTGCTTGTTTTGTTTGGCTTTTTTTCTTGTTACCTTCAAGTACTTTGAAACAGGATTTCCCCCCCCTGCACCTTTTGCATTTCTGGGATATTTCCTAAAGACAGTTTTCTTTCCTACTCTCCATGCTAATTAATTCATGGCAGGGTACTATCTTGTGCAGTGTACATTAGTGCTACTAACATTTTGCTTCTTCTCTCAGTAATTAGCATGAGATGATGAAAGGAGACATTTTTCACTAATGAATGCTCATACAGCAGTTTGAACATGTAAGGCCCTATAGAAGTATGAAGTTCAAAATTTCCAGTTCTTTCCCTCAAGGTCTAAGTCCATGTTTTCTCCTGTGGCTAAAACCTTTCATTTACATATTGAATTTCAGTGATGTTAAATGATAAACTCAAAAGATTGAGAATACAGGAGGATTACAGTTTGTATTAACAGGAAAAACTTGTATGAAAAAGCAACAGTGGGACAGATTTTTATGTAATTATTGTAATGCTAACTTCCATAACTTCTTTTCAGCAATATTATCTGAGTATAGCTTGTTTCCTTCATTACATTGACTAAATTTATGAATACTCATTCCTGAAGGAACTTGTCTAGAAATATGAAGTGAGTCTAATATTGTCACTATGGCATTCTCCTGAAACCCATTTCCTACTTAGCTTTTGCAATTTTTTATTTGTTTTCCCTGAATTTATGATTATTTCTTCCAGCTTTTGCCTTCTCACAGTCATTCAAACTACCTTGTCATTCATCAGCCTAGTTTTATGCAATTAATATTACCAACATGAGTTGTAGTGTAGGTCCTCTGGAATAAGTAAGCCTTATATGTATGAGAAGAGAAGACCGCAAACTTTTTCATTACCCTCCTATTACAAATATATTGGAATCTGGCTAAAACAACATTGTGATCTCAATAGGAATTATAAGTATTAGTAAAGTATCTAATGTTACTTTTTCCTTTGATTCGTAGAAACTTAAAAAGAGGCAGCACCATTGTTTTCTTGGGCAAAACACTAACAGCTCTTCTTAACTAGTAAGATCAGCTGAGTTATTATATGACTAAGCTGATACAGGCAGTTTCAGCAGTTTTATTGCTCAGCTCCTATTCAACTAAAGATTTACAGGTGGATATGACATGCTCTTTTCCCATAATCACAATGATCTTCTGTTCTAATGCTTTATCTCAGGGTATCTTTCTAAGTCATTGTCTCTGTCTCAACCCCTTCATTTGTGTGAAACTGTGGGGTATTTTTCAGAAGCTGGATCACTTTATTCCTTTCATTATTGAAGACTCATAGTTTCTTCATCTGCATTTTCTTCCTATGTTTCCAAGAGCTTTACCGTGGCCCATGGTTTAAGTAAGAGTTGCATGTAGTTCTAAAGCTTGCTTATTTCCTTCTTGAATATGTCCTTCGGATTTTGTTGATGGCCATCTGGCAACATGGTGTTCTGGCTATATAATTCCTCCTCAGGTATTGTATCAAAGGCTGACATCTTTTGTTCTGTAGTTTCTATGGGGTTTCAAAATATTTTTCTAAAGCTTTTTCACGTAGCCCCACATCATCTTTTCTCTTAAGATTCTCATTAATGATTTTAATATACTAGTAATGTAATTTTTGTCCCATTTCTACAATTTATCATCTGTATGATTTATTTTAATTTTTTTTTTTAAGAATCTTTCTGTGCATTGGTGATTGCATGTAGCTGACCTAGCAGAAACCTGGTTTAGCATATTGGCTTCATTATTACTGCTGTGTCAAGAACAGCTAAGCAAGATAGTGGGTATTTTCTATTAGCCTAATAGTTCCCAGATTGTTTGATAATCTGGATGTGATATTTTGAGCAGGAAAAATTATCATTGGCTTGTGGAATACACAATGTTAAGCAGGAAAGTAAATTTTATCTTTTAAGTACAAAATTTCATAAACAGAAAAATAATGTAAAGAGGGGGGGGGGGAGGGAAGCCAAAATGAAAGCAAACAGTCCTCACCTTGAAAGGTGATTTATCTCCTTGTTTTGAGGCAATTCAAGTATGGCCAGGCTGTCCATGTCAGAAACTTGTGTGACTTAAGTCTTGAAATCATACGGTTTCTGTAGCCTATTAGACAACCTGTTCTGTCTAGTCTTATGTTAAGAAGCACGTTTTCCTGATCTCTCCCAAAATTCTTTGCTGTAAATTAAGCTGAATACTTAATGTACTGCACTCATGGAACATGATGAACAATTGATCATGCTCATTAATAGCAACTTTTTTATATTGGAAAATTCAGTCACAATCTTTTCTAGCAGAAGCAAATTCCTTTAACCTGTCTTGACATTCAAATTTTTGAAGTGTTTTTGGTGTCATTTTGATGATGTACTTTTTATTCTAAAATTTTTGTAAATGCCTTATGAAATTAATGTGTAATACTGAGAAAAGGCTTTTCTATTGCTACTAGTATTTATTATCTACCTCTTACTGCAATCCTGCTCCCCTTTGCTTGCCTTCCTAGCAAGTACTGTCTGTTTGGTGATACCATTAGTATCAAGAAAACTGATGATCATGGTGAGTTGCAAAAGACCATTTTGAACTCCAAGGATGTCTTCCAAAGGGCCTGAGTTCCCTTTCTGAGCAATGTAATTTTAACATTTTCTCATAATTTCATTCCATTATCCTGATTTTTCATGAAAATACTGAGCACTACCAGACTTAAAAAACAAAGTATACCCATAGTCCTGCAATAGCTAGATCCTGCTCTGCCACTTGGCTACCAATATTTATCACTTTCATGAGATGCTATACGTGGTTGATGCCTTCTCCAGCTACCTAGAAACAGAGACTAGCCAATTTGGTCTATTTTCCCTGCTACTGCTGCTGCTGCTGCTGCTGCTGCTGCTGCTGCTGCTGCTGCTAATAATAATAATAATAATAATAATAATAATAATAATAATTGTATCTTGAAGCTTTACTGCTTCTTTCCTTCTCCTTATTGTAGAAGTGCATTGAGTTGCTGTACATCTCTTAGAAAATGACCCTTTAATAGAAAATCAATGGGGATCATCCTCAGGGCACCTTATGCAGGAATCTGAGGTGTCACCAGGTCTGCAGACATTCTCAAAGACAGGCTGTAACATTCAGTTCTTGCTTTAAGTTTTTTTAGGCCACATTGCATCATGCGATATCCTCACTGCTATGTTAGACAAAAGCCAGTTGTCCTGGTCTTGGCTGAGATAGAGTTAATTTCTTCCCAGTAGCTGGTACAGTGCTGTGGATACAGAATATGCTGCTCGCAAGAACTTTTCTTGCTTCTTTCCTATCCTGTGAGAGATTTCTCTTTCCCACAGAAGCTATCAATAGAGTTTGTAAACTATGGGCACCTGCATATTGTTTATAGTACAGTAGAAAAATATTTTGACAAATGGATGTTGTAGGTCTTCAGCCAATGATCCCTAAGGGGTGGCTGATCCTCTGACCAATTACACCATGAAGTCTAAAGTCTGTAAGAAGAGTTGTAAAATAATTAAATAAATCACTCTGGTACTGGAGTCTTGTCTGCTGTCTCTCTCTTCTCCTCCCTACTGCCACGACACGCAACACAGTGCTGTGTTTTGGATTCAGAATGAGAATAATGTTGATGACACATTGATCTTCTGGGTTTTCCTAAGTTGTGTTTATCCTAAGTCAAGAATGTTTGTGTGTGTGTGTGTCTCATGCTCTTCCAGTGAGAAGATACACAAAAGAAACTGAGAGGAAGCATAGTTGGGACAGGTGATCTGAACTGACCAAAGGGATATTCCACATCATAGGATGTCATACCCATTAGATAAACTGGTTGGAGTTACCCAGAACGAGGGACTGATCCGTGTTTGGGAAGAGGGGCCTGGTATTGGTCAGTGGATGGTGAGTGATTTTATGATGCATCACTTGTTTGGGGATGTTTTCCATTATTATTATTAATAGTATTATTATTTACCATTATTATTGTGTTTTACTTTAATTATTAAGCTGTTCTTATCTCAGCCTATAAGTTTTACTTTTGATTCTGCTCCCCATTCCCCTGGGGTGGAGGGAAGAGAGGAGGGTCGAATGAGCAGCCATGCTTAATTTCCAGCTGGGCTTAAACCACACCACCAGTGAAAAATTCAGTCTTTATTTGTTTGTGTTCTTCTGTAATACTTAAAATGCAGGAAAACATTTAACCTCTTGAGCAGCAACAAGCACGCATAGTAACAAATATGCTTGGAAATTATTAATCTTATTGCAATATTAGGTTTTTTGTTAACTTGTACAGTGAATATAATGAAAGGAAATTAATGTTTGGAGGGAAGCGGTATTTTAAACTACTTACTATAATGTTGTTGATGGAGAGATGTCATTCCCATCTTACATTTTGGTCTTTTTAAAAAGACTATCCATACATTATATCTCTGCAACTAGCTCAATAACTTCCCTGTATCCTGCTGGTATGTAAGCAGAAGTTAAATACGATTTAGGTTCCTTAGGACCTTCTCAGGTGTTAACCAGTGAAAGAAAACCAATAAGAATTCCATAATGATTTCTAACAGACTTCTGGAAGATTCATGAGTGGACATTGCCTACAGGAATATGACAGGTCCATAAAAGGACTTCGGAAGTAATTTCTCAGTTAGATACCTTTCCTGTACTATGAGTACTTATCAAAGTTCTCACTCCATTTAGCAGCTAGGGTAAGTTCAGATCACCAGGTACCCCAACACCCTTCTGATTAGTTTTGGTCTTGTTTATAAAAAGTTTGTTTCATCATCACATTCTTGGATGAGATGATGGGGTTTTTTGTAGAAATCTTCAGCCTAGACAGTGTCATTTATCACAGTTTCTGACATACCAAACAGCCCTATGAAAGCAGAACAGAAGCTGGCTTTCAAGGTATAGTATGAATGATGACTTAGGTTTTAGCTTTTATATTTTTTCAAATTCTGTATTGCCTAGTGTGTAACTGAATTTTCTTGCAGCTCGTTAGCTGCTCTCTTAGGCCAGATAGACACAACAAAGCTTCTCTGAGCTTGCTGTTCAAGGACACTCAGACTGTCCTAGGCCCACAAGGTGTAAACTAGGGCCGCTAGAGAAGTGGAGAAATTGAAGAAATGACATCTTTAGCTAAAGTTTTAATTGGTAAATTTATGCTGATATGCAAATGGACCAAACCTATAAAAGTGTGAAGAACTCATGACCTGTTGTCCAGCTTGGGGTCCATTTTGGAAGCAGCCTCTGGCTCCCCAGGGTGTACCTTTGAAGGCCTTTCAAATAAATACCTACCTTTATTCTCTTATCTAGTCTCCGTTTCTAGGTAGCTGGATAAGGCATCATATAAAATATGTTTTAATATCAGATCATGGCTAATGGTAACATTTAAAGATGTCCCTCTTGTCAGTCAGCTCCAGACAGCTTTCAAATGCATTCTAAAATGTACCTTGTTCTGGATAAACATTTTTTTATGGCTGCATTTAACTTAGTCATCTGGGTCAAACCCTTTTATAATAATAAATATAGATGTAGTTGCTGATTCTACCTGTAATATGTGATTTACATGTCTTGGGGATACACTGATTTAGATGTTACTTAGAAAACCTAAAGAAAGGTAGAAAATAAAACAATGTAGACCATAAAAACATATAAACCAAATATCTAGAGACTCATTCACTGTGACTGGAAAAAGGGATGCAAAATATGGTCACATTAGAGAAAGTATCTTTTTGCAGCCACTGTGTGGGACCATAAATAACCATAAAAAAATGCAAAGTAATACTGAATCATCACACCCATGGTTAACAAACCATCGTGGAAGAAAGGCTAGGATATGATGGGCTCTGATAAATTATTCAGATTATATTCAAATATATTTATTTGTCACAATTTATGAAGACTGCTGACTGGTTTGGTGCCTTGCTGAGCTCAGCACATAGCTGACGAGGAGTTAATTGAAACTAAATCCAAGGAAAAAAGAGGTTATGCCTGCAGGCAGAAGAAACCCCCTAGGGAGCTTTCCATCATATTTGCTTCTTCATTTGAAGACATGTCACACAAATCATCAAAGCAGCCTTTGGTTTCTAGACTCCCCTCTGAACTTGGACTTATAAATAGCACAAACACCAGGGCTGAGAGACAACTTCTCACTTTTTGTTTGGTGATGAAATGACCTTAATCATGTATACCTTCCTTGTCTCATGAATTAATTATCATGATGAAGCTTACTGAAGCCTGAACACAATAAATACCTACACCCATGGTTGTGCTCTTGGCAACAGCTCCATGTAGGAAGAACACTGAGTCACATTTAATGTTTCATCTAGTGTTTTCCAGTTGTTGACTGAGCAGGGTCATAGTTATTCTGACCTTCAGAATTTAACTACCTATCTTCATGAGAAAGCTGGTAAGTCATCACATTTTTAGAGATTAAAATAAAATAATGGAATTCATTGATTTCAGACACAAAAAAAAGACCATAATATTCACCACTTTCTAGTCCAAATGTGAAGCACGGTAAAGGTTCACTATGGAAAAAAAGTTGAAACTATGTAAGTATTTAAGTAAAATTGACCAAAAAAATACCAGATTTTATGAATGCTAATGTAATACAGGAAAATAATGGATTTTTTCTCCCTCTGGAAAAGGAGAATGATGAGTACTGGCAATATAAGTTAGGTTTGTGGAAAAAGTTTTCAGGAAGACCTAAAATGAATGAAAGGGAAAAAAGATAAAGTTCAGGTTCACTCCAAACTTTGTTTCTTGATTAACTCATTTAAATATCTAATGGTCTATGACACTTTTTTTTTTCTCTCCCATGAAATTTCCAGCAAAAGCAAAAGTTTAGGTCTACAAGGTTAAGTTTTAATGTTATAGACTCCCATGACACACCAGAAATATGGAGCCGATCTCCCCTTCCACTTCCAAATTAGTTGTTATCCTACTAGAATGGGATGTTGGAGACCCAGTACAAAGATTATCTTTGTCTCATCTCTGAAGCCTTTTTCTTCCTTACAGCAGCTACCAACTGGAGTGTAAGAGATACTGAGTTGCTTGTATAACTTACGCTGAAACCGATTTCCTTCACATAAAATCATTTATAGACTATTAGAATATTTATAGACTATTTAGAATATTAAAAGAAATTACTGAGACAGTGAGAAAAATTGGTCAAATTTTGAATTAGATAAGTGGAGAAGATGAGACTAGATTGCTTAATTAAGTTTTCTAAGGATACTTCTGTTCATCAAAGTAATTCCAATTCTACGTGAATAAAAACCCAATGTTTTGTAGCTACAATGATTAACTACTTCAATATTTCATTTTTTATTCTTTTATCTTTTAGTGCGCAAAAACTATTGGTTGAATTACTCATAACTAGCAGGGTGTTGTGGTTTGATTTGGGTCTTTCTTACCAGTGTTCCAGAATAAGCTCTGTCAACCACTAATTTGCTGATGACTGTACTCAAGGGGCTTCAGAGTCTCAGTTGTAGTGGTTCTGGAGAGACATCTCCAATATTGCTGAGGTGGTGATTTCCAAAATGCTACATGAACCACTGTTTCTACTGTAGAAGAGGTAAGTTAGCACCCCTAGTATTCTGTTGTCAAGATGAGGAAAAGACAGCAAGATTCATAAATGGCTTGGACGCAGGACTTCAAGGGATACTAAATAAGTTTGCTGGTGATAAATTGGGAGGAGCTGTTGACTACCTTGAAGGCATGGAGGCCCTGCAGAGAGACCTCAATGAATTAGAGAGATGGGCCATCACCAACTGTATGAAGTTTAACAAAGACAAATGCTGGATTCTGCACCTGGGATGAGTCAACCCTGGATGTAGAGACTGGGGAACGAGAGGCTGGAGAGTGGCACCACAGAAAGGGACCTGAGGGTCCTGGTCAACAGAAAGTTGAATATGAGTCAGCAGAGCCCCAGCAGCCAGGAGGGCCAACCTTGTCCTGGGGGGGCATCAGGCACAGCATCGCCAGCCGGGCAAGGGAGAGGATTGTCCTGCTCTGCTCTGCACTGGGGCGGCCTCAGGTCCAGTGCTGGGGGCAGTTTTGGGTGCCACAATGTAAGGAAGATACAAAGCTGTTAGTGTCCAAAGCAGGGCAACAAAGATGGTGAAGGGCTTTGAGGAGAAGCCGTATGAGAAGCAGCTGAGGGCACTTGATCTGTTCAGCCTGGACAAGAAGAGACTGAGGGGAGACCTCATTGCAGTTACAGCTTCCTCATGAGGGAAAGAGGAGGAGCAGACACTGATCTCTTCTCTCTGGTGATCAGGAACAGCATGAGGTTGTGTCAGGGAAGGTTTAGGTTGGATATGAGAAAAAAGTTCTTCACAAAGAGGGTGGTTGAGCACTGGAATAGGGTCTCCAGAGAAGTGGTCACAGCACCTGACACAGTTCAGGAAGTGTTTGGACACATGGTGTGATTCTTGGGGTTGTCCCGTACAGGGCCAGGAGTTGGACTTGGATGGTCCTTGTGGGTCCCTTCCAAATCAGAATGTTCTCTGGTTCTGTGATTCTGGGACTTGACTTCCTTTGTTTTCCAGCCATTTTTCCCCTCCGAAAAAAATGAAGATCATAATGAATAAATTATCAGTTTTTCTTAAAAAGATGGTTATGAGTCTTGATTTAGAGGCTCCAGAAATCTAAAATGGCTATAGGTAAGTTTCGATTTTATTTATTGCCTGTCTGCTCTCAAAGCAGGGTTATTAAGGAAGGAATAGCTCACAAAACCATTCACAGACTTATATCACATGAGGGCAAAAGGGAACAAGAGGACAGCTTATGATCATATTTTAACAAGCAGCTTTTCAGAAACCTGAGCAAGTTAATGGACAAGGAAAGAAATGCCAATTTCCCAAGTTGGAAAAAAGCTTAATTTAAAAGGTGGCAAAAAGAAAAGCTTTTAACTTTATCCCGAAGTCTGTAGAAACCTTTAAAATACTTGTGAGTAAAATCCTACTCTTGCTCCTAGAAGAGAGCTGTGGGAAGCATGCCCAGGACATGAAGGCCCCAGTGCTCACTTCAGCCATAGTAAATTAATATTCTTGGCAGCAATGTGGCAGTTGTTCCCTCTGGTTAGCCTTTTAAACCATCCTTTGGGCAGAAAAAACCCAAACAAAAAGTCTGGTTCATTGCTAGAGACCAAAATTCCAGCTGTTTTGGAAGGACAGTGTGTTGATACGGCAAAGACACTGAATGCCATCAGCTTCAGGAAGCAGTTTTGTTAATGCAATTTGTATATAGGAGCTAGTGTTGTAAAGGTTACAGCTCCCCTTCAACCTCTCTCTGCACCTATTGAAAGACGTGGTGTTCAGGTCACCTCTTTCTATCTCAGTCTTACTGAATCAGTCACCCACAAACCGAACACCTCCTCCAGGGTAAAAAATGCATGAGCTTGTTCTTTAATCCATGTCCTTAGAGTACATGCTTATTTTAAGTCTCTCCACTGCCTATCAACATTAGCAAAAATTGCTATAGCTTCCCATTAAATTAAAAAAAAAAAAGAAAGGGCTAGAATGTAATGAAGACTTTGTTATCCTGACACAGCAAAGTGACATTTTGCTATTTTGCTTTAAAGAGTATAATCTCTTGATTTGCAATGGAAAGCAGACAGATAATTAGTGCAGCTTTAATAATGTTTTAATTTATTGAGAAGGTAAAGTCTCAGTTGATGCTCTGGCAACATCCACAAAACACTCTGAGTTTGAAAGGTTTGGGGCAGGTTTGTGTTGGAATACTTTACACTGATTTCATAATGTCTAGAATAATGACCATTCTCTGGGTTTATTTTTTTTAAATTTGCAATCTATTTTAATAATGACTTTGTTTTAATTTCTTTAATATCCTACAGGAGTGCATGCTACTAGGAAGCATGCCAAATAACTTTCAAGTCAATTTTATACATTCTGCCTAAGAACTTACAATTTTCTGACATTACCATCTATAAGAACTTAAATTTTCTGATTTTACCAGTCTATTTAGTGAGTCTGTGTCTCCATTCACCAAATCACTCTTTTCAGTCATCCTATGAAGTGTATAACTGCAGTGAACAAGCATTAAAGAATTCTGTGCAGTGCTTGAAGATGATTGTGTGTCTTTAGAGACTTATATGTCCCCAGGTCCTGTTGTTTTCAGGAGAGACTGCTGCTGTTTCAAAGTCATTGATTTGTACTTTCTGCCTGACTTCGTATGGAGACACTCACACAATAAAACTTTTTCTGAGGACAAAGCAAAAACAGGGAAACAAAGCTTATGAACAAATACCTTAAAATCCAAGTAGCTCACAAAACCCATTACATTTCAACACAAAGAAAGTCAACTAAAGTGTAAGATTTTTTTTTACACTTTTACAATACCATTTTCTGCCACCTACAGGTAAATAGCACTGACCTACTTTTGAACTTAGACTTTGTCTTGTTTATATTTGTTCATGTTAAAAATCCCGAGTGACTTACAGGCAGAATCTTTGGTTGCCAGAATTTAATAGCTGAGAGTGCCATTAAACACTGCATCAACAACCAAACTGTGCCTGGTCAACTTTGCCACTCCTCCACCCTCTCTTCTGATATTCTCTGTCTGTTTAAACTTATATATTATCATCCAGTTTTAAAGCAAAGTATTTTTCAATTTTTTGTCAATGTATCAAATGATTTTAAAAGAGAAAATCATTGATCATATTATACATTGAAAAGGGGACACAAAACCATGAAATAATGATGCTTAATCAGATGAGATACAATTATCGGATATTTAGTAAGATGAGAGTATTCTACTCTGTAATTTACCTAGTCCCTAGATGAAAAAACCACCTAGATTTCTAAAGGAGTTTTAAATATTCACAATTCATGGAGGACATCTGGTAAGTTAAAACTATTTTAAGACTTGCCTGCAGAACAGCATTTTCTTCTGATTCCAATCTTTTCTGGAAACTTATGCAACCCATGACTTTATTAGTGTACAGCATTCCTTAGAATGTTTCCTTCTTGATATGATGCATCTGTTGATTGACAAGCGGTTCCTGAGTTTCATTAAGGACTGAGCTATAAAAATGCAAGCTTTAAACAAAAAAAAATTTTTAGTAACTTGCAAGTTGCTGCCACATCTGTATTCTTCATTGTCTATGTTGAAACCAATAGTCAAAGTGGAGTAGAGATGTATGATTATAATTTCTTTTACAAAGGACAAACATTTCTTTTAAACCAAAAATCCCCTTAAACTGCAGATCTGTCAGAAAATAAGTTTCATTACTTTCCCTCTTGCCTGTAAAATGCCAGGAAAGTTTCAAACAAATGCAGTAAATGACAAAAAGGGCCACTGTGTTCTCTTTACCTAACTGGAGTACCACAACAGACTGCAGTGTATTTTTAGCATCAGAATGTACATGTTTTATATTTGAGTAGAGGAGAACCAGAAAATCTGTAGGCCTACGTTCACTGCAAAAACTAAGTAGAATGACAGAGACTTAAAATATTTAGCATAAGTAACTGTGCTAGTTTTGGTTGGAATAAAGCTAATTTTATTCATAGTAGCTAGTATGGGGCTTTGTTCTTGATTTATGATGGAAACAATGTTGAAAACACAGGGATGTTTTTGTTATTCCTGAGCAGCACTTACAAAGCACCAAAGCCTTTTCTACCTCTCACCTCACCCCACCACTGAGGGCTGGGGGTGCACAAGGAGCTGGGACGGGACACAGCCAGGTCAGCCTGACCCAAATGGCCAAAGGGATATTCCATACCACATGGCATCATGCTCAGCATATAAAGCTGTGTGAAGAAAAATTAAGTGAGAGGGAGCATGCTTGGAGTGGTGGCATTTTTCTTCCCAATTCACCATTATGTGTGACAGAGACTGACTTTCCTGGTGGCTGAACACCTCTCTGCCAATGGAAAGTGGTGGGTTAATTCCTTGTTTTTCTATTCTAGCTTGTGTGGCTTTTGCTTGACCTATTAAATTGTCTTTATCTCAACCCATGAATTTTCTCACTTTTTTGTTTCTCTGCCCCATCCTGCTGGTGTTGGAGGGAATGAGTGGCTGCATGGGGCTTACTTGCTGGCTGGGTTTAAACCACAACAGTAGTTGCTCCATTTGTCAGTCAGGATGCAGTTTATGGTCAATGGAGGTCACAAAACATAATTCTGAACCAAATTTTGGAGCATATTGTAACAAAGGTCTCAAGCTTCAGAAACTTCAGTGAACATGATAATTTCCTGTGCTCCCACATGAAGCTCAGACAATGAGTGAAACGTGTGCCTGAAGAAAAAAAAAACTAGGGGAAATAATATTGTAGGTCCAGGTCTTTGATGGATTTTTGGCTTTGCAATGACCTAGATGTCTTGTTGCCACAAGGTACACACATTAGCCAAGACTCTTCAGACAGCAATTGCCATACACAAGCCAGTGCTGAACTGAAGGGAAAGAACAGTTCCATCATTTGACCAGCTCTGGTTAGGCAGGAATCTTCCCTTGTTTTCACAATTGCAGTGGAAAATTTTTATGTTTTAGATATATAACTTTTCTGGGGTAACACAATCAGCTATCTGACAGTGCTTTAGGAAGATTCTGTCTTTAGCAGGTATTCAATACCTGCTATTGATTCAGGCTGCTGGCAGAAATGGTTTGGAGGATTGTGTAAGCTTCAGGTTGAGCTGAGCTCTGAGCTGATTACTGACTGAAGACAGCACTGGCTTTGCATGTATCTGGCAGCAGAAACATGATTTTGAGCAGAAAGAGGTGGCACTGATTATAGGAATTGTAGTGAAACTTGACCTTTAGGTAGGTGTATGCCTGAATATGTCTGAGATTTTAGTCCACAGGGATTTTTTTTTTCTAATTGGTACTTTTCGACACTTCTAATGACTTGAGTGAGGCTACTGCAGAGTTTGTGAGATTGTTGTCTTAGTTACTAAGGGGACAACCAAACATTCCAGGAGAACAGGCTGCTTGTTTAACTGCCAGTTCTACTGCTTTTATTGTAAAGGATGCACCTCTCATGAGATATAAACTTAACAGACCAAAATGGTCAAACCAATTCAGTATGCCAAAAGAATCCTTCTAGCGCCACACATAAAAGTAAAAAAAGAGAAAGGGCAGGGAAGGGAACAGAAGGGAAGGGATAAATGTTTGGTGGAGTAACTGTCATTGAGTACCAACACCTGAGAGAAAAGCAAGATATTTTCAGAGCTGACTGCAAAGCTTCAGGGACAGCTATCCAAAGACAAGGAACTTCACTGTTGTTCTTGATGTTAGCACAGTGTTCATAAGTCCTGAAGCCTAGGGCATGGTTAGGTGGCCAGACATCCCAAATGCAGCTCAAGATAAATATTTGCACAGGTTTTGAGTCTAAGTGCTCTTTTCAGTAAAAAACGGAAGGAAGAAAAAGTTGTGGCTTGTCAGTTGACCTTTGAAACGCATGGTTTCACACTTAGATAATTAAGAAGTGAGGGAATATAACAGACAATGCTGTATAGCCTGGAAAGAAGCCTACAGCCTTCTGCCTTTTAGATATGTATCACAAATACGCAAACAGTTTTCCCAGGATACTGAGCCTGGATGCTGTCAGTTCAAGAGTAAGGAGTTTTCTGTTTCGTTTTTTCTCCAAACAAAGATTTGCTGACATACAGGTGAATTGTTTACCTAATGAAGAATCTCGTTCTAGTCCGCTTCCAGCTATTGTCTTTGACCAGACCTATGTTCAGTTGGGTTTCTTTTGCTCTCCCTGAGGAACTTTGGTGGATTTATTGTTCAGCAAGCAGCTGGATCTATAATTCTAACAGGAATTGAGTCCAACATTACTAAGTGTCATAATATAATGTTACTGTCCCTAGTGAATTACACAACTCTCAATTTAGCTCATAGTATACATATGTAAGATGGCAGCAAGGGACTGCTGGTCCCTGAGGGACAGGGGCCAAGGGGGACCATATCACAGGCTGTGCCCTCTCTGAGCAGGGAGGCCCATAGGGTGGGAACAGCAGGTACAAGTAACACGATCATCGACAACCTCAGGCATGGCAAATGAAGAGCCAGGGCAAGAGGCCAGCCAGGGGCACCAGGAAGGGGAAAAAGGAAGTGGGGTTCTGAGAGTCCACCCAGGAGATGAATTATGTGCAGAGAAAACTCAAGGTTCTTCTGAGTGGCAGGGCCAGAGAGAGGACTGCAGAATAACACCCCGGCTGGGGCAGGGACTGATGACCCCCATGTGGGCTGAAAGGGGCCTCCTGGACCCATGGGTGGGGTGGGGAGCAGGTGGAGCTGGGCGAGGACAATAAGGCCTGCTAGTGCGCTCAGGGACCTGGTGATATATCTATATGGGTGTGTACAGGGTCCATAAATGTATGGGGTACATGCTCTACAAACGCAGAAGGAGGCAGGCACCTAGGTATAAGGCTCAGGTAAATCCATGTGCTCACCAGGGAGTCATCTGTCTGAGGCCAGCTACGAGGAAATATCATGGACCACTTCAACCGCAGCTGAACTGATTAATCCAATAACTCGACATTTAACTTTTAGAGAGAGGTCTTTCTGGCTGCACACCAGTATTCCCACTTCGGACACTGGATAGTCTTGGCAGACATTTCTCCTAATTAAATATTTTTTCTACATTCTTCTAATTTGAATCTTTATTTCAGCTGTATGAAACATGCTTTTATGCATAAGTTGACTCTGTATGTCTCTTTGAGGTGTATTATGGTGTGGCAAACTCTCTCTCGTGAAACTTCTCTGCAGCAAGAAGGATGTTAATGAGGATCTGGAGCCCTGGCGATTGTGCTAATCATCGGTCCACAGAGTCATTGTTATTTTCTGGCAAACCCATTGTTTTAGCATGCAAAAAGCAGAGCAGAGAAAGAATAAATAAGTTGCTGCCTGTGCTGCCTACAAGGCAGGGGAATGTGAGAAACTAAAGTACAAATTCATACTCCAGATCAAAGAAAGGAATTTCATCTGATCTCCCATATTTCTTACACAAACCCTAATTATTTATTGAGAAGTAGTTTATTAGCATTATTTATGCAGAATCAGAAGCTCTGAGCATGCCTTCTGAATCAGAGCATGTGGGTAAGTGGAATAATTTTGCAAATAAGTCAAAAACTTAGTTGTAAACTAAGCAAAAATCTGTTCAATTGTTTCCCGGACAAAGAGAAATTTTGGATTGTAGGGGTAAATAAGTTGGATTTTTAAATTGCTAGTGGCACCTAACAAGACAAATACACATCCAACTCTGCTTTGCAAATTTTGCCCTTTGTGCTGTTCTAGTCCTTCAGCATTGCCAGTGAAGCAGTAGCTACTGTCACCAATCCAATTTATAATCAATCCAGTGGTGTAGATTTGCTTGAATGAATAAGAAGGTTAGTTTTAATCTAAAATGAGACTAAAAATAGCAGTGTAAGGTGGCTGCTAAACTGCCTCCACAACTCCAATTAAATAAATGCAGTTTAAAAAACTACAACTTTAAAAAAAAGGCATTTGGAACCAGTTGGAGTGCACAGATGTTGAAGTTATACAATGCTGATCAGCTAGAACTTAGGCACTGAGGTTTAAAAGTGTAAAACTCCTTTGCTCTGAGTGATTATTGAACAGTGCATCTGTCTCCTAAAAGTTTTATATAGTATAAATGACATAATGGATTGCTATTAATTAGCTGCATTATTACAGCAGAGGCTGTTGTTATAGACTACAGTTCCTCTGTGCAATCTTCCAAACACACTAAAAGTACAGAAAAAATGCTACCATCCCTTCCCAAATTAATGACCCTGCATATACTGTAGCCACAGCAACTTCCTTACCTGGTCTGTAATTAGGAACTGATTCTATTTGACACATGGTTAAAAGAAGAACTGATATGACTTTTCTTTAGGTTTTCAAGGTCATTTACTGCAGCTCTTCACCTCTAAAATCAGTCTGTAATGCACCATCAGAAGGAGACAGAAAGGTGAATTCTTTTTTAGTCATAATTTTTAAACTTCCTGCATTAGTCTCTTTCTTTTCCTTATGTATAGATATTTTCTCCTTTTTATTCCTGAGAACAGAGTTATTTTGTGGATCATTCCCTACTGAAATTAATTTTCTTAATTGCATAAATGGTAAAACATTGTGTATGTGAGTTAAGTCTGACAAAATGGGGCACTTTTAGAGTTATTAGTGACACAAAAATAAATAGAACAGCAGGTACTCTTTATTTTCTGTTCAGTCCTAGCCTATTAATTATTCTTGTACTTAGAAAAAATCACTTATGCGCTATTAGAATTATGTTATCTGCTGATTAAGCCAGAGTGAAATCCTTGTTTCTAACAGCCTCTAATGGCTCTTTCTTCTAAAACTGCATTTTTAATTTTTTTTTCCATCCGCATATTCCAAAGGCTATGAGCTGTGTACTTCTTGTGCCTTATAGGTATGTCCTACACCTATTTCTGTTTGTTACAGTTCCAAGGATTTTTGACCTCCAATTAAGAAAAGAAAACACCAAAAAACCGAGTCTTTTAATGAATTTTGCCAGGTCAGCCAGTGAGCTAATTAGAAACATTTGCAGAATACAGAATAGAATGCATAGGAGGGTTTAAGCTACAACTTTATGATTCTTTTGATCACAGAAAGGAAAAATCTGCTTTTTCATTTGGCAAATGGAAAAAGAAAAAAACCCAATCTTTTGAACATTAAAATGCAAGGAAGGATGTTATAGCATGATATAAAAGCAGCTCACTTCTTTCTGGGAAGTTTTAACTGAAAAAGTGAAATACTAATTGAAAACTATTTTTCATTTTCCAGGAAGGAAGTGTCAGATTTTGTACTGGGCATAGGTATCCAAGAGTTGGTAGCAGAGGGGGAACTGCAGTTCTCGTCTCTGTGAGGAAAGGCCAGGGGCTGCCTCATGCTGGACACTCCAGGCAGTTCCAACAATGGTGCTACTGATGCCTTTGGGAAACATATTTAAGAAAGGGCAAAAGGTTTCACGGCAGAATCTATAAGAGAAAGGAGTGAGAAAAAAATAAAAGGGTGGCGAACCATCCCACAGACAACAAGGTCCGTAAAGAAGGAGGGAAGGAAGTGTTTCAGAGCTGAGATATTCCTGCAGTCCATGGAGTGGCTGAAGGGAAGCAGGCTGTCCCCCTGCAGCCCATGGAGGATGATAGTGAAGAGGATATCCCCACTGCAGCCTCTGGAGGACCCCATGCTGTGGCAGATGGTTATTCCCTGAAGGAAGGTGCAGCTCAGTGGAGAGACCTCACTGGAGCAGGCTCCTGGATAGAGATACAGCCATTGGAAAGGAGCTCATGCAGGAGCAGGGAGTGTGAGGAAGGAGTGACAGAGAGAAACTGTTATGAACTGACCATAACTCCCATTCCCCATCCCCCTTGTGCTGCTCAGGATGGGGCAAGGTCAGAGAGTTATGGAGGAAGTGAAGTGAGACAATAAAGGGTGGAGGGAATTTTTCTTTGTATCTCACCATCCATATCTATTTTACTTTTAAAGAATTTGAATTAATTTTCTCAAGTCAAGCCTGTTTTATCTGTGACACTAATTGGTACAGGATCTCTCTGTCTTTGCCTCAGATCAGGAGGTTTTTCATCCTCTTTTCACCCCCTGTCCTGTTGAAGAGGAGGAGTGAGAGAATGGCGGTGTAGTTTGTGGCCATTGGCCAAGGTCAATACAACACAGTAACAAAACAGGTTTTCAAAACTATGCTATGAAATTCTTGAAACAAAAATACCTTCTTTTACTTAAAAGCATAACTTTACGCAAAAAGGAGGGGGGTCTTTTTGTTTGTTTGTTTGTTTTTTTTATTACTGGACACAATATTTTATATTAATTTTTATACCTAAAATCTCAACATGTTCAAGTTTTTAAGTGTACAAGTTCTTTTTCTACCACAGTGATTCTTCTGGCATCTCTCACGGTTTTCAGCAAAACTGACTTATCTGTGCACAGCAAGATGGGGGTAAATGCCTTTCACTGTAGGGCAGGAGCACTTCTCTAAGTCTGCCTGCATCACTAGTCCATAGAAATGTAGGTTAATTTGTGGTGCCTAAAAAAATTAAGATCCACAAGATGTAAACACTCCTGGAAAATAGGAATAAATGAGGCCTGAGCACTCATACAGCATAAGCACATGCTAATTTTGGAGGTGCTGTATCACACTTCAGATACTTACCTGCATCACATGGAATCCAAGAGAAAATCTCAGCATTATTTGATTTTACAGTATTCTCAGAAAGTTCCTCTATAATTTTATTAGTGCATTTATTTTTTTTTCTCAAATTTTTTCTACCTTAAGTGCTTTCACAGATGTCTTCCAATAATATTAGATACTCACCTTTGTCAATATAGCCTCTCTTCTTTTACAAGAAAATCTATACAAAAGATTTTTATCCCAAATGTGAAACATAAGCAAAATTGTGCTAATCACTGCTTCCACCAGTGTAGAGTGGAAGCTGTTTGTCATTATAATTCATGAGGGGGCAGATTGTTTCCAACTATTGAATGTCTGTCAATATTTTCCATGAGAGGTCAGTGAGTTTTTAATACTGTAAAACTGGTGACAGCTGTGGCTGGGACTTAAGAACTGCATAGAACGAAGGACAAAATTAATTTCATGCAGTTCGGTTTGATTTGGTTTTCACTTACCTGTGTAAAACAGAAAAAAAAGAGACCATTTTATTATCTGGTCAAAGGAGGATTGTATAACATCCCACGTAGGTGTCAGATGCTGTTTGTAAAAATACAGGTTTGGCCATCTGGAATCTATTTGTTAAATTGTCTTGTTAAGCTTGGGACAAGGCTGTAATTCCCTTGTCAGACCTGTGCAGCAAAAAGGCTAAACTGGGTCTCTCCCTGCCAGACTGGCCCTAATGCAGGAGCAGCACAAGCTGTGCAAAAAGCTGCTCCCTGGGCTGCTGCTCAAGGTGGTGAGACTGTTGATCCCTGCAGTTGCTTTGGGAAGTAGGCAATATCAGAATTACCTCTTCTGAAGCAAGAATAACTGGAAACTAAACTGTGATTTGGGTTACAAAATCTCTGCACTTGGTTACAAACTGAAAATTGGGCCCTAACCATTTAAAGAGTCAAATACTGACCTTGCAGTTAAAATCCTATCCAGATGAAAGACATCTACACTTCTGCAGGTGTTAGATTGTTCAGTCTGTCTTGACTGCAGAGTGAACAAGACAGAAATCTATTGATTTAGCGAATGAAGGATATTTTCACAGCCAAAGGGTGTGAGAATTTACTTTTACATGAAAGCTCCCATTCTGAAAAAAGCAGCAAAATCTGTAGAAGTTGTTCATGGAGTACATCACTGTTGCCTTCAGTGAATATTGACTTGGTAGTCAATGCTTTAAAATATAGGGGTTTTATAGGCTGATTCAAAGGGTTCTGTCAGTGATGACTGAGAAAAATAAATTTACAAATGTGATGTAGTTTATGGACAGAACTTCTGAAATTGTCTCCAAATCCACTGAGGGAGAAAGAAAAAGGAAGGTGAACCAGTAATCACCTTTTTCAGCAGGGTTGAAACACAGTTAATGGGTCTTAAAACCCTGTTTAACTACCAGAAGGAAGAGCAATACAGAAATTCTCTGTACTGCATTTTCATGTGCTTCGTATTCATAGTCTAAGAGGTAAAAGATTTTACTTCTTTACTAACAGGTAGACTTTACTGCTTTGTTTAACATTATCTCTTAACTTAAGATAAAATATTTCGGTCCTCTCAGTTCTGGAGGTCCTGTAGAAGTTTACAGGTCACATGTTAAAGAGAAATCACTTTCAAAGAAACTCTTTCAAAGCCTATCAAACAGTCAGAAGCACAAGTCATTATAAACCCTTATACACAGTTGTGATCCTTTTACTGGTCTCTTGCAGTCTTAATTTTTTTCTCCTCTAGACATAGTTCATCAGAGTAATATTTTCTTAAAGTACAACACTTCTAATATTTGATAGTTGCATTTGCTGAACCAGAAGGCATTAAAAATACAGAATTCAAAAGCAGCAATGTGGAAAATTGAAAACATTTCATTTGGTTTTATATATAGGTTCTGCTTAGGAATATCTAAAATAAGTTTGCTTTGGTAGGGCTGAAATATTTTGTTTTGATTTTATTGACAAAATTATAGCATATATTAATATAGAAGTCAAAATTATCTATTTCTTTTACCTTATTGAAATGGATTATTCATACAGTTCTTAGATAAAGGTGTCAATGAAAAAGATATCCTTGTAGAATGAATTGGTTTTGCTGGAATGTCATTTTCTGACGGAAAATATTACAGCAGAAAAAAGTAATCTGTTTCTTTCTTTTGACACATGCCATTTTTAAAGTTGTGTCATATGAATTCAGTGCACTGGTATCTCAGTAACAGTTCTGTGCATTCTTAGTGACTGCATATCCAAACTGAGTAAACTCTACAATGCAATAAAGATCTGATGAAAGCTCTGTCTGCACAAAACCCTCGCATTTTCCCTATTATATCATGGCTTTTTTCAAAATCTTGCACTGGCTGCTGTACTAAATATCTTAATTTCATAGGCTATGCTTTATATATTATGACTTTTAATATTTGTGAAGCCTTAGTTTAGTCAAGTGTAAAAGTGTACCCCAGTACTCTTCAGGTAATGACCACATCTTTTTACTTTAGATATTATTAGGCTTTAGACATTTTTTTCTTCACTTTATTTGGAATTAGGTAATTGTGGCTTTTATATTGTTAGTTAGAATAACGGTGTGCCTTTTGTTAACTGTTTAAAAATGTAATTTTTAATTAGATTACTGCTATTAATGTGTTATTTACAGACTAATTAAGAAAGGTTATGTTAAGACAAGTAGTGATTTTTGTACTACAAAGTTAATGACATTTAAAAATAGCAGTAAAATGTTATTTCTACACAATATTTAGACTAAATACTGTGTAACATAAATGTTCTCAAAGTTGTGGTGTGAAACCATAGAATCATAGAATATCTTGAGATGGAAGGGACCCACAAGTCTCACTGAGTCCAACACCCTACGTTTTCTCTCTGCCATGTTTTTTATGAAACAAAACCAGATTTTGGACTTCAGCTTTAATTCATATTTTGGTTTGAGATCCAGTATCTGTTAAACTCTCTGTATCCCATTTAATCTTTTCAATATATATATAAAAAAAGAATATTATATTTACATATAATCGCATATTAGTATATATGTAAATGAAAATTATTATTCTCTGACTAAGTAATGCCTATTAGCCAAAGAGAAAGAATTACTGTGGTGAAAAATCTCTATAACCTTGGTTAGAAATGTGGTAATACTGTTTTCCAAATAATTTATTCAAAGAATTAATTAATTTTTAAGAAAGAAATTATCATGTTTATTATATATTTATTCCAAGTTCATCTATAGCGCTGTAGGTAGCCAAACCTAATTTCACCTATCCAGTAACCAGCTACCATGATAGGATTGACTAATCAGTGGCACTCATCCAGCATTTTGTTCTATACAAACATTCTTCTGTATGAGGAATCATTCAGTGGGAAGATCTCAGTGTGTTTTCAATCCATTCAGGGCCTTCCAGACTCATAGCTCAATGTCAGCACCAGCAAACCAAAGGATAACTGGGAGATTGTAATTGGTTAGCATAGCTTGGAGTTTTAGTTAAGAAAAAAAAATTCCACCAGCCAAGGAAGTGACGTTTGTTGCAAGGGGCTGTTGTAACTTCCTCCAGACCCAACAGAACTGGTCAATTGGCTAATTTGAATATTAACAACTCCGTTAAGCCACTCAGAAGCTGGATACGCCTCTGTAAAAAACATCATTTAAAGACAGACAAGCCCGGGAATCGCTCTCTTGCTTCTGGTCTTTGGACAGGTAACTGGGACCCGCTCAGCCCCAGTTCTCTGGGCTGGGCCTGGCTGGCAGAGCCCGGTGGGGCAGGACCGGGCCATGGCCCTGCTCCGTNCTGGCTGGCAGAGCCCGGTGGGGCAGGACCGGGCCATGGCCCTGCTCCGTCTCAGCTCAGCGGGGCCCGCGGCCCCTCGCAGCTCAGCTTGGCAAGATCCTGGCTGCTTCTACTCCGTGCAAACCGGTTCTGTGGTGAAATGGCCCGTTCTCCGGTCCGGCCACCGCTGGGCAGAGATCATGTGACCACCAGAGACAGATAAATTCCAGCTGCAAGAACATGGGTAAAGATTAACCCTTTCAGTACTGTAAGTTCCCCAGAAGAGATGAAACCTGCAGACACCATCCTTTCCCAGGTCAGAGGAAAGGAAAAGGCAAGGGCACATTAATAGACACCATGAGAGTGACACCAGAGTCAGTGAAGAAGAAAGAGCTGAAGCCCAGAGAGAGGAGACAGAGGAGATGCTTTTAAACTGAAATTCTTTTGTAAAGCTATGGTGATGGACTTTGATATATCAGAGACTCCCTTGTAATTTCATGATAAGCATGGGGGGTAGAGGGTTCAGACTGCAATGAGCAAAGCACCTTTGCTGAAATAAGCCAATGTTGAAGTAGCTGTGATCCCATGAGAAACCTGAACAGAGAGAGAGAGTGATGAAGTGAAGACCCTTGCTCCCAGGGAAGACCTCTGTTCCTAGAGATGAAGATAATCCAGAGACAGATGAAGAGAACCTTTGCTCTTGAACCACTTATCCCTAAAATAGTACTCCATTAGCTAAGATTGAACCCTCGAAAACAGTTATGGGGAAAGCTGTAAGTATAGGGAAGGGACTTTCACATTGTGAACAGATTTCCATTCCCGGGTGGCTGATTTGCTGTGACCATGATGTCACGAAAAGACTGTTTCTAGTGGAAAAGCTCCACAGCATGAGCAAAAGAGACTCCTCTTCCTAAATGAACTGATGAAAGACTCTTATAGAGGTGGTAAACTGACTGAAATAATCCCAAATTTGTGTCTTTACATTTTAAAGTGAGAGGAGAGAGGAGGATGGGGGGAGGGGAAGTGTTCTGAAGGTTTAGTCTGACCCTTATTATTTTTTTTCTTTTAGTTCTATTAATAAACTTCTTTATAGTCTTTCAAGTTTGGAGCCTGCTTTGCAATTCCTCCTAATTGTTATCTCACAAAAGATAAAAAATGCCAACAAACCCACTACAGAGATGAACACTTTTGGAGCTTCAGATCACCCAGAAAAACTAAAACCTTTTGAATCCTGATGATAGGATTCACAGTGGTAAATTATCACCTTAGAATACCACCTTAGGGATAAAAATTAGAAACCCGTGTATCCCTAATTCAGATCTGTGCTCTAACAGCTTCTACATTTCTTGCTGTATATCCAGCAACTGATACCTTGAAAATGCCAGAAATAGCCAGGACTGGCTTCACCCTACCCTTGTGTTAAGAGTCATGTATTGGGTGTGCATGGCAAGGTTCTGGTAGTAGTGGAGGGGCTACAGGGGACCTACTGTCAAATAGCAGCAGGAGTCATCTGTTCTGCAAGGGAAAGAGAATGGGAAGCCAAGGGTGAGAGCAAGGCAAATGGGAGAGTGGCAACCAGAGTCTGCTCCCACAGCACCCATGCAAGAAAATTAGAGCAATGTTGATGACAGCCAGCCACCCTAGACAGCTAATGTATTGAGTTTGTGTGACCAGGTTTTGATAGTGGCAGGGTTACAGGGATGGCTTCTGTGAGAAGCTGCCAGAAGCTTCCTCCATGTCCAACAGAGCCAACCCCTGCAAACTCCAAATGATGTGCCTCTGGGCCAATCAGAAATGGTGGCAATGCCTCTTTGCTAACGTAATTAAAAAGAAGAAAAAAAAATTATTGTACAGATGTAATTGCAGCCAGAGGAGAGGGGAGTGAGAACACGTGAGAGGAACAACTCTGCAGACACCAAGGTCAGTGGAGAAGGAGGAGGAGGTGTTCCAGGCACTGGAGCTGAGATTCCTTTGCAGCCTGATGTGAAGCACATGGTGAGGCAGCTGAGCCCATGCAGCCCATGGAGATCAACAGGGATGCAGAGATCCACCTGCAGCCCATGGAGGAGACCTATGCCAGAGCAGGTGGATGCCTCAGAGGAGACTGTGAACCTGTGGGAGGTCCATGCTGGAGCAGGGCCCTGGCAGGGACCCACAGACCCACGGGGAAAGCAGCCCACAGTGGAGCAGGTTTAATGGTGGATCTTTTGATGCCATGGGGGACCCACTTTGGAGCAGGCTGTGTCTGAAGAACTGCACCTCATGGAAGCATGACCCACGCTGCAGCATTTTGGGGAGGACTGTTGCGCATTGGATGGATTCATGTTGGAGAAATTCAACTGTCTCACATGGGAGAGACCCCATGTTGGAGCAGGGGAAGGACTGTGATGAACTGACTGTAACCTCCATTCCTTGTATCCCTGCACTGCTGGGGAGAGGAGGTAGACCTGAGAAAGAGGGAGGGGTGGGTGGAAGGTGTTTTTAAGGCCTTATTTTACTTCTCATTATCCAGGTCTTATTTTGTTGGTAATTAACTTCAATATCTCTAATTTAAGTCTGATTTGCCTGTGATGGTATTTGGTGAGTAACCTCTCCCTGCCCTTGTCTCAAGTCATGAACCCCTCATTATATTTTCTCTCCCCTGTCCAGCTGAGGAGCGGAGTGATAGAGAAGTTTTGATGGGTGTCAGGCATCCAGCCAAGGTCAGCCCACTACAGCTGAACAAATCTGGAGTGACATGACAGGTCCAAGGCTAAAGTATATCAAGTTGGTAAGTCAGAGCAGGTTTGTCAAGGTTTCCATCCCAGCAGTTTGATCCCAGATTACCCAGACGGGTACTGAAAAAACGCCACCAGTCTTGGCTTTTTCTCCCTTAGGCAGCCCTCCAGCTCTCTCTCAAGAGCACTGTATACTCAAGTAACCCATAAAACCTCATGTCCCACATTTCCAGAAAAAAATACTAATTTTGTCAAATAGAGCATGAAAGACCCAGGGGAGATTCAAGACAGAGTGCTTTTCAGGACACACATGGGCAATTTGCCTTACACAAGACCAGCTTTAACTAGCATGGATGGGAATCAGTTCTTGCCACTTGATTTCGGGGTCATGGATTGGTCATCTTCTATTTAGCAGAATTGACTAGGTTTAGTTCTTTGGTGGCGTGGCACTTGAACTGTCACGAAACAAGGAGAAGCTTGGAAATATTCTCCCTGTGCTTCTTCAGAAGGTTTTCATAAGCGATATTGTTTTGCTGAAATGTTTTAAATTAAAAAAAAATCTAAATAGTCAGAAAATTCAGACCAGTTGAAATTTTTATGCAGAACTTCATTGAAATCTGAAATTAGTCATTCTTCTATCATTACATCAGCACACTATAACTTCTCAAAGCATTCATTTCTAAAATTTATCTGCTGCTGTGAATTCACCAGGCTGCTTTTACTTCCATCTCCTGACAAGAGCACAATTAAGCTATTCTCCATGTTCTAAGTCCAAATACTTTATTGATAATGGTTTGACAGTGTAATTCTATTCTTTTTGACACCTTACGTCAGACAAAACTGTGGATCATAAAGTAAAAAAAAGTGAATTATTTGATGTGTATTACAAGGGAACTAGCCATTTAAATTACATTATTTCTATATGTATGGAATGGAACAATTTTTTTAGTGATATGTACCCTTAAAACACAAAGGGAAAATTTAGTTCTCCAGGCCAGAGAAATCTATTGCATTCCAGAACAGATTGTCCTGAAGTTGATGGAATAAGGTGTTCCTTTTTCTTTTTTTCCTAATTCTTCAAGCAGGTGACATTATGGGCACGTAAAATTGCAGTTCATTCTTATTTCTGACTGCAGGAACACAAAGTGTCTTCGATTCTTAGTTTGCAGTCTGTTAGAATATGATTGAAAGTAATTTGAGTGCAGGCATTAAGTGTTTTGTGTTGCCCAAACACACTAAAAAATAGTGAAATTTGAGCGTATATTCTTTTCTAAATAAATGTCTGATAACTTTTAATAAAAAAAATTGTCATCTGAGAAAGGCATTGTCTTCAGGTACACATATTTATTTATTTTCAGAAGCAAATGACGGTTACATAAATAAGGCTGAAATTCCTTTCTTAGGCTTCTGTCTCCAGAACTGGCAGATATTAAATGCTGGAAGAATAGTGGGTGATAGTAGTGAGTGATAAAAGATACAGGCAATCACATGATAATATTTTAATGAAATAATTTCCCAGACTTCCACAATTTATGACAGGGGTGAGAGTGAGTGCTTGAAGTGAGAGGTGGTTTTGTGCCTAATAGTCCTGATATACTTTCTGCTGTGATGTTGTCCAGTCAGAAAGATTTTGCTTCTTCAGCATTCTGTAGTAAAAATATAACTTAACTTTTGATTGTATGAAGAAATAATACGTTTTTAGGTTTTTTAAAACCTGAAATAACGTGGCTTAATTTGATGTTTATGGATTTCTGATAAGAAAACACAGAGAACAATTGATCCCTGTTGATCCATGTTTTCTCAATGCAAATCACCATATTATACTTTTAAGTGCTTGTTATTTGTTTACCTCTATTGTCATTCAGACTTCCAGCAAAGGATTTGATGGAACTAGAACTAGGTCAAAATCAGGAATTTCTGAAATCTCCGTTTTATTGCTTGTTCTTTTACCTTCCCACTTTTAAAGGATGTATAGCTTCAAACTTCTTTTTCATTCTGTCATCTTGCACAATATCTTCACCTCTATTTTTTCTTCTTTAGTGTTGCAAATTCTGTTATGCTGCATGCTATAAACATATATTGAAGTTTGGCAGATGCAGCCAGGGATTTTTTCTTCCATTTCCCAGGAGGAGGTTGTACTGAAAACATAATAATCATAACAGTCAAACCTCTGCGATCATTCCTTCTTGTAAAGAACTCTATATGTTTTTTAGGTAACTTGAGAGATATATAAGAGAAACACAAAGTTTATTTTTGTATCTGCAGTGACCAGTGATATTCAAAATGAAAGACATTGTTCATTTCTGTTTAGTAGCAAGCAAAGGCAATGGTGGAATACACTTTAAATTCATGCTTCTTTTTCACAATATTTATTTTACAGATGGAAGAAGGGACTCTTATTCAGTATATCAGACTCTGTCAGAAAAGTAAGGTATGTATTCAAAACAAAAAAACTCCAAAAAGATCAATGAAATCCCTTATATAATGAGCATTAAAGCAATTAATTTTCCCCTTAGATCATTCAATTTATTGTATAGTGAATTGGTTTGCCTCCAGTTAAAAGTTTTTCCAATCACAGAAAATTCAGTCTAACATTTCATTGTTAGTTTAATCATTCATCAGTTAAATATTATGAACTACCTCCCTCTTTAAAGAATATCAAATACCACTTAGTCATTTACTGATAGTGCTTAAGATTAGCATGTTTTTTTTCTTTTTCCAGTTCCTCTAGAATGACACTTTTCATGTCATCACTATTAACTGTAAAGTCTTCAGTAATTAGTTGTCTTTTTAACTAAGCTTGATTCAGCTATGACTCTGCTGCTGATTTTTTAATCTAGCTAAAAAAAATAAAAAGGACTTTTCCTTCCTGAGAGTAAATAATATATAAAATAAAGAATTTTAATTTTTCTTTTAACATGTATCAACAATGTATGTGAGAGACATAAAAATCATGGCATAGAAAGAAAGGAAATAGCAATATGAATTGTCCAACAATATGGTTAAGGATGCTGCAGGGGTGGACTGTTCCTAGATGCCTATTGTAACATTTGGTTTTGTATTTCCCTTGCTTGTTGATGAATGAGTTAAGCGTACGTTCAGCTCTGGTCAGCGTATGTACCACCACAGTAACCAGCTGTGCAGGCAGGGCAAACAAGACTAATGCATTTAACTGATAAGGTGGGAAAAGGGAAAATGGTTTCCTATTGGATAGGTTTTAGTACACTGAAAGGGACTCTTTGGAGTGCAGATAGCAGACAGCTGTCAGGGTGAACCATTTACAAATGCTGACTGGTGCTTCAGCAGTGCTGAGCAGCTCCTGCTCTCACTATTGCATCGTAATTAGCACTCCCTGAAATAGTTCACCAGAGATTTGAAGACTGCCAAGCTCTATATGACTTGCCCTGGCCTAGTTTAGTTTAGAGTTTTGAGCCAGTGATGGGGAAAGGTTAATGCAGAAAATTCTGCTCATTAGAAATGTTAGAAATATTAAGGGACTTTCAAGTACCCACTGTGTCTATGAAGTAATTCATTAAGGAGACATTTTTAAAGAATGAACAATTAATTATGTTAAAAGCAAAAGAAGACTGAGATGAAAAAATTGTTCTCCTATAAATCATTTCATTGGCTCTTGATTTTTTGGTTGTTTTAGGGTGGGAGGCTTGGTATACATGTAAAGTCCTGGTCTTTCAAAGTGATGAATATGATGAATATGGTATATCTTTTCTCAAATATGGAGTTTTATTGAATTATTTAAAAAAAATTTGCATAATCCAAGTGATCTGTACACTTAAGTTAAAAAGAAAAGTGTGATTGCAGAAAAAAATGTCAGCTAAAATCAAACAATAAGCTGATGGGATCTGCTAGGGACAGAATTAAAGCTAAGGAAGCCTACACTCGTTCTTTTCTTGGGCATGTGGTTCTTCAGAGGGATGGAAGTTCTTCTGGAGGTCACAGTATTCTTTAAAAAAATACTGGAAAAAAGTCTTCATCTATTCAGCTGGGAAGGTTGCTAGAAAATGTAAGAAAATTATCTCTTTTCTTTTTTGTATCATACATAAAGTAGCCCCGAAATGCTCTACTAATTGCAGTTAATTCATCCTGCATACTGGACTTATCCAAAATAGCCACACCTCACTGCCAGCAGCCTCCAGGGGCTGGTGGCTCCCCGGGGTTCACACAGTGGGTCAGGGTAGAGTATGGGGCCGCCAGGGCAGCCCCAGGCATCAGGCATCTCCTTGGGAAAGGGACGGGCTGAGGCTGGGCTGGGATGTGTCCTGTGGGTGTGCCTGGCTCAGCAGGGCCGTGTCTGCGCAGGGCAGAGCTGAGGGGAGCCCCCAGGTGGTCAGGGACATTTGGGGCTGGTGCTGCCCTCGGGGACACAACATGAACCTTGCAGCAAAAGTGCAGGTGGAACCTTATTGAAAGAAGCAAAAATTTAGCATCCTAATTCAGAATCTGTAACAGAGTGAAGCTGAGGTTTGGCAGGAGTCCATTTGGTGTCAGGGCTATGGGCCATAGAAGTAAACAAGAATCTTGAAGTCCAACTGTTTACAGTGACACCTTCTATTTACTATAATGAGTGTTTTAGGTCTGTTTACAATCACTAACAAATATTCGAAATTTTATGTGACAGCTGATATGATCGTGCATTTTTGCTGAGGAGAACTTGTAGCTAACTTTTTGTTAGGTGCTTATCACTGTTATCCTCAAAATGAAGAGTTGTGGACTGCAAGATGTATAATCTTTCCCTCCCCCTGCACTGCCATTTGAAGCCGTGATAAGTGTTAATTGGGAAGACTTTTTATCAGTTGTCAGGGAAGCATGTTTACGCTTGTCCTACTTAGGAAGCAGATTGAAGCTGTAATAAGGGAAAGTGGGTTTGGAATTTCCCCATCAGCCCTGAATGGCAGACAGCCCCAGCTCAAGCACCGCCCTGGGGTGAGGCTGGTGTTTGGTTGGAATGGTCCAGATGATCAGTCTTGGGGTAATCAGGAACCAAGCTGGTTGGCATTTTGCATGAGGAGCTCTGTATCACGCCCCTTTGCTTGCAGCATATTTTTCGCAGTGTGAAAGCTAGGTACTGCGTGTTTATATGTTATATTGAAAGTTAGTTTGTATAAATGTTTGTAGCTATTTGTAGAAAAAGGCATTGGGGTTTAAGGTTGAGCACCACCATTTGATTGGAAAGAGAGTGCAGACTACTTAAGACCAATAAACCTCTGTCTTCAGACTCACGTTGCAAATTGGTATTAGTCTAGACTCGCACAACTTACGAAGACAGAAGAAAACCCAGAACTATTTATATATAAATAATTTGGAAAAATTATTAGACTCAGTGCTAGAATTAGAAAAAAATTAGACTCAGTGCTATAAACATAACTTTAGGAGGGGCAGACCAAGTAAAACGATGTAGGGACATTTCCTAATATTAAATAGGGTCAACTCTAAGACTCCCTGTTACTATCTGAGCGTAATCGATATTGCAAAGAGGAAGATACTTTAGCATACAGCAAAAACACATGTACAGAATAACGCCAGCCTTTGCCAATCATTGCTTAAACAACGCTCCAACAAACACAATTTGAGAAGGGCAGATCCCTTCATTTAGATTTTTGCATGTTTCCTCTCTCCCCCTCCTTTTGTACTGTATCCAACAGGAGAACAAACAAGCAAACCTTCAAAGTTTAAGTTTTCTTTAAAACTCAGCCTTCTCTCCATGAGCTTAGATAAAAAGAGTGGGGTCTGAAGTGATATATCTCCTTTCTAGTTGTCTTTTGCAAGGTTCATGGAATTGACGTATCAACCATTAGCAACCAAGATAACGGGTTTACTCAATGGCTGCTATTCAGACAGTGATTGACGAAAGTGATCCATCTCCACACTGCACCTCTTTACTAGAGGGCTTTTGATACTTATCTGAAAAAAAGAATAATTTCAGTTCAGTTTCCAGTTGATTCTTTGAAAAAAAATAATACTTTAGTATAAGAGAACAGTAGGAAACATTTCTCTTTCTCTTTTTTGACCTTTTTATTTGCAGCAGCACTAAATGATGGGAAAAGGTTAGAATCTCTTCTTTGAAGGTTTTTTCTCCCTTTCTTTTATTCTGCTTGAATATAGTATATGCAAGGTAGTATTACCTGAAAAGACTTCTGAAACAAAGATGTTGAGGGTGAAAAAGCAAAACTAAAAAAAAGGGGAAAAAATTAATTCACTTACATTTTCATCACACCTCCTTCTGGGTTAGTTTGTGGTTTAATAGAGTCCTGATGGCTCTTCCAGGGAGTCCTGACTTTGCCAAGCCCCTACAGCTTCACAGAGCCACTCTTCATGCACATCCATACTGACCCAGGTGTAGGTAAGTGTGATTCCCAGTGGGAGAATTTTAATGGAGTCTCTGACCAAGTCAGATGGCAGTGATTATGTCTGACTTCTCCCAACATCACTGCAGCCTTATGTCTTCCTAGTTAGTGGAATCTTGTGCAGGGGAAACAGCTGCTGTACATTCAATATCTGCCTGAATTTGAGGTTTTTGACCAAAGGACCTGTCCTATTTATATTTCTGGAAAGTAGGATACAGTGCTATTTAAGTGACAGAGCTGTAGAAGACATCTAATGAAACAATTAAATTATAAAAGTGTTCTTAATTCTGAAATCTTACCTCGCTAAGAAACAGAAGAGTGAAAGAGTCATGTATTAATATCTGCTGTATTGATTTTAATTTTTCCTTCTTCTCCCTTTCTCCCCACTTGCAATTTCAGTAATAAAATGGAGAAAAAGCAAGAATTAGGACTGAGTATCTGTATTGAAAATCAAAATTTTAGATGACATAATATAGACTTCTGCACAATGTTAAAAAATAGTTGGATAATTTCATTGTTGTTGGCTTCCCTAAATTATTTAAATATGAAAGAACTGATCAAAATAATACCTAAATAGATAAAAGGTAGTTAGAATATAATTACTGATATCCCTGTTCTCATGGTACTGTTGTGCAGCATTCAAAACATTTTAGCCATAAAGCAAATGGGTTTCTTTGCACTGAGTTTTCTCAGTATATGCTGACCTCCTGTATTACGTGAAGGAGAAACTTCAGCAGTCAGGATAACACTTTTCTACACTAAAAACATGAATAAATACTGCACTGTATAGGCACAATATTGCAGCAAATGAGTATGTGGTATGTTTTCTGTCTAGCTACAACTTCCCTGTTCTGGGCTTGCTTTATACTTTTCTCTGGATTACAAATTGTCCATTTAAGATCATTACTGAAACTCCAGCTGAAATAGCACTGACTTATTTATTTATTTATTTATTTATTTATTTATTTATTTATTCAGGTGCTCTCTGTATCTGCATGATATTTCACGAGAAATAGTTGAGGGAAGGAAGATGATAATTTCAAGAAAAGGAGAGCTGGTACTATGATGGAAAGGTTGACTGCTATAGTGATATCATGCAAATTGTGTGATTTGGACTTGACCTAGATAATATCCTCTGTTGTGGATAATTAGAAAGTTCCCACTAGAATGTTAATGAGCCAGCGCTCTTCATCATCACTTAGTCACAAATTAATCCTGCTTCGTCAAGATATTGTGGGAGGATTGTTTTGGTGTTTTTTAAGACTTCTGAGTTGCTAGCAAATATTTATCTTAAATTTTGACTGATGAAAACTGCAGTTGTTTCAAGTCTCACCAAAACTATAATCACTGAAATGTACTGGTTTTACTTTTCTTGATAAAAATGTTTTGATATTTGTGGTTGTAACTCCATTCATGAATGGAAAGACCATTACAAAATCAATAAAATAATTCTTGGTCTTTTGGTTTTTTTCATATAGCTGCCTTTGCTGGTGATCACAATGAAAACAGATATTGTTACAGGAAACAGAGCTTTCCAATTTCTTTTTTTCAGCTGAAATACCTCTGCTCATGGTGAATCCTCACACAGATCTGGTAGCTTCATGAATACATTAAGCAAGCTGTAATGACTGCTTCAGTAATAAGTGCGGTTGCAGCAGGCAGAATGTGTCACAGGAACGAGATCTTGAGAAACTGGTATCTGTCTACAATTATAAGGAATTGACAAATAACTCAGAAAACCTTAGTGTGAAGCCTGCTCTTTTTTAATTCTATACACTTAGGAAATGTTACAGGTAATTGTAAAGTATAGACATTGCAAATATATTCTTACTAATGCTGATTAAGTTATCTGATGAAACCCCTTTTACCCATTAATTATTAGGTTTTATGAGATAGCTTCATAAAATACACAGAATATAACCCACCTTCAATTAATTGACTTGGAATGGGGTGGGTTTTTTGCTTTTCAATAGGAATCAGATTAAATGTCTATGCTGTAAGTGCTAATTCTATTTTTAAGAAATCTATTTATTATCTATCTATTTATCTATCTATGAGAAAAAGAAATACTTTAGAACTCTGTAAGATGTTCTTACAAGTACTATGGATATAGAGATTTGCAAAACCATGTAGTTTTGTGTTTTGTGTGGTCATCCCTTTCAAATT
Organism: Platysteira castanea; assembly: GCA_013397175.1. NCBI lineage: Eukaryota > Metazoa > Chordata > Aves > Passeriformes > Platysteira > Platysteira castanea. The sequence continues at coordinate 2,054,431 of VYXC01010946.1, forward strand.
TGTTTGTAGCACAGCCTTTTGACCTCAATATTGGACCTTTGTACACAGTGATAACCTGATATACTTCTGTCCTAAAATAAGTTGTTCGTTTGTTCCAGAAAGACTTGAGAGATATTATTCATGCTCTCAGCTTTCCTTCATCTCTCCCCTTCTCATTTCACAGTTCTGCTAGATAATTTTGATTTGTTGTGTTGCTGACATAATCTTTGGAGGAAAAAGCGAACAGTTATTGCCTATACCTTTAATGAGAAACTTCTTGTATAACATGAAGACTAATTTGGATGAACACTGCAGGTATACACAGAGAAAAAGCAATATCTTTTGCAAAGAACTACCATAAAAAGTCTTTGGGGAAGATACAATCTGCCTAGTACAGAAATAAAGCCAATTCTATTTCCCACTCTCCCTTAAATGTAAGCTGCTTAGTGGGGTATCTCAAAAAAAAAAAAAAGATACAACCTAGAGATTAAGAAGTCATATGACACATAAATGAAAAGAACAGAAGGGGTTGAGAATGAGTTTGTAAAGAAATAATTTTTAGCATTCACTATAACTGGTCTGCTACAGTACTTATCCATTATTTGCTTTTTTTAGTTATCACCATCTTTCTGGAACATGATAGATAATTGTACTTAGGAATTTGAAAGTAAAGTGTATTATTTGCATAAAGAATTAATTTTTAACTCATTTTCACCTTTACATTTTTTAGCCTCATCTTGTTAGAAAAAGGCACCTGAAAAGCAAGGTTAGTTTTTGTAAGGGCATATCTTATATTACTACAAATCACAGGACCTTCTGACTTTTGAAAGATAGGTTCCTACCCTTTACAAGGTTTCTGTCCTCTGTGTCACTGTGACAGCAACCTCAATTTGATACTATAATGTAGCTGACTAGAGAAGCTGGCACGGTATCTTTGAGGATTAAAAGTGAAGGTAAAAAATGTTACCTCAAGAACATTTTCAGTATTTCTAAAGAGAATGAGGAAGAAAAAATAAAAAAAAATCAGCTTTTAAATAATACAAACTGCTGAAATATGCACATCACACATTTAATCAACAGTAGAGGCCCTTTTGGTGATAGCAATTTATCATCACATAGACAGGGATTACGACAGGTGATGGGACACAGGAGAGCCTGTTCCGCTGCATGGGTCTGAAGAGGTAGCTGCTCACTTGAAACATTAAGCTTGCTATACCTGAGAGAGTTAATAAGGGATTTAATAGGGCATATCCACTCCTGGATTACATTTCCCTTTCAAACTTTTACATAAACCAGCACTTAAAAATGTGTGCCTGCTAAACGCTCTTGTCTCTACTCTCCAGCAAAGGTAGACAGCTTTCTGGGCTAATGCAGTTTTTTCCCAAGCACTGTTCTGCTTTCTGTTGTGCACTTTTCAATTTAGCCTTTGAAAAATAATCCCTCCATGAAAATATCACAGCAACAGTGTATAGAATAAAAATAAAATTTAGATTTCCATGTAAATAGTTGCCTTGTCATATCTCTCAGTGGATTTCATTTTGTGTCAATTGAATAATTTCTTTAAAATGCATCACTGACATCCCTTTCCTATGATGCTTTGATTATGAATAGATTTTTGTTATGCTTATTCTTGCATTTGAAGGTTATCTATTTTTTTCCTTACACTTATTTGGTTTTATCCACCTGTGGTCCCTCCTCCTACTTTAGGACTGTAGGGAGATCCTCAGCAGAACTGAGATGGAATAGTTCTGCTGATCTCAGAAAAAGCAGGGCAGTTAACACAGAAAAAAGCAAAACTTCACCTCATTTCGAACCCGGACACAAGAACTGGGTTAACACATAACAAATCATGTCTCAAATGTAAAAACAAAAACTTCAAAACCACTGAGAGAAACTTCTATATGCATTAACTCAACAGTGAGAAATATAACTAAATATACATTTAGCCTAAATTTTCCATGTTTCAAATAATTTTCTTGACATTCACTGATTTCCTGTTTGCATTCTCCCCATACTATCTATTTCATTCCAGTTTATGCCTTCTGCTTTGCTGCTTGTTCAAAAGCTTTCAGCTTTTTTGCTGACCACTGCTGCAGTTACTGAGGTCTTTTTATTCACACGATTTTAAAGATAAGTGGTGGGATTCATCTTGCCTCATCTGGCTGCCCCAAACTGAGATGGATAAGTCTTGGTTGGTTCTTCAGACTTTTTATCAACAATTCAAAAGTAACAACCTATATAGCATTAAATTACATTGCTACACATTGCATTAATTTCATTTTTTAAAGGGCATGTAATTCCATTATCTACTGTTATCTAATTCCCACCACAAATTATCAAGAAAATCAAGATATATTATACCCTTAGATCCAGCTTTTAGATGCTTAAGTGCCGTGGCGTTTCACCTGTAATTTTCATTCTTTTTTCAGTATTTAATTTTTATTTATCATTTTAAAATTAGTCTTGAAGATACTTGAAGAGGAGGGGTGAGGTATCAATGTCGCAAACATTGTTCTGCCTATGGCTAGAAGTTCCTAGAAAGATGCATATAAAATGAATCAGATTGCAATCTGCCTTCTATTTTGGGGCACCTTTCTTCTTCTTTTTTTTTGGCCATAACATCATATCCTTTTCTCTTGACTCCAGAATTTGCATTGTCCCAGAAAAGCACAGCTGTCAGTTTTTAAATCAAAATTCAGTCTTTAACATAGCTTTGTCTCAATCCGTGAATATGTATAACACTAAGAAAAATATGCTTTTCAATGAGAACAATGAGCAACAGTGCTCAAGATGGAGTGACTCTGTATATATGCATATATATCTACATCTCCAGCAGTTTGAGGTTTGTGGGGGTTTTTCAGCTGGCTACTCTAACTTTCAAAAGGACTTGTCATGTAGATCCTCAGTCATCTGGAACACTTTTGCAAATCCTTCATTCTTTTTCCCTGAAGCTTCCTCCCAAACTTTCATTCATCAGTGCTTCAGGCACAAGCCTGTGTGGGGCCCTGGTCCACTCAACCTACACAGCCAGAAAGCTTAACATGCATCAGGAACAGAACATTTTGGAAACTGCCTATTCTCCTTTTCCCATAGAGTCAGTCTTTTACACATTTAGCTGCCACATTCAGAAGTCAAATGCCTTTATTATGATTGCTCATTACCAACAATATGCTCTGCACTCCACAATATATAACACTGCAGGTAGGGTCTTCTCTAGGGACAAAGAATGTTGTTTTCTAGCTAATGGCAGGCAGTGACACTGTAGCGATTTTTGAAGGCAAAATACTTTCTTGGGCTTTACTACTACAACAAGAAAAAGATCAAAGTCTCTCAAACCAGACAGTGCAATCCTCACAGCTCCTTATTAGAGCAGAGTTTTAATTTGTTTTGGATGTTCTGATCTTGTGGACACAGCTCTAGACAGTTTCTCAAAATAAGTCAATACTGACATTACACTTTGCCATTGTTTGCTCGTTTACAGAGGAAGCCATTGTCGTTCTCTATATTTGGAGATGGGAAGTGCAGTCGCAGTGTAGTGACATGTCCTTTATCATCCCATATGTCAGAGTCAGAAACAGAACCTACACCCTTAAACAGTACATTGTCTGTATCCAGCAGCTGCATCCTTTCAAATGATGGTGCTTTGGAAGCAAGGCAAATGCAGGCAGGTTTTAGTATGGCCGAGTGCCATACTAAGAGTGGATTGTACATATATTTATGCGACTGTGTCATGTCTGTGAACTCAAGAAGTCTACTGAACCCTGCCTAAAAGGCAGCAGTTGTACTGTCAATCATCAGCCTTTGCAGATAACATTTGGAAGCATTTGCAAGAATCTGAGATCCACAGTGCTAGTCTTCCTTTCGGCTCTTCAGTTTCCACAGATTGACAGACAAAGCACCTGTAAAATATCTTCTCCTGTAGTTCTTTACAGGTAAAGTACTGAATTTTCACACACTTGCATCGCATTAATTCTCAGTGTCATGAAGTGGATCTTCTTCATTTAACTGTAAGATACATGACAGCATTCTGGAAGGAAAGTTGAGTTTAGTAAATAGCTACTGCAATGTCAGTTCATATTAAACACACCTCTCCTGGCAGATGAAAATAAGAAAATATAAAGGTGTTATTTTCCAACAATGTGAATGAGAAAGAAACTTAGAAACAGCTATTACTCCATTTAGTGATGTACAGTAGTATTTTTCAGTGGTGTTAAACAAGGGGCTATGGCTTCATAGCAGTGAATTGCTACTTACAAGAGCAACTCTAGTCACTCTGCATGGACGAAATACTCAGCAACTGTCAATACTAACACAGTGAGCATGGATCACACTCTTCCCTGGAACAGCTAGTAGTGATGTCAGAAAAGTCAACCATGCATTTACCCTTCTCTGTTGCAATATAATCATATTACTTTGAGTTTTAAAGATTCCTCTTGCTCTTTTTTGAATCCAGTTTTGGAGATGAGCCACTGTCACTCACTAGGTTTAGTCAGAGCTTGTGCTTTGTTTGTAGAGACATCCTTTTATTAGAGGTGGAGGATTAAGCATTAGTATTAGAGAAAAACCACAAAAACGTAACCACCCAAACCAAACAAAAACACAGAGGAGGAAGATTAGGCTGCAAAAGGTTTATTTCACCACTGACAAATTTAGAGTGAGGTTCTCAGAGGTACTAATACTAAATGGTGCTAAATCATTTGATTTGGCTTGCAGCTCACAAAGTATACAGATTTACCTTGCTAGAGTAACCCATTATAATCCTTTTCTTCTTCTTTCTTTCTCTTATGAACTGACACCTCTTTAGAGAATGACACCTTCATGGGGCAAATGCTTTAGTAATGACTCCAAGTGAGCTGTCAACAATATTGATCTATATTAGACGAGTATGTGTGTTTTCTCTCTGCATTTCTGCCTATAAATTTATTCTTCACATTTGCAAAATTTCAGCTATGGCAAAGAGTCATTCAAATTACTTTTTGGGGTTCCACACCACACCTCTGCCAAGATATGATAGGTCTCAATAATGCCGTTTTCAAAGTCCAGTCCATTTTTTAAAACAAACAGCATCTTAATCCATAAATAACATTTCCTATATAACACATTGATACTTTACCTACGTTTAAAGCAGGTAAATCTTGTGAATGTAAGAAACTAAGTTCTGAGGGAACTGGTATTCCTAGGATGAAAGTTGCCATGTAACAGGGCTTGTGGCAAGGGAGAGGATAGTAATATATTTTTCTGGTGAGGCCCTGCGAATATAGTTTCGGCCTTTGTTAGGTTAATTTCCTGATAGCTTCCCAAAAAATACTGTTGAACTGAGACCATAAGTGAGCTTTTCTGTGTTATTTTCACTATCTTTGCTATTTAAGAATGTCTGTGCATGTGTTTGAAGTGCTTATGTGAAGTTTGAGGAATGATTTTTTTAAAGTATTTTTTAGATTAAGTAGCCAAAGAGGGTAGTCTGGTTTTGCACACTCTCCCCAAATTTCTGCCTTGTTTCTAAGACAAAAAGATATAATATGTAATTTATTCAATAAACAGAGCCTGCTCCAAGTTGTAGAAATATAAGATCTTTTTCTCTTATTGATTACAGCTAAACTTTTATTCAATATCGTTTTGAATAAACTCATCATCAGTGTTGTTTCAGGAGCTTACTCTCATTAATGTTATTTCAATATTATTCTTTTAGGTTTTTTCCTCTTCAAAGAAAGTCTCTGTAATTTGTCTTGAAAGCTCTAGTCACATAGCCAAATCATTTGAATTTTTTACCCAATGAATTGCTTTAGGCAATTGCTTTAGTAGTTCGCATTTTGTGCAATCTTCAGACCTTCTCTTCTTCCAGCGTGGAAAGGAAGGAGAAGAAATTCACAGTCAAAACTATTCAACTGCAGAAACTTACACAATTGTAAGTTTTATGGAGAATTTAACCTATGCTATAGCTGATTGCACAGCTGCTACATGTTTATACAAATGTGGGTTCCAGTTTTCCTTCAGACCCAAGCCCCAGCCGCCCATATTCTGATATGTCAGCTGATGTTCAGATTCTACTCTTGAGTGAGCCAGCTGTCTTCTCTGGCAAGAAAATGAGGGACTGCATTCAAGTCTTTTCCCTGCAGACTGTATAGTGACCAGAACCATCCTAATCAAAGCCCTTCAGAGTGCCCCTCTCATCTCATACCCTTCAGACTGAACCATATTGTCCTGGCTACCTTTACCTTATTTTTTTTGCTGCAGAAGTTCTTACAAGGTGGGCTGCAAGACAGCCCTCTCATTTCTGGGTAAGTTTTCTGTGTGCCTTTTATGTAAAGAGTGTGATTTGTATCACAGGGAAAAATAAAGTCCTCATTCATATTTTGAATGTGCCTACAGATGAATTCACAACATCTGGTGTGAATTCTGTGGCAGAAAAATGAGTCAAACTCCTAGGATTTCCTGTGTCTTAGCCAGCAGGGAAGCCACATAGATCTAATTTTTTTTTCTGGCTTATTTGCTTTTTTGTTCATTTTGTTTTTAAAATAAACTCAGGAGTATTTTTTTCTCTGTCATATTCTATTTTATCTGTGATGAATTGCAAAAAATGCATTGCAAGGAAACTAAAACTGAGATATCTCACAGGTCAGGCAGCTTTAACTAAGTTTTAGGGCAATTCCCAACTGAAGCCTCGGTGAATGGGAATCCTGGAATTCAAAGAATGAAAAGAAGACCCTTGCTCTCAGCTAGGTGTGAAGTACCAGTAGAAAAAAATTTCAGCAGTCTAAGGCTCCAGAATTAATTCCTGATAAGATCCTTTAGGGCCATGCTCATTTCTCCTGTAGTCTTCATAAATACACTACTATGTATAATCATTCTGACATTTGTGGAAGAAGAGACAGGTGTACGTCCTTTGATTAGAAGAAATGTTTTATGAGGGACTGACTTGTTGATAGGACCTGGCCTCTAGGACATAAGAAACATTAAGATACATTAAGGCATTCATATGTCCTCAGCACAAAGTTTGTCTTCATCATGCACAAGTTACCCTGAGAAGCTACTTCTGCATCAAGTGAAGGAGACTACTTGGATTTGTAAGGCTGTTCATATCCCAAGTTAAATTACTTTTTGGGGTTTTTTAATTACCTGTTGATGACTTGTTGTTGTGTGATTTGGAGAAAATCTCTTAACACTTCTTTTTGCCTCAGTTTACCAAGCTGTAAAGCCAGTATTCTGGCACAGTTTTCCTTTCCTATGACACTGGCCACTGAATTAAATATTATTGAGTATCGAATTCTATATTATTGCATTAAAGAATATTGTTGGATTTGAATAAACTTTTTAACTCCTGTCAAGATCATCAAGATCTTTTTGTATTAAAATAACATCAAGGATGTATAATTTTGTTTTTCCTGAATCATCTTACATTTGCTGAAAATACAGCATTTCTGATATATGAAGACTGATGAATAGCCTTCTACTGCCCAAAGCTCATGTGTAAATGATGTTTTGTGTTATAATTCTTCTACTTCCAGTCTGCGCGAGAACCTTTGTCTTAGGCTAAGAACAATGGGAGATTAAAGGAACATCCTTCCCTAAATTTTTATTTCAAGAGTTTGAAAAACGTTTTCCTAAATTATAGAATCAAGCTTCTACACAGCTTTTTTGAGTATCTTCTATCCAGACATCCAAAAATAGAGTTCAGATGATTCTAAGTATGGGCCTGAAAATCACAGTGTCCTGGTTTGTCTTTGTAGCCCTATTAGATCTGCCTAAATCTACCCAGAGCAGGACTAAGCTTTTTATAGAACATTTTGACAGGTCAACATAATTCCTCTAAAATGGAACACCATTTATTATCTATCATTAGAGTAAATAAAGGGTTTTGACTCAGAAACTCATGTTATTCTTTGTCCCCTATAGAGCAGGACAGTTTAAAACCATAATGAATTATCTGTTTTGAAATACTCTTTTTCTCCAATGACATTTCACTTGAATCCATTTATATCTGTAAGAGGGTTGATGCAAGTACTATACTGATAAATGTGAATGCCTCACTGTTATCTGGTATGATACAGAATTCTTCTGCAATGAATCTTCCTCTTTGGGAAATCTATCTGATTTGAATAAACACAATTCAAATGAATATTTTAAAATTATTTTTTTAATCATACTTAACACTCTCTTGGGGTCAGTGCAAATAGAATCCAAAAAGCATCTATAAACCATATTTTATGTTTCACATAGCTAAAAGAACAGTGTAAGGAGATAATATTAACAAAGTTAGAGCTTTTTATCTACCATCAAATGATGCTCCATTAAACAATTTCTTGTTTCAGGTTTGGTTTTTTTTGTCTTTTGTTTATTTGTTTGGTTGTTTGTTTTTTTTACAAGTACAAATACAGATTTTTAAATAATACATCTCCAGTTGACCTTGAAAGCAACACACATTAAGTGGAACCACGTCTCTCAAAAGACTTTGTCAGTATTTTACGTACCTGAGGAGATACTCAGAATTAACCTTGCGCCGTACATTTTTCCCTCTTTCTCTTACTGAAGTAATCGCACCAAGTACCTCAGTAGGTGAAGATTTTCTCCTCTACATTTTTTCTTCTCAATGTCTTTGCTTAAAACTTTTTTCTAAGTGATTATAAAAGCATACCCCAGCCCATGTATCAACAAGCAACTAGGTGATAGAAAAAGTATCCTTAAAATAAATTCTCACAAAAATATAGTATATTAACTGTAACACTTTCAGTAAATGACTGAGATTTATGAGAAATACATTAAGGTGTTTTTAGAAAACCCAGTGTTATGAAGTAATACACTTTGAAGGTGGATTTTGGTTTTGTATGACAGATACCATTTTGCTTTTACTTTATGTCAAAATAATAGCAATAGAAAGTATTCAGAATTACTTATTTTTATAAAGTACTAATAATGGTATGAGAAAATGAAAAAGAATAGTTTCTTGCTTCAATCTCAGTTGAAATATTTCTGGGAAAGGAGGGAAACTGAACTGAAAAACAAGCCCAACATAATTTTCATTTAAGGTACCTAATTAACCTGGTCTGACCTGAAGCTGACCTTATTTCGAGAAGCTGGGACTAAATAATGTCCCAAGATAATTCAAACCTGAATTATGCTACAATCCTACAATTTAGATATGATTTTCCACAGACTTGAAACGGAGTTAAGACTGATCCTTTTATCTGCTGGACCACTTCTGAATTACGATTAAATTTCTATAAATATATTATAAGGCTGTAATCAGAGATATTATTTAGGATTAAAGGTGTACAGAATTGCAATGCTGATTTCACACCTCTTTCAAGCCACTTTACAAGGCTTAATTAAAATATTTGTGAATGTCTATGTTCTATGGATTTGGGGAGCCCTAGGACCAGAAATTCAGAGTAAGGCTAATGAGAAAAAGGGCTTATTTCCTTCTACTTGGTACTGATAAATTTGGTTTTCGAATACGATCTCCTGTTTTGGATGTCCAGTGGACTCCTGGGGACTTTGCACTGGGAAGAGTAAATAGGTCAAAATGATCACCTGGTTAGTTCTCTCTCTTACACTGCACAGATTTATAATCACGGGTATACGGACCAATAAAGTGGGATAATATGGTTTCTGACACACACAGCCCAATTAGTCTAAGTACTGTCCGTGCCCAAACACCTCTTGAGAGGCTTCTAGACAGTCCAGGTCAAAAATGTCCTGGAAGTTGTGCCAAAATATCGACAGTATGGATGCCCATCCATTCAAGGGATATTCATTAATATTTTTGTACTATGAGTCAACATACATCATGAGGAGTATTAAAACATTTTCTTTATAAATTTCTAAAAGCACTTCAAAAGAAAAATCAGGAGAGAAAGATTAACCATTATTAAAACAATAGGTGCTTAAACCCAACTCTGTATAAGAGCAGTGAAAAAGTACTAATGTCAAAATTGGAAACTGTATTTATTGAAAAAAGAAAATAAATTTAGATAGTGAATCAGAAGATATGTGTGTAACAATTGTTAAAATGTGATTAAAGTCTAAAAATACAACCTAGCTGCAAGGAAGAAAAAAGAACACCATTCATACAATAATGCAGGAAAAAGGAGGTGGAACAGCTGGGTGAAGCTTGAAATTTTTGAATGTCTCTGATCAGTTACCTCCATTCCTAGTCACAACATTTGGGTTTAGAGACAAATGTCTCCAAAGCCCCACAGTATCCATGTGTGAAAAGCTTTTAACTGAAATTCTGTTATCATACATTTTTCAGAGAACTAGATGTGGCAGCTTCAGTTTCATAAATAGCTCTTAGGAAAAGGTGTGTTTATTTTGTGAGACCAAGGTCAAATGTTAGAGTCTTCAAGGCAACTGATAATCACTAGAACTACATGTGTTAAAACTATCTCTGCTAGTTTCAACTCAGTAGACTTCAATTATTGTCTACTTCTTAGACAAAAGAAGAATCTCCCTAGCAGTTTTCAGATTAAAAAAATAGAAGTTAGGATTTGGTGGTCTCTTTCCACCTGTGTGAGCACTGGATTAAGGGATGGGTCACGGCTGAGTGCTTCCTAACATCCTTACAGCAAATGGGGATGATTTGGAAAGAAAGACATGAGATCTGCACCAGGGCTGTACAAGAAAAAAAAATAAACAAAAAGCCAACCAAACAACCAAACAAAAGCCCCACAATAAAACAACACTAGCCTCTGGAAAAAACATTTATTAAAGTACTTTACTGTCCTTTCATTCCAATCACTTTACATATTTGTGTGAATGCCATGATCTTAGAGTTTCTAAACTTTCTGTCTACTTCAGTTGTTACTTTATCTTGATTTCCAATTTTAAAACTCAGTCTGCGTTATCTCAGTACAAAAAGCTTCCCTTTTTTTTACATCAATCAACTCACTCCTTTTTTTTCCCTCCAGTTTTATTATGTTTGATTGACAAGAATTTATTTTACTTGATTTTTGCTAAAAAAAAATTCAGGAAAACTTATCTGACAGAAAAACATTATTTGGAAGTGAAGACACTAGGTATATGTTAAAGGCTTATTAAACCACACTGCTTGATTTAAAGATATCTCTAACTGAATAAAACTACTGAGGTACTGAGACTCAGATCAGATCTTCACTAATCTTACATCTAAGTAGTCTAAATTATGCTGAACATCTGAGTATAAATAAAAAAAATAATTAATAAGTACTGTATGACAGAAAATGAAGTTTATTTCAGTAACTGGTTTTAACCCCTGAACAGCTATGAATAAAAATATATCATTTTAATTACTTCATAGGAGAAAACTCAGTTTTGTCACTTTAACTACTATCACTAAAAAATAAAAGATGTTTTACCTGGAAAACTAACATTCATATTTTTTAAACTATTTTATAACTTTAATATTTCTTTAGCTAGTTGTATTTATTAGAACAAAACTACTATAGAAAACAAAAATATTTGAATTGAGTGGTGGAATGCTAAAATATTATTTGAGTTCAGTTCTTTTTTCAGTGGAAATATTACCAGTTATATTTTTAATATTTTTCCTTGTTCCCAACATGTATAAAATACATCTAATTAATGAATATTAATCTATAATGAATTTTTAAAGTTAGATATTAACAGGAGAGTGAAATCATAGACTCAATAAAAGGCATATTTTCTTTAAATTTACCATGTGCCCAAGATAAATTTGAGAATAGCAAAGAAAAAGCAAACTGAACCATTTCCAAAGTCAAATGCAGAAGAAAATGGAAAAAACAGAAGTGGAAAGAAACACTGTGGGAAAAAAAAATCAAAATAAAAGTATATAATTTCTAACCCATTAGATTTTTCTTCATATATATTTTTAAAAATTCTACCATTTCTTGATACTTGACGTTTGGGGGAAGATTTTAGGTGAAGATAAGAGTAAAAGAATGGCAGGGGTATGCGATAGAATAGCTCTGTGTGGCAGCAATTCTTCTTATTTTTAAACACTCAATTTTTGTACTTTTTAAACTCTCATAATTTGCCTGATTGCTTATACATGTAACAATAGAATAGCTGCAGACTAATATTACTCCACACAGTAGTAGAGAGGAAATTTTTAAAATTATGTCTTTTCTACTTCCTCTCCAGCTGAAAGATCACGCCAAGGAATTTGAAATAAAATTGCTGAATTGCCATTTTAAAGTAGTAATTAAATGGCACATAACATGTTCTTAAGAATACGATCAAAAGAAACATTTTTTTCAAACTATCTTGTCTTTGAAAAACCTCTATGTAATATATAATTATTTACTACTGGTCACAAGGCTTACACTTCTAGAATTACTACAGCACAAATCTCAAAAATCAGAGCTTGGTGCCTCAGCTGCTTCAAGTCAGATACCTCAGTGGGCTTTGATGACTTAAGTCAGTCCTTAAGTCAGCCAGTCCTTCTCCTCTTTAATATCTTGGCTTTCACTGCAGTTTAAAATTGAGCTAATTCACAGAGATTTTCTGAAGAGGAGAAGTTCAAGCATCACCAACTCAAAAACATCAGCTGCCAGCTGTTCCCTGAATGTGTGAATATCACCTTTTTCTTGGAGCCCGTGATGTAGTGGTCCTATGATGAAATCTGAAGCTGAAGTGTGTTCTGTATATAAATAGGACCTAGGGTGGGATGTGAGACATGGGATATCAAGCCATATTGGATAAAATGTTTTTATAAAATAGGAGAAGAAAGAGTTTTCAACTTAAAATTATTTAGGATACGTTGAGCATGAAAAGTTAAAAAGCTGCATTCTGACTTTCAATACAACAGCCTCCTATGAAAAAACCCACTTACAAATGAGGTAAAATCTGAAACTCAAAGTCATCTTTTTTTTCTTTCCTTCAGAGCTACACAGTATTCTAATTGAGTAAACAGAAACAAGACTTAGTTAAAAATACTTATTTCCGCAGGTATATTTCTTCTTGAGGTAATTTTCTTGAATAAATAAATTCAGATTAGCTTTTAAAATGCTCATATTAAGAATATCTTAGGTGCCAAATTATATTTATAAGGTTTCTTAGTGAACTATTGACTCAGACTGTGAATGGCAACTTCAGGTGTAAGAGCTATGCAATTCATCACCCATTAAAGGTCTGACAAATACCTTCATGTTATTACAGTTAACTAGCCCCAAGGTTCATCAAATCCACAAAAGTCATCTGGCTGTTTTCCAAAATCTGTTTTACCTAGAGGATGGCAGCAGAATAAGCACAAGCAGGACTATCATTCTTGGAGGAAGAACATATTACACCCTTTTGAAAATTCAGTGTATTGCACAATGAAAATGATGGGTAGCTAGTAGTGTAATAGTTTTTCTTGAGTTCCTTAGTAGTTATTTTTATGGTAATTTTTTTTTAAACTCATAAATATTTGTTACAGTGCTCAACCATTATATTTATATTGAAAGGTTAACACTTTAATTAAGGTATTTTATAGAGGATGTGTACAATGTGTAGGCATTTAGATTCTGTCAGAACAAAGCCATCTTTTATGTGTTGAAGAATATGTTTCTGAAATATCACCAGAAAAAACACAAGTTCTTACTTCAATCAACTTTTCAAGAACTGAGACAACTCAGAGAAGGAAGGATATCAGAAGAAGCCCAAGGGAGAAATTTGGCATGTTCTCCATCTTTGCTAGCTAGACTCTAATTTTCTTGGAACTCTCACATTTAAGTGAGATGCTCATTTACTCAGGTAAGCAATACATATGTCTTGTCTGTGATCCCCTAGCAGGTATGTATACCTGCTAGTCATTATTACGGTAATAAATATTACCATAATAATGGGAGGCTACCATGGAAACAAGATCTTAATGAAGTTGTTGATTTTAAGGGGGTCTAGAGAAGGTCGAGTGAGGCACCAAAAAGGCAGGAATCTGTCTCTGGGGCTGCCTTCTGGAGCATAGCATTTCAGATCTTGTCCTATACAAAGTGACAGCTACTTGCCACCAAGGTAAAACGCCTGTAGTTCTACAGTTCCTCCCTTTCAGTACTTTTCCTTGTCAAGAAAACTATTTGTTGTGAGCTAGTTTCTAGAGAATAAGAAAAAAAAACATTTTCTGGTTATGGTAAAAGACTTCCAGTGTGACCTCTGGCTGATAGTTCAACCTGTCATCAGTGCTTTTCTAGGCACTAGGTCAGTCAGAGTGCCTGATGACATAGGGCTTGGAAACTTATTTTCATGTCATTCCTCTTATTCTTAAAACCAAAATGAGTTCAGTTTTGGTAAATCATTTCACTTAAAGCCTTCAAGTCTGCAAAGCACTTATGCAAATGTTTCATTTTAAACATCTGAATAGTACTATTAACTGATGGGACTACTCACATACCTAAAGCTAAGGACATGCTTAAGTGCTTCACTAATAACGGTGAAGGAGGGGAAAAGAACACCCATGACCTCCATTTATGTTATTGCTTCATTAATTTTTTTTATTTACAGTCTCTTTTATGGCATTCATCATCACAATATTGCAGCATGTCAAGAATATTAATGTTGCCATTCATTTGCCTTTGCCTGACAACTGTTATGCTTCACAAAAAAAGAGGAAAAGAAGATCCTGTCAAACACTGGATGGCTTATGTAGGCAATCATGACAATTTCTTAATGTAATTAGAATAAAAGCAATTAAAATTTCACACAAATCTATCAGACCATTAAAATGATAGCAACTTCAACTTTAGTGTGCTCTAAGTTTTTCAACAGTCCTAATTTTCCTTAAAAGAAAACAAACCCAAACCACTCCCATATGATGGAAATTCTTCCTGTAAGAATCTCTAGCTTATCAAAGTGAACCAAAGGAAGCTGTCATGTTTTTGAAATGTTTGCTTAGAATCTACTAATTATTGTGTAATTTCTTCCTTTGCTATTCCACAGATGGTATGTTATAGGTCCCACCCTGGGAATTCTCTAGTGTTAAGTGTAGGACCCATGCATCTAATTCAAGAAACTCATACTGCTTAAAATGTTAGCAAGATAAGATATGACTTCTTTGTACAAAATGAAAACCATGCCACAATAGAATACATTTTGAAATCTGATCTTTTGTGCTCCCTATTTTGCTTCCATTTGCTTCTTTAGCTAACATTGGAAATGCAAATTTTAATGGCTGGCAGTGCTGCCAGTTGATGAATGTGAGTACTAGAGGGCTGAATAAAAAATAATGCCTAGTCTCTCAGGTGGAACTGCTGATTCTCTTGGGTGCTCTCCCTGAGTCTGTCCCCAATTCATTACTGACAGAGAAGATTACTTAAATCTGCTTTTTAAAAATGTTATGGACACTAATAAACAAAAATGAAGTATGACATCATTAATCACTTAGGCAGGATGATTACAATTTTCATCAAGCTAATTGAAAACTAAGTTTTACAATTATCAATTTAACATTTTATAGTAGAAAGGTTTGTGATAAACTTGGATTTATGGTCTATGTTCCCTTGTAAGGATGAAGCCTAAACCCTTGTCATTTTCTGCTCAAGGCAACACCCAGTCAGCTAGGTAGCTTCACAAAATGGATCCTATATTTAGGTTTGTTGACCACCTGGTCTTGACAGACATGTGTTGCATCTGTGCTCTGATACACAGACTAGTCAGTGTTGAACCAACACCCTGATGGAGCTTCAGGAACGTAGAGGAGCTGCTGGTAGTTATCTCTGGTAATTGTCACCCCCTCTCACATCCTGTCAATGCCTTCTGAGCTGGACCTGACTTACAGGCAGCCAGGCTGGACAGCACAGGCAGAACTAACATGATACACTGTCCTGGTTCTGGCCAGGACAAGGTTAATTTCTGCAGCAGCAAGGAGAAGGCATGGCTAGGACCCAAAGGTTATTCTATACCACCTCACATCATTGCTGGGGATAGGTGGAAGGGAGTCTCTTCCAGGGAAAAAGGGTTCCTTCTGGCTGAGTAAGCATGGCAGAGGGAGTGGTGGGATAATGCCAGTTCCAAGCCAGAGGCAGGGGTCAGGGTGGCGTGGCTGCAGTCAGGCCAGGTCAGGCTCTGTGGTGAGCATTTTGTGAATCATTCACCTCTCTCTTGTACACTTGTTATTAATATTGTTGCTGTTACTGTTAATTTTCTTCTCTCATTGCTGTTTCCAATAAATGGTTCTTATCTCAACCACTGATACCCCAGTGTGATCTTCAGCTGTGGTCTTCAGCTTTCGTGCCTCCAATTCTCCTCTCCAGCCCTCTGCAGGGGGAGAGGGAGTGAGCAAGTGGCTTATGGTTTAAAGAGTCTCAGTGGGAGCACTAAATTGGAGTGTCCCATTACTAAACCATGCATACGCCTGTGAGTACATGAAGCTCAAGTTTCCCAGCTCTTTCACTGAGCTAAATTTAAGTTTGAGATTCCACTACTGGAAAGCATCTCAAAGTTGCAATACTAAACCTCAGTGAGCATTTGTGGATTTAGTGCTAAAGGGTTGGGAATTTCACTGTTGAATAGTCACAAACTGGTAATGTTACAGAAGCCTTTATTATTTTACTGACTACTGACTATATTAAATCATAAGAGATTATTTTTTTAGCTAATATATATCAGTTCCACCTAGAAGGAAAAAAATCAAGATTTGTTCAGTTATATTGTATAATCTACTATATATAATTTAATATCATTTTATGTATTTTAACAACATTGACTTCAAAGAGCTTTTGCTGTATATAATGTTAAAATATGTATACTTTCTCAAATGGTTGCTAAGCAAAAAGAGTGGGTTTTTCTAATGTAGTCTACTTCTGAAGTTGTGTGGCATCAGATTTACAGGGTGATTCTGGTATGAAGACTCCAGCAAATAGAACATTTTGCATGTTACCCTATTAGAAAGTGTTATGGATTAATGCAAAAGGTTAGGCTTATCACAATTTGTGCAGTACAGCATGCTACAGACATTAAGAGTTGGAATACATCAAGGGCTAATATTCTAATACATTTTTTTTTCCTTAATAGAAAGACAAGAAACTAGAAGCTTTACATAATCAAGGTTAAAGGTTTCTGCAAAAGCTTAAAATTATGTTTCCTTTTTAAACATTTAAACCTGCAATTAGAAGCGTATCCAAGACATACAAGTATGATCTTAAAATCCAAAGAGAAACTGGCCTTGTTCTTAGATCAGAGATTTTTATAAAAGAATTCAATTTGTCTCAGAATGTTTTTGTATGAAGAAAGGTTAGAGAAAACCTTAGAATTTGTACCAGTTCATTTTCTAGTCAGCTTTGAGGGTGAATATTTGAGTCTAATGACTTGATGTAGATCTATTTCCAGGTTCAATATCATCCAGATAGTGGAAATATAACTGTCTTTCAGCAGTTCTATTAATGATTGAATAGGCATAAAAGAACATGTATACCATTTCTTTTCCAAGCAATTTTAAGTTTAGATTATTTATACAAGCTCAAATACTTCGGCACAAGGTCTTCCATTCCCAACACCTTCTGATAATACTATCATTACCACTCAGAAAGAGGTTCAGGGCTATCAGAGTTCTGTCATGGAACTCTGGGACCCTACAGAAGTTACCTTATAATTTAAGTTTTTGTCATTTTGGGATATACTAGACCGAACTTATTTCCTCATTCTGCCTGTACCATCCTCAGCTTTTAGTGTATGACATGGTGACAAAAGGGGATCAGGAGTAGTCAGCATGGATTCACCAAAGGTAAATTGCCTTCTGTGGTGTACAAACTACCTGGATGGATGAGGGGAGTGCAGTAGATATTTTCTACCTCCACATGATGAAGTGTGGTCTCAGAATGAGTGGACAGTGACATGGGGTGAGAAGTGGATGACTGGAAGATCCCAGAGTGTCATAATCAGTGGCACAGGATCTAGTTGGAGGCCTGTCACTAGTGGTGTCCCCCAATGTTCAATACTAGGCCAAATATTGTGTAACTTATTTATTAATGCCTTGGATGAAGGGCAGATGCCTCCTCAGCACATTCACTGACAGCACAAAATGTGAGGAGTGACCAATACCCCAGAGTGCTGTGCATCCCTTCAGAAGTGTCTTGACAGGGTGGAGAGATGGGCAGGGAAGAACTGCCTGAAATTCAGCAAAGGCAAAGGCAGGGTCCTGCACCTGGGCAAGAACAACCCTCTGCACCAGTAGAGGCTGGGGACTGATCTGCTGGAAAGCAGCTCTGTGGAGAAGGACCTGGGGGTCCTGGTGGACAACAAGCTGTCCATGAGCCAGCAGTGTGTCCCTGTGGCCAAAAAGGCCAATGGGATCCTGAGGGGCATTAGGAAGAGCATTGGCAGCAAGGAGGTGATCCTGCCCCTCTGCTCAGCCCTGGTGAGGCCACATCAGGAGTGCTGTGTCCAGACCTGGGCTCCTCAGGAGAAGAGATACATGGAGCTCCTTGAGCAGGTCTGGCAGAGGGCAACAGTTTGACCTGTTTAGGCTCAAGGAGAGATGACTGAGAGGGGACCTCATCAATATCCGTAAGTACATGAGGGGAGTGTGTCAGGAGCATGGAGTCAAGCTCTTCTTGGTGGTGCCGAGGAATAGGAAAAGAGTCAATGAGAACAAACTGACGAACAGGAAGTTCCATGTGAACATGAAAAAGAATTTCTTTACTTTGTGGGTGACTGAGCACTGGAACAGGTTGCCCCAGAGAGGTTGTGGAGTCTCCCACACTGAAAATATTCAAGAACCATCTGGAGGAAAATCCTGTGCCATGTGCTCTGGGATGACCCTGTTTAGGCAGGGAGGTTGGGCCAAATGACACACTGTGGTCCATCCCAACCTTACCTATTCTGTGACTCTGTAATTCTGTGATTTAAGAAAATGATATATATGTTAAATTTTTTTTTACCACTAGTAGGCTTTTTAAGCAGTCCTGTGTGGTGTTCAGCTACACTGAATCCTATGATAACTGATATTATTTATTTTTGCAGTCAGGTTCTGCAACCTTCCCGAAGACAGTGGGGCCCGTAGAAAGAATAAGGAAGGGGCTTTGCATAGATGTTTCAGAGATGTTTATTTCCAGCCCCTCATGGCTCCAAGCCTGTGCTCAAAGACTTAAAGATTCATGGGAAAACCAGCCTAAAGTAGAGAGTTCATGGGGTGGGGGGAACATTCGAAATGGCCGGTAGGGGAGTAGAACTTGGGTACATTAGCATCAGCAGGGAGAAACACCGTGTGTCCAGGACCTGCTGCCACTCCAGGGTCCCCCTTTCCCAGGGGGAGGATGGCCTCACATCTCACCCTTTTGTTTTTATTAAGAAGGTTTCTCTCAAGGGTTTTATAGCTCAACATTTGAAACAACAGAATAAACACAAAATTACAAGAACAATTTCAAAAGAATGTAAGCCACCCTCTGAGTCCCCCAAAGTCCAAACAGATTTTTTTTGAGCATCCCAGAGCTGGCAGAAGAGAGACGAGAGTTCTCTGAGCACACTTCATCAGGAAACTGAGTCAGGACAGAGTCTCTTTCATCTGTGCCTGTTGGGACTCTAAACAAAGATAGTTAATTCTTAAAAGGTTGTTTCTTTTTGAGGGTTTTCCTTTCCTTTCCTCCCTCTTTTCATTCCCCACTCTGTACTGGAGAGGAATTGTGGGGAAACGGAGCTGCATAGCAAGGGTATGGAAAAGCATGGTTTTGGTAGGGAAACCATGGGGGGAGAAACAGGGTAGGAATTTGTGGAAACATAAACTGGGGATAATAGGATTGGGACAAACCAAAGAAGGGGTTTATACTGGGTACAAGATAAAAGGGAAAGGTAGGATGGAGGTAGGGGAGCTGCAGGGCTTGGTGTTGAACACCCGAAGGTGTTTGACTTAGCCTTTTGTGAGGTGTTGTGGTCGCAGGAGCAGGTTTTTGGTTGTTGTTATGATTAACTGGCTGCTGGCATGGATGTTGTTTGGAATGACTGTGGTTTAATGCATGTTTACTGCCTTTTACGGGAATACCACCTGGGCCTGTAACATTGGCTTCCTGGGGGCCTTTCCTTCCTTGTACGATATCAAATTCTACATTTTCCCCATCTCCCATGCTGTGAAGATACTTCTTGGGGTTATTCTTTTTAACTGCAGTTCGATGAATAAACACATCTTCCTTGGTGTCACTCCTGGTGATAAAACCATAATGCTGCCTAATGTTAAACGACTTTACAGTCCCCCAAACCTTAGCCGCGATGACTTTTGCTTTTATGGATCTGTGTGCTGTTTATGCTGTTTTTGAGAGGCCACTGCCTCACTGCTGGTCCCTGCTGCACTACTGCTTTCACTTCCACCCGTGCACCTTGTGAGCACTTCCACCGCCACTCCCACGCTGGGGCGGCCGGGGCCACCATCTTCCTCCGAGCACATTTCCCACAGCTGCTGTCTGCCTGCTCGGTCGCTGCCTTCTTCACTCCACGGGCGGCTGCCGCCGGCTTTTGCATTGCCATGGCAAGTACCACTTTTCTCTACCAGAGCCACCGGGACCGCAGTTTTGCACACATTCCGCTTTCTGTTTGCCCGCAGGTGTTGCTTCGCCACGGTGCGTGGTTTACGCGGTCTGTGCCACCACACAGCGTGCGGGGCCGGGCAGGCGCAGTCAGGGTGCGGGCTGCTGGGGGGGCTAGGCGAGTCCAGTGTCAGCACCTCCGTTGCCGCGAGAAGGGGCTGAGGGGGAGACTTTGCAAGTGCAGTCACGCAATCTGGGGACCACATAGTCCCGCGGTGGCTGCCATTGTCTGCTGCCAAGGAGGGGAACTGGGAGAAGCAGTTAACTTCGCAGGGACACAGCTGATATTGCTCAAGAGCCCCAGTAATCATACAATATTCACAGAAATATTCTTCCATTGGTACATGTTTTGATTGTGACATTAACTCTGTCCAAACATCCTTTCAAAAGTTTTTCATAAGAATTAAGTCCCAAGAAACATAAACCAGGTTTTTAAACAGCCAGTCAAGAAAGTGTCTTAGTTCTTCTTGAGCCTGAGTAAAGCTAAAATTCACATATTGCCATTCAAGGATTTTTTCAAGTTTAAGATAAATTTCCTTTTGTGACTTAGATAGCCATGATTCTTTCCACGGTTCCTCCGTGAGTTTAAGAGGGAACAGCAGAACAAAGGCAAGGAGAGAGACGCAGGGAATTTTTATTCACTGATTCCTTGTGGATCTTCAAAATTCTTTGCTGTTCCTCTTTTCACTGTCTCCAGAGATGATCACTAGACTTTGCCCGCATTCTCCACCATTTGTTGCAGTCAGGTTCTGCAACCTTCCCGAAGACAGTGGTGCCCGTGGAAAGAATAAGGAAGGGGCTTTGCATAGATGTTTCAGAGATGTTTACTTCCAGCCCCGCATGGCTCCAAGTCTCAGGCACAAAGGACTCAAGACTCATGGGAAAACCAAAGTAGAGAGTTCTTGGGGCAGGGGGGGACATTCCAAATGGCCAGTAGGGGAGTAGAACTTGGGTACATTAGCATCAGCAGAGGGAAACCCCGTGTGTCCAATGCCTGCTCCCACCCCAAGGTCCTCTTTTCCTGGAGGGGGGGGGGCCCTACAGGGGTGGAACCCCCACAATTTATAGCCTCTCAAAATTGTTTTCAGAAATGGTATACAATGTAAAGAACAAGATATACATTATATTGTAAGTATAGATTCAGATGAATGCCACATAGTTTTATAAAATTCCTGCAATAACAGAAACCTTATTAATGGTTTTCTCAGAAAACTCAGTTTTATAAGTCATTATAATGCATACTTTATCTCTTCCAGGAGGAAGCTACTTTCAAAAAAATGCCAATATTGTGACTTTCTGGGATGTTTTGCACAATAATATTAGTCCCTGATGAAAATTTTAGTTTCATAGATATTATCTAGTATATACTGGGAGTTCAGAATAAGCAGATAACATGGTTCTTTATTTGTATACTTTGCAGAGATAAAGTATGTATAATACTCTATCACAGTTATTCCAAACTACTAAAGGTTATCCATTCTCAGCTTAAACTCATTCAATATTTGAACTTCTATGCTGAAATAGATCTTGACTTATTTTTCGTTCATTGTTTTTTCCCCTGTATAGACTTGAGATACCTAACATTTATTATACACAACATTGAAAAACTGCTGCATTTCCTAAAATGAGAAGTAAGTGTTGCTGAAATAAAATTTTTTGTTCTGTTTTTCCCTCCCAAACCTACTTTTTCTATGGTATGCATAATCTACATTTCTGTTTGATGTAATTACTATGTTGTATGGAGGAATGAAATGGAACCAAATAAAGAATCTATGGGACAAAAGAATTATTAGACAAATTTATAGTATTTTACAGTTATGTGAATTGAAACTTCATACTGAAACTTCTATATCATTTTTTAAGTTTTATAAAGCTGTGAAGAAGTGAAAGCAGTAAATTCGTTGTTGCAAGAATGTCAGGTTATGCAATGCTGAGCATAGACAGTGATGGTTTAAGAATAATCCTAAGCAAAGCAAGATTTGTAGGAATGTTTTATCAACTAACTAAAAAGGTGGAATAAAAAAAAAAGTAAATACCATAGCAGTAGTGATGTTGAATTAACACACTTTCTTCCAAGGCTGTAAAACTTCTTTAACAGTTTCCTGATGATCTAGTAGGATCTTCTCTTTAATAGAGTATCTAACTTATTCTCAAACAAAATTCCTCACACATATGAAAGATAATAAGCCTTGGGTGATAAATATAATTGTCAATCAAATGTATAATCTTAAATAATAATGTCAAGTAAATTTGGCAAAATTGTTTCTCCACAACATTTTGCCACTGACATAAATAATGGTTTTCATGTTTACTTCAGCAGAGGTATATGGGCCCTATCTTCCATCCTGTGATTTTGCTCAACATCCATGCCAAGTTGCCAGAGTTTTTATTTTTCCAGTATCTGCTACTGGGAGCTTGTGGAGAATCTACATTCTTTTTGTCCACTGTCATTGATTTCAAAGACTGAATTTAAACCTAATGTTTTAAAACAATGGAGACAATGGAGCATATTTTGAAGGCTGTTGTTTTCTTAGTGTCCATGCTGATCTCCAGTAAAAGTGGAAAACCTGTTATGAATTGTAAGCTTGTATTTGTAAGCTCCGAGTATACCCTTAATACTGGTAATAAAAAGAAGGAATATTCATCAAAGGCTATTTACCTTTTGTGTATTTTAAGCACTCTCCTTTACTAAAAAAATATGAATCAGTTTCAAGCATTCTATTTTCTCTGATGTATGCTTTGAAAGATGTCTAATGACAATTTAAATGACAATGAAATAAAAAGGCTGATAAAGTCTAGATTTCCATCCATTATTCCAGTGGTATCCTGTTAATCTGCTGTTGATCTTCCTTTTTTTTCTCTTTTCTTTGTAACAGTGACTTTTTCTTCTTAATTTCAGCAACAAAGAAGACAGGCAACCTTGCATGTTCAATAACATTGTATATTAACATGCGTTTAAATTTAAGACCATAAATTTGTATCCAGTGACTACTATCACAGGATGCTTAAGCAGTGAAAAAGCAAATTTTTCTGCTTGAACATTTTCCTTTCTGTAGAGAAAGCTTTTGATAATTATGTGTAAGACCACATCTTCTCATCAGAATAAGTTGCTTTAACCAGAATATGCTACTTTTTCCAGGCACATTAGTAAAAATAATCTAAATTTATAACTATAGGGTTTGTGAGTGGTCACAAATTTTACAGTTTCAGTAGTTAGTCAGCAAGACAGTCTGTCAAGCACAAGCTATATACTTTGCATAGGAAAACACAGTACTGCTATGACACTACAGAAAGGTTACCCTTGAGATATCACACAGACATCTTAATTTATGGTAGCACATCAATTAAGGAAGCAATGGGAAGTGACACATGCTTGAGACCTGAATTCTGAAAGTGTGATGGCATATTGCCTGCTGCGGTGACCAAAATTTGTAACTCCAAAGCGTGCTGCAGTCCTTGAACTGAATTAAGCCTAACAGTGTGGGAACACTATTTGCTGTAGGCAAAGGTTGCCTGTATTCAGAAGAGACAAGATGCTGTAATCTGTGGCTCAGAATTTTGATATGTTTAGATGGAAAAATAGATGGGAGTCTGTACAGGAGTTTTAACTTAAACCAAAGTATGCTGTACTAAGGCTTGGCAGCTTCAAAACAGGATCCTTCTACTCTCCCCCTTACCAAAGAAGTTAATTAGAAGAATATGTTAGCAAGATTATAGTACATTCTCTGTGACTGGAAATTTTGGTATGGTGTACCTTAAAATAAGAATCAATATTTTGGTGTTTGTGCTGAGCCAAACATGAGCATCACAACGGTATGCATATAGTTTATAATTTCTTCTCAAGGGGCTCTTCCCAAGAGCATGAAGTGATAGAGTTACATGAAAGAATACTACAAGCGGGACTGAGGATTGCTCTGGGTGTGACCTATGGATAAATACAGAAAAGGTGTCAAAATTTCACTGCAGCAATACCAGCATCTGAAATATAGTCATATGGCTATAAATGACTCTACTTTTTTAAACCTCACTTTTAAAACAAAGAATCACACAAAACATATCATAATTTAATATTCAATAGCATAAAACCCCCACTAAATTACTGAGACATGACCTTTAATTTGTTAAGGATAAAATTTTGCCTGGCATTACTTTACGAGGTAAGTTTTCTTCCAGTATGAGGAACTACAGATAATGAGAACCTACTTTTGAAGAGTTCTATCCAGAATTTTCCTTCTTAAAAAAGTGGGTGCAGCTAAAGAAGCGTTTTTTAAAAATCAATCAAATCAGGTTTCAGCAGAGCTGCATATATGTAATCTTATTTTTTTCACTGAAATCAGGATAAAGGGTAAAACCTGTCTGTTCAAAATAGGTTGTCTGTCATTACATTTTTTCAATATTAATAATAGCAATTACACTAAACTACTTAAAGAAAATTAAATAGGTTGGGGGTATTTTTGGCTGGTTTTGTTTGCTTGTTTGTTTGTTTTCGTCTGGGTACAAGTCTCAGACTTATTGGAATATTATGTGAAAAAATAGGTCTAAGCTAGTTCAGAACTGAAAACCTTATCAGACATCAACGATGTAGCAATAATTTGATTTCTGCTTCCAAAGCAGAATACAAACTAAAAATAAACCTACTGATATTGCCTGTTTTCTTTTAGTGCTGATACCCTGGAGGAAAACAGAAAGATGACAGACATAATGTGAAATGTCCCTGTGAACATTTCTGTGTAGTACTAACCAATAAAGAATATTTAATTGTTGCTGAAGAACTGACATTTGCCAACTGCTGTTTTTGAACTAATTGCTGTGATACAGATTGTTAGACTGAATTCAAAGGTTCAGGTGTAGAACAATCTGTGTTCAGATGTAGTGGAGGTAAAAGAAGAAAAAATATTAGAAAAGCTATCTTATCATTCAGCAAAATTTTAGTTTTTGCTGCCTTTGCCTAGGCAAATGTGGTCATTATCACTAGTTTTCAAGTATTTCCTGTCTTCTAATTCCATGGAGACTTTTGGGTTTTTCAGTGCTTTAGTAGTTACTAGAAAGATTGTGAAGTGACAAATCAGGACTGACATCATATTTTTACCACCAAGAAGCAAAAAAGAGGAGCAGTATTGAAAGAAAAGCTGCCTGAGACTAAAGGCCTAGGGCAAGAGGAAGATGAAATAGACTAGCCTTAGGTAAATCGACCCTAAAATTACAAGGAGTTTTAGCATTACACTGGCACACTGCTGTTCCAGAGGGAGCAGTGGGCTTTGAAAGCAGAACTAGAAGACCCAGTCTGACAGTCTAAATGCAACTGAAGTTAGGGCCTGAGTCACTGGTTCAAAGCTGTGTGAAGATGCTCTAAGCTCACATTTCTGTTCAAGGTCCAAGGTTATCCCTGTACATAGATACTGTCCTCTTACTGATTTTAACTTGAAAATGAAATAAGGCTCCAACAGACTGACAGACTGGCTTAATTAATAGTCAAATATATTTTTCTTCTTGAAACAGGTATTTGGGTTGAGCCATGAAAGAATAACTCCTAGAAGGAGTTACAATATATCTTAGAATTAAAGACACAGTGATTCTATTCTGAAGCAGCAACAAAAGTAGACAACCTTTCAGGTGAAATAATCAACAGTTTACAGCTTGTATTTCAAGGTGGTTGAAAGCATAATAAATACTGAACGAAGAAAATTAATCTGTTTCTGCTGCTTTCTGTCTCACAACTTTGGGGATGTTGAATAACTTTTCCTGTCCAGAGTCAGATACAAAAGTGTCATGTATTACACCGGCTGCTTCCTTAAAATTGATTTCTTCCTTGCATGTGTCTAATCCCACAAGCAATGTGAATGTCAGTTTAAATTTGAGAATGTAAGAGTTTTGACTTGAAAAGACACAAGAGGGATGTGACAATTTTACCTTCCTGGAAATTAGAAGAAAATATGGTGTTTTTTTTTGTTTTGGTTTTTTTTTTTTTCCTTCCTTTTTTTTTTTTTTCCTTTCTCTTATCTTTTTTTTTAATTGGAAGACAGGAGGGCCTCTTCAGCAGGAAGTGAAGACCAGCTCCAACCCTTCAACTTTCAAAGTTGCATTTGTCATCAGGGAGGTTATAAGTTCTGTAATTGTACCTTCCTAGCAATGTGACATAAGAGTGAACTTTACGGTATGGAAGAGGTCAAGCTGTGATATTCATCTGCATTAAATCCTCTAAATTCAGCTGCACTGGTGACTAATGTCCACGGTGAATGCAGAACTGCTTGTCCTGAAATTGCTGTAAACTGTGCTTTAAGAAATTTAGTCTCTGAAAATAAGACTGGCAATTTATTATGGCCTCTGTGAATCCTAGATATTCGCAGAAAGAAAAATGAGTATAGGAAGGTAAACGTGTTACAAACTTGTGGCAAACATGAGAAAATCCAGAAAAATACAATGTAGTCCCAACAGCACCAATAGCTAGAAGGTGCTGTGAAGACTATACAGAACACTGCAGGTCAAGGGCTTTGCTTGGTAGCAGACAAAATGCCTAAACTTCAATGTATACATTTATCAGTGAATTGCAGAACAAGCAGCTAGGGTATCATATTTTCTCAAAGCAATGGCAGCTTTTCCATCCTCAAATATACAAAACTTAACAAAGCCCACAAATATCTATGGGCACTGCAATTAAGAGTTCTAAGGGTGGAAACAGTAACCTAAAAAAAAAAAGAAAAAAGGAATTGCCAAATAATAATGAATTTAGAGAAAAGCTCAGACTTTCAGATACAGGACTCTTACCTTAGAAAAGGTTAGTTTTAATTGAGGCATAGAAATCTTTAGCAGCAGAGGACAAGTGCACTAATCTCTTTTAGGTAATGAAAGGGAAGGAATTGGAAGTTGTAGTCTCGTGCAAAAGTGAGGAAAAAGACATTACAGTAGTGTGGCAAAAAATACTTTATGTCTATCTGTTTAATACTTCAGATTTTTGCCTAGAGCAATGCTAATATCTTTGGAGAAAAGCTGGAATTGAATGTCACTGTTGTAATACTCACTGAAATATTTTGGCATTTATTTGTTTTTTGTCTGTTTGTATGATCACTCAGAGTTAGGCAACTAAAATGTTACCTTCTCTTCCTCCATTTTTTTAAGGTTTGTTTTTTTTTTCTAGAAACCTGTTTCTTATAGCATCCTCTTATTAAAAAAAAATACAGTAAGTCCTCGGATTAATAATTAATATTTACCCATACTTATGAGATGCTAAGTGAGTAGACTTTGCATTTTAGTGAATTTCCTTGTTTTAGATTAGTCTTATTTCTTTGTTTGTGGATTAGCCCTCTTTCTTTACTTGTAGATTTGATAGTAAAATATAAAAAAAAGAAAAAAGAGTTAGATAATCCAAACTTCACACAATCATTGGGCCTGACAAAGAAAAATATTTAAACCTTCAGCCTGAACTCTGTTTTTAAGTGCTCTGCTGATATGGAGTCATTATTAATTAAATATTTTTCCTTTTTTCTTTTTTTTTAAGACAAGTGTGTAGTTTTTAACCAAATTACTTTGGCCACAAATAAAAATCACTCAGCTTCATGATCATAAATAATGCATTTTTATACAGAGTGCAAACTCAGTAGCATTTATAATCTGCCCACGGTCTTCCTAATAAATTAGGTCGAATTAATAGTTGATGTTATGCATACTGACATGAGTGAAATTACATTAAAGATTAATTTGGCCCACTGCTTAAAATTCAGTTTTGAACCTCTAGGGTTAGACAATTTGCATTATCAGAATCAGAAAAACTGATTCTGTATTAAGGTTACTTTTGAGTGTGTAAGTTCTGAAGTCTGACTCAAAGCTCAGATACATAAATAAATGCACTGATCAATTTTGAAGAAGAGAAATTATAATAATATTGATAGTAACCACTGTGAAACAATGTCTCATTTCCAAGTGGCTGTCACTGCTTTTTTGGATCTTCTGTAAAGACACAACTTGTTGCACACACAGTTTGAGACACAGCCCCTAAACAGAACTCTAAGGTGTTTGTGTAGGAGGGGAGAGTGGTGTTATGACCCACCCTTGAGAGCAGAATAACAGATTATTTTTAATGACAGAACCTTTTGACTGGATTAGAGTGAAATGACCCTAAATGACTGGTGTTTATAAATATATATGGCAGGTTTATTTCAGAACATTTTGGTTGCAATGGAAAGGAGATGTGTACCTGGTTTGGTTACTATCCATAGAAACATAGCAGTATAAAAATGTTAACATTTAAGAAAACGTATAAAGAAAGTGTAAGGAAGAGTAAGGGTAGAATGATATCACCACCCATGAATCCAGTAAGAAGACTTGATTGCTGCAATCTCAGTGTCTGTTTGTTGAAGTGATAGTTGCTGTCTTGATCCATCGTGGGTGGGGGAAGCCCACAAAACAGAAATTCCAATGGGTTAATATAGGTTCAGGTTCAGGTGGGAATGCCCAGGTGGGGCAGTTGTACACTGCTGCAGCACTGTGAACTGTGTGCAGTGCTCTGGTGGAAGGCCCCAGAAATTATTCTGAGGGTACTTGGATGGTTTATTACACCTTCTAAGACATGACAGCTGCCTCTCACACCAGCATAGCTGAGCTAGGTAAGCCTCATCAGAATGGATGAACACCTTCAGGACTACATGTGAATGTCTCAATAATTCCTCTGGGAGTAGGGGGCAGTTTTACATCTGAGCAGCTTGTGTAAGGGAGTTGTGTAAGGAACGATATTGGCATGATTAAAAAATATTATCCCACCTAGCAGGATCTGCTTCTTATCAGGTTTGTTTCTTATCTGGCTCAAACCCCAGCTTGTTGCTAAACAAAAGTTGGTGTGACATGGTCATCCTCCAGTGTTCACCCCTCTGCACCTGGGCTGTTCTGAGGCAGATCAGAGGTTTCACCACCATACATCCTCCTCTCCTCCTCTCCTTCAGCTGGGGGGTGCAAACCTCAGCAAAGCACTCTGATGCTTTTGCCAATGGCCAATTGTTTGAGTCATTAACTCTTCATATTTCAGTCTCTCACAGGGGGTGAATATAATCTACCTTGATGTTAGCACAATCTGTGAAAGCCTCTTTGTATCTAAGCCATGTTGTTATGGTCTAGCTAGGTGAATTACTAGAACTAAGCTCCTACAGTAGCTGGACTAGGGACTGACTAATTTGGGAGCAGGCTTACTGAAAAGTGCCTGGGTGTCCTAATGAACAGCAAATTAAACATGAGTGAACAGTGCATCCTCTCCGGAATGACATCTAATGGCACACTGTTAGAAATATCCTTGGTATATGAAGGAAATGATTACTCTCCTCTGAAAAACAGAGAAAATATACAGAATAATGTGCCTAGTTTTGCCCTTCCCAATACAGGAAAGACATCTATAAACTGCAGCAAGCTCAGAGGATGGCCATCAAGGGCTGGAGCACTTGCCTCATGAGGAAAGGCTGAGAAGCTGGGAGAGCCAGGCTTGTTCAGCCTGAAAGTTATTTGGCTGACTAGCTGTGGAGTACAGGAATCAGAACCCCATATGTAGGCAGGTCGAGACATTTGCATAGCTAATATACCACAGGATTTAGAGAAACCCATGTCTGTCTGGAGCAGCAGGTAGAGGCCAGGCAGGATCAGATGAATAAGACAGATCTAGAAGCTTATGTTTGAGCAACTGTTTGCTAAAACAGTGACTAATAAGTGGTAATAGGACCCCTAGTGACTAACTGTTGGTACTAAGTGCATGTAAAAGTAGCAAGAATGAGATAGGGTCATTTGGTAGATTAGCTGACACAGTGACACACCTAAATGCTATTTATTGCATTTTAATATATGATGGTCAGAGCTGCCCAAAATTTGTAACTGCAGAAATCTAGTAAAAACTATAACAGGAAACTAAAAGCACTGGGAGCATATGCAACTTACTGATGGTTCCATGTACTGTTAATAGTAAATTATTATCAATGAAATGAAATAATCAAAAAAGAACAAGAATCAAGGATAGGCTTAGCCCACAGAAATTTCATTTCACAAAGCTATAAGCATCTGAAAAAGAAATGTAATGAGAAGGTTTCCCAGCAATAACTAATAATGTTAACTAAAAAATAAACTGTCCTTATACTACCTTACTGTCCCCCAATTCATTGTGAAGCCAAGTTTCAAATATAATTTTTCATCATACACCTCAGATTTCCTACTGTGACCTTTTCTTCAATGTGCCTTAAGTATCTTTGAGAAACATTGGGCATATGCAGAGAATTACTGAGGAGATGATGGCTAACAAATGTGAAATAAGTAACAAACAATTTATAAATCACATTACCTATGAACTACATTTTTCCTGCTCCTTCACCGAAAGATTTCCTTTACAGAAAATCTTTTCTTTTTTTCCTACTGTAGTCGGAAAACTATCCATCTCAAGCAGAATTGCATCAATGAAATAACTTCATGTAGTACTAATGTTTCCTCTTAACAAACCACAAGATCCAAAATGTAGCTTATTATGGAAATCAAACCTGATTAATTTTTTATGACTTCTAAGGTAGTATTGCTTTCTAGTAAAGTATATATAAGATGGTCTTTCCTTGGTCTTCTCCACCTAAGCCTGCTGTCTTTCTTACTGCACAAGTCTATTGGTCTTTATCCAAGTGAGATTCAGTGCAATTAATGTTCATGCATTGCTACTCAGAGAGTGTCAATGTTAACACTTCCAGACCACCACTGGCAGGCTATATTTGATTAGCACTCAGTGGGTTTTGGACTAAACACTTTGAATATGAAGCTGAAGTCATGAAACTGCAGTATGGCAGTAAAGGAAAGGACAGAATGTGACTGGATGTTGGTATCACTTGGGTCAGAGCCCAGCTAATTTTCTTAGAAAATCTTGAGACTTCAACACGCTCACTGAGCCTCTAGCTTATTTAAATACTTTTGTCTATGTAATTAGATGTGGTTTGAATTAGAGTTTTAGATTCAATCTAAATAGATTAAAGTGTTTTCTTAAGCAAGTTTATATGAAATTGTGTAGGTGGAAGAGTAGTAGTGACTTCCGAGTGCATCTTTTAACCCAATAGTGTATACTGTAAACCAAGAATTTAGCAATAGTCTGTGAGATTGAATTTTAGTAGAATCTCTCCTGGAATTAACCAAGGAAAGCTTTCATGGTAAAGCTAATGGCACAGCAATTGTGCACATCTGAAATTTTGTACGTGTTTACTGTATCTTAGATCAAAAGCATCTCTAATATCTGCATGAATTATACAAAAATTAATTTGTGTCTGACTATCTATGGGAAACCATATACCACAGGACACAGAAATAAAATAAAAAAAGGTCATTGAACTGTGCCCAGGCTCTGCAGAGCACCTTCCAGGTAGGTGAAAAAGAAGAGTAAAAAAATTCTGTCTTGTGTGTTCAAAATCAAATTCATTATGTTGAAGGCAATTTAGAATCCTTTTCCACCCCTTGATATCCACTAATGATTGCTGCAATGTTTCCATTGTTGTTACTGAAATGAGTATGTGGTATGGTCAGTTTTCTGAATTCCAGTTTTCCGTGACACATTTAACACATAAACTTGAGCGTGCACAAACTATTACCCCATATCTGACGCTGGCCACAAGCTGCCCAGGGCTGCGCAGCGTCTCACTGCAGGAGGTGTCCTGGAAGACAGGACGTAGCTGCAGTACAGCCGACGAGACTTGGCTGCAGTATAGCAGTCAGTGCAGGCTCCCCTGCGAGGAGCAAGCTGCAAGCTGAATGGAAAAGGAGCGCTGGCAGAGATAGAAGACGAGGGAGGGATCTGGTTTCCAATCCTTCATTGTAGGTGGAGGGTCAGGGACAGAAGACAGGGGAAAGAAACGTGCACAGGATTTTACACCGGGGGCAGAGAGGGGCGGAGTAAAGGGAACAACCAGGGGACAGAGCCAACTGGGAGGAGACAAGGGGAAAACAACTAATGGGGAAAACTCAGGGGCAGGTTTCATTTGAATTAACCAATGGGGTACCGGATACAGCAGAACTTTCCGGAAATCATAGATATTCAATAAGGGATATGCATAAATATGAGGATATCCATAAAACTGGGTGGGGAAATCTTAAACCAACAACGAAACAATATGCAAAGCACAGTTCCTGGGGGAACATGGGAACTCACCTTAAACCTTGGTGCCTTGGGAGCTTGTCCACCAGTGCCTTGTTTGTGTGGACACTGTGGCTGCGGCCACATGGACAGCAACACATATCTACTCTGAAAAAAAGTTCTATGTTTAAGATGCAATATGTATTTCTAACATACTAATTTGTTATCAAGAGAATCAGAATTCATCAACTATCTTTTTGCTACTCTTAAGCTAAAAGCTTTCCAGAGGAATTATGCAAATAGGTAATTTTGTAAGTTGGAAGTCACATTGCTTCTGGAGGGATGCCATGTTTAGTTCTCTGGGCCACAGATAATACTATACCTCTGAGTGATTTACGAGGTCCAGCAGGAACTGAGCTCAATATGAATGTGCAAGAACTTAATCTGTTCAGTGTACCTGATTTTATCTTCCCAGTTATCCTAAAGGACGGCCTTATTCAAAGAAATTAGCCATAGGTATAAATGTCTGTGAGGCAGAGGCTTTGGGGAGATTTGTAGTGGAAGAACATTAAAACTGTAGGAAACAGTAAGGTTAATATCAACAAACAAGTCAGATACATCAGTAAAATATTAATTTTCTTTTCTACTTAATATACTCTTTATGCCTCTCTTTGTATATATCAAAGCATTCTCATCGTTGAATAAACTTTTCTGCAATCAAAACTTTTTCCTAAATTAGCACCTGTAATATTTACAGCACAAACATTTCTGTAAACTCTGGTAATGATATTCTGAAACAGGAGAGATGAAGGATAAAGCATAATTGCTTTTTCGGCTCCAGAGATTCTTGGATAAATTTTAACATCTGGCACCACATTATATCGTGGAAGACCTACAAGTTTTCCTGGGGGAAGAACTTTTACGATTCTGTAAGCCCAGGTCCCACTTTTGACATCTGGCTTATTTTTTATGACTTTAATTTTTGTTAAAATGAGGCACTTTTTGGCTTGTTTTCTTTTCCTGTGCTACCCTAAAAATAGTTGTATGCAAAAGTAGGTATGCTTTTCTTGCTTCCTCTAAATAGAAAATACACAACTTGCCTTGCTGGAAAGATTAATGATTAGGAATTAATTTTCCATGATGTCTAATAATCTTTCCTCTGAATTTACCTGAGAGTGGTCTATCACTTTCATGTAAGTGGTCTCTTTTATCAGGTGCTTATTCTAGTAACTATTATAGGTATATTGTCTAGTTAAGCTTACCTTGAAATATAATTCTTATTGGCACCTTGAAGGTTGTATTATTTATCTTTTTATCTTTTTAAGATTCAGTCATCTGTGTCCAAGAAATCATGAACTATTACATCTTCCATTCATATTAAAGGATATCATACATGTTATTATATGAAAAGTGTTATCTTTCTAGAGTTCAGAGATTAACTAATTTCTGTTTGGTTATATTGTAATTTGCCTATAATCACACTGTTCTCAGTCATGCTGTGGTAATATATTATATTGGTATAAACCTCTGACTATACTAAATTCAATCAGTTACAAAAATTAACCTGTGATAGCAATGAGTTTTCTCTGACTGATGCAGAACCAAATGGTCCTTCATTAGGAGTCAGGTTTATTGTGCAGTAGAACAAAATAACTATTTTAGTTCTAATATTTGGCATCTCTGCCCATGGCAAGAAGGTTGGAACTAAATTATGTTTAAAGTCCCTTCCAGCCATTCTATGATTTTATGATTTTTGAATAGGAAAAATCTACCATTTGTAGTCACATATCTTTTGGCTTCTATGACTTTCTAAAATAAATTTCATTTCTTTCCCCGTCCTGTTTCACTCTGCTCTCACACTCCTCTTCCGTGACCCCTTGTGCCTGTACAAAGACACCTTGATGACTGCTATGAGTTAATGCTTTGGAGAATGTAATACTAATGGACATATCTCAAGATCACAGATATTGTCTGCTGAACAAAATTATTTTGCTATGAAACTAACTTTTTTAAAAGAGCAATGAAAAAGAAAGTAAAATATGCCTGGTTGTAGTCTTTCATATGCATCCTCCTCCTCCAAGTTCAAATGCTGTTATTCCTGGATGAAAAGAGGATGTGGGGGCTGGTGTCATTTCAATATTTTATTCATTACACTTACTATGTGATTTGTGGGTAGGAAGTGGGTAGGGACTGTAAGTCCCTTGGATAGTGCTACAACAGCTATGAATCTATTTCTTCAGGATTTGAACCTATTTAACTCTTTGCAATGAGTTATAGGACAAAATGTCCTGTAGAAACACCTGTACATGTTGGCATCCTGCACAGTGAATAAAAAAGAATTAAATGCAGTACTACTGTCTGAAAAGAGACAGTAGAGAGCTACATTAATACATGCAGCGATATAATTGAACATTTCTTTCTGAATATGAGTGAATAAGTGATGCCATAGGAGTGATAAGGACATAGATCTGTATGTAGATTTCTAATAGTAACATAGACAATAAAAGATGATATTGAAGGCTACAGAACCACTTCAGATGTGTAGCAGTGAAGTTTTAAAAGACTCACTCAGAGTAATTCTGATAACATGAGCATTTAATGGTGTTTGTTATCAACTTCCTACAAAGGAAGCAGCATTAATACCAGATCTCAAAAGTATTTCTTTCAATTACACAGTAAAAAATTTCAATGTGTTAGTTCACAGGGCATGAGAAACAATTTCTTTCTGATGGGGAAAAAAATTTTAAAATCCTGGACAATTTCAGTCTCATTCACAGCTAACTAAAGGCTGTTGAGAGAACTGGTAGGTACTACCCATTTTATCAGGTCATCAGTGAAGATTCAGGTCTACATGATGTTATTTCCAGTTCTTAGTGAAAATAGATTGCAGTGATAAAATATCAATTTCTGATGGTGTATTTTGAGATAACATGGGCTTTTATGTGACATAATGTTGTGAGCTGTTTTCTAGTTAAATAGCAGAACTAAAACCTTTATGTTTTCTGCTTAGACACTAAAATTTCTGCTGCAAAATTAACTAGCTAAGTGTTCACATTTCTAAACAAATAATGTTACAAATTTGATCAGTGCAAAACTGTGATTGTAAAATCCAAAAAGCTAATTTCTAAGTACTTACATAATAAATTTTCTATGATGCTTGAAAGAATAATTCAGTTTTGTTCTCAACTAGGCTTCTTAAAACTAAGCAAACAAACAAATCTATCCTCTTTCAGTATATTAAATCTCACCAGGGAGGTATATCCTCAAAAGAGGTATTTCAAATATGAATTTTTTGATCTCTTACAAAACTATGAATTTTTTTTGTTAACATGTTTTACAGGGTTACCTATAGTTAGCAGTTGTGTCCTTAAAAAAATATCCATTAAAAAAGTGGACTAGCTAAGTAACACTGCAGTTGTTGAAAATGTACTGGAAGTTCTGTTCCTTTCATTTGTATTTAGCCCTTGAGGCAGACAAACATATTTATGATTTTTTTTTCTTAAAATCAGAATTAATATTTATAATCATGATTAATCACTAGAATACAGATATTTTTAATGAAGTCATTATATATTAACAATCCATTTATTTTCCTTATATCAGACAATTTCAGTATTGAGGAATATCACATACACAGATGTGGGAGGCCAGAGGAATGACTGACTGGCTCAAAGCAATTGGGTGGGGAGTGTCTGTGTGGGGCAGGGTGAGTTCTGCGAAGGTGGGACGGTGCACTGCTCCCCACCCTGCCCCTGGAGCCTTAGTCAGCCTCTGGTCCTGTCCCTAATTGGCTGCAGCCACGTAGCATGCCAAAAATCCCCAAGTGGATCCAGCTGACTGCTGGATAAGATCTCAATAACTTCAAGTAGACTTGTAGTTCTTCTTGGGAGAGGGAAGGAGTTTTCTTGATTTGACTTCATATTTGGAGTTATTTAGTTATAAGCATGAAATACTGCAAGGAAATGGAGACACTTTGGAGAATCAGTGTGGTGTCAGTAACACTGAATTCTTACACTTGGTCATTAAGATAAAATGTACTCCAGAAATGAATCTGCAAAAATCCTTCATCTGTTTTCTATGGAGTTCTTGAAACAAGGAAGTGACACAAAATGACTGAAATAGAACATGTGTAATCATTAAGACAAAAATATTTCTTGTGACTACATTCAGATTTGATATCAAAAAATGCTTGTCTGAACTTCATCAGAATCTCTTTCATGAGTTTTCATAGAATCAGAGGATTAAATGGGTTAGAAAGGACCCTAAAGGTCATCTAGTCCAACCCCCTCACATTAAGCAGGGACAATTTCCATTAGACCAGGTTGCCCAAAACCCCATCCAGCCTGGACTTGAACACTTCCAGAGACAGAGCATCTGCAACATCTCTGGGTAACCAGAGTTACAGTGCCTCACCACCTCGCAATGAACAATTTCTTGTAACCACTGGGTACAATTTCACTGTAACCACTGGGTTACAGTGCCTCACCAACCTCGCAATGAACAATTTCGTCCTAATATTTAACAGAAATCTACCCCTCTTTTGATGCAGCCCAGATAATATTTTATCAAATACTATCTTAGAGCAATTAAATTAATTGTTCCCATAGTCCAGTATATAGGCTTATCTGAAAATTTACTTCATGATTGTAAATGGTTTTTTTTTTATTCTATCTTGGAATTATATTCATAATCCATTTGTAGCTGTTTGCTTTTCACAAGCATTATCTTCCAATTTAATTAGTTCTTTTTCACATCTTCCAAAGCCCCAAATATTTAGCTTAACAAAATTAAATGACTCCTTATATAAATAAGTCAAGTCCTTTAACCTCTTTTCATAAGCTTGGTTTTTCATTACTGTAATTATTTCGACATTTCTCTGAACCTGTTTCTATTTAAGTTCATTAATGTAGGTAACCAAGACTGTAAATTACATTCTATATGAGGTCTTAACTTTACTTTTTAGAGTGTTATGAATATAGAAGTGTTTTGGTTCATTTTTCCCAATCTGTCCTTTCTGTTGCTTCCGAGAAGTGTAAGGGTTTTTCAAATGATTTTTTTACACTTGTAGGTCAAACCCATCTCATAGGATTTGAGATAGGAAAAGAAGTGGTGCTCTTAAATTGAAGCAAAGGAGACCAAGGTTCACCTAAAGGAAAACACTAATGCAACATCAGAATAAATGGTTTAAGAACATTGTCAAAGAGAGAAATTTAATGAACAGCTGTGACAAATATCTTTCAGGAAAGCTTTATTTTTAATTAATGTGTCTCTTAGTGAGAGAAGAGAGTACAGGACCTGTAGCGATTGAGACACGGACCCAGACCGGCAGGAAACCTGAATCATTTATTCAAAGAAATGAGCTAGTTTTATACACTTCTTCAAGACACAGTATTTCCTATTATGGTATTTTTCACCAAGCGACCGATCGCACATTGCCGTGTCAGCACATGCTTTCTCAAAGTCCTTCTATGGGGTGGTCACGTGCTGCCCATCCATCTGGCAGCTTCCGGCTGGCTCCTCTCCACAGGGCTCTGCTGTGTGGCATCTCCTCCTCCCAGAGTCAGGCAGAGACAAGCCACTCTGTGCCACCGAGTGCTCCTTTGTGCTGCCATGTGCTTCTGCAGGCACGTCCCACAGCTCAACTCCATCACATCTTTTCCCACAAGGACCTTTTAAAGACCCTTTAGTTGTTATGGCTCCATAGCAAAGTATATTTCTACACCATCCTAGTAGCAGTTGACGAACTAATTAATAGAATTAAATTCTATTTCAAAATACTTTTCAAAATTCAATCATTGAGAATCAATTTAAATTTCTTCTGAAATGTACACAGTGAGAGATACCCATAATTATATTTCTCAGTTATCATAGAATATAATATCATAGAAATCCTGAGGTGGAAGGGACCCACAATGATCATTGAATCATTGGATCCTGGCCCTGCACAGGAGAGACCCAAAAATCACACCGTGTACCTGAGAGCATTGTCCAAACACTTCCTAAACTCTGTCAGGCTAGGTGCTGTAACCACTTCCCTGGGGAACCTGTTCAGTGCCTAACCACGCTTTGAGTGACAAAACTTTTCCTAATATCTCTCCTGACACAGCCTCATGTAATTTCTTGGGATCCTGTCATTTGTCACCAGAGAGATCAGTGTCTGCCCCTCTGCTTCCCTCACAAGGAAGCTGTAGACCACAATGAGGTCTCTTCAGTCTTCTCTTCTTCAGGCTGGACAAGTCAAGGGACCTCAGTCACTCCTCATATGCCTTGCCTTTATCCCAGTACCGTGAGTGATCCAGTTCAGACAGGTCTTGAGGCAGCAATGTTTGTGCCCTGCTGCAATCTCCTTGGGCTGCCTTTTCCAGCCCGACTACCCCTGGAGCTTTAGGCTTTCTGGATCTCTGAACCCTAACTCTAACCATAAAGGAAGCTTGGCACTGAGGCTGAGGTCCCCATCACTATGGGTGGCTCAAAATACAGAAGTGACAGAGTGCTATTTTGAGGCCCTGCTGTAATTCCCTTTGCATGCTTTTTCCAAACCCAGTGTCCCTGAATATGTAGGCTCTGTGGTTCTCTGCACTCCAACCTTAACTGTAATGACAGCTTGGGACTGAGACTGAGATCACAATCCCCATGGGTGACCAAGATTAAAAAGGGTGGAAGGAACAATGTTGGCCCTGCTGTGATTCCCTTTGACTTCTTCAGCCTCATTGTCCCTGGAGCTTTAGGCTCTCTGGCTCTCTGAACTCCAACCATAACCATAAAGGCAACTTGGTGCTTCAGCTGAGGATCACATCACCGTGGGTGGTCCAGATTATGAAAGTGTGGAGGCAGCAATGTTGGTGCCCTGGCATGATCCCCTTGGAATACCTTTTCCAGCCCTAGTGTCCCTGTAGCTGCAGGCTTTGTAGGCAGACACTTGGCTACTGTACTTTTGCATCCATCCATCCATCCATCCATCCATCCATCCATCCATCCATCCATCCATCCATCCATCCATCCATCTCTTTGTTAATGTTATTTCTCTAGCATTCATAATAAATGCATCTAATGAGGCAGACAACCCCTTCCCTTGACCTACAGGCTCTGCCTGTGTTCATATATCTCGGGAACTGACAGGACATACCATGGTAGATGTTCCTACCACTATCCCAGGCCTTTTTTTACAGAGCTACTCCATTTCTCCATTCTCTCTGGGTTGTCTGAATGGCAGCCCTGCTCTCAAGCATGTTTACTGATCACCTCAGCTTGAGGTCAGCTGTGAATTTGATGAGTCTGCTCTCCATTATTTCCTCTAGTTTGTTGATGAAGACTTTAAATACAAGAGGAGCTGGGATAGATACTTTTGGTATGACTTGTTAGGAGCATCTGGAGAGTACAACACATTATCATCTGTATCCAATCATCAAAATACATTTTTGCTGATCTGATGGTTCACTCATGCACTATAATATCCTAATTTTTCCATAGTAATATTATGGGGGAAAAAGTCAAAAACGTTGCTGAAGTCAAGATATTGGACACACCCTCCTCTCTACCCATCTATGTATTCAATCATTTTATCATAGAATGCAATCAAGTTGGTCAGTCACAATATACCTTTAGTATACCATGCTGTCTGGTCCCGGTCACTCCCATTTGGCTTGAAGTATACACACACCATGATTTTGCCAGGGATGAAATTGTAGTTGCCCAAACTGATCTTCTGACCTTTTTTGAAGTTGACTATGATGTTTGTTTTGCTCTATTTTTAAGAAGTGTCTTCCAATCTCCACAGATTTTCAGAGAGTGAAAATAATGGAGAGTGATTTTGCAAGGATCACAGGATCGTGTAAGGTGCAGTCTGCCAGGTCCCTTGGACTTTCAATT
This sequence comes from Platysteira castanea, assembly GCA_013397175.1. Lineage (NCBI taxonomy): Eukaryota > Metazoa > Chordata > Aves > Passeriformes > Platysteira > Platysteira castanea. The sequence continues at coordinate 2,094,784 of VYXC01010946.1, forward strand.
AATCCATGACTTAATCTTCATCCACTACTACTTTCTTTCTTCCTTGAACTGTGCCTTCAGGCACAAAGTTCATATAATTCTTCTAATACTGTTAATTCTAAAATAAAACTTTTCTACTGAACATTTGCAGTCATGAAGTGTACCAAAATACTCAGCTCATCACCGGACTGATGCCTTATCCAGCTACCTAGAAACAGAGACTAGACAAGAGTAAGGGTATTTATTTGAAAGGCCTTCAAAGGTACCACCCTGGGGAGTCAGAGGCTACTTCCAAAATGGACCCCAAGATGAACAACAGGTCATGAGTTCTTCACACTTTTATAGGTTTGGTCTATTTGCATATCAGCATAAATTCACCAACTGAAACTTTAGCTTCCATTTCTCCACCTCTCTAGAGGCCCTAGTTTACACCTTTGGGCCTAGGACAGGCTGAGTGTCCTTGAATAGCAAGCTCGGAGCTTTGTTGCGTCTATTTGGCCTAAGAGAGCAGCTAACAAGCTGCAAGGAACTTCAGAGTTACACGCTAGGCAATACAGAAATATAAAAGTTAAAACCTAAGGCACCAGGACTCCCAACCTGAAAGTTCCCCAGACACTTACTCTTAGTAACCAAAACATGCTCTGTAGCATCATAATCACAAGATTAGAAAGTTTTCCTTGCTCATGAGTCCCTTTGCTTCCTTCAGGAGGAAGACTTTTTTACTTGCATCATTTCATAGTCTGATGACCACAGCAAGCAGTTCAGTCCATTGAATTCTTAGTCAAGTACCTGGGATCTCTATTTTCTGTCTCAGTTTTCAAAGCCCCCAGCTTTTTTTCAAAAGTGTTCTGATAACAACTGAGGCTCTAAGCACATGATGATGACATAATTCTCATCAACTGTCTCTATTCTCAGTGAAAGAGAGGGACGTGTGACAGAAGATAACTTAATATCACCAAACCCCCTACAAATTTTAGTTTTGTAGACCCTCTGGAAGAAAGGAGGAACATAAATGAACAGTATGTCTTTTGACTGTCTGGGAAATTATATTACTATGTGAAGTGGATTTTTTCCTATTGAGGCAAAAATAGAATTTCATTGGCACATTTCCAGGGGTAGACTTGTCTTGCTACTGTTTGCTGTGTTCATTTCTCCTATGTCTTTGCTTTTACTTGTAAATGTTGGAGTATTGGCTCATGATATTCTTTTTGTTAGAGCTGAAGTTAAAAAGGCTTTGAACATTTAGATGTCTTCTGTTTCACTCAGTAGCTCACCTCATTATTTCTCTTAATCTCTCTTAAAATTGTGCTGTGCTTGGGGAACATCTTATTTCTGTTAATATTCTTTGCTAGTTTTAAATCAGGTTTTCTGAATTTGCAACTATATGCTTTTATTACTCTTTTATATAGCATTTTGTGTTATTATTTTCACATTTTTTATGATTACCTTTTGATTTTCTGATTATCAAACAATTTTTTCATTCAACAACATTGCTTTCTGATCTCTTAAGCTTACCTTTCCTTTGTATGTGAATAGTTTACCTCAAAGCATTTGATATTATTGATTTGTGAGAAATAGCACTTATTCTACACTTTTTCCTTCAGATTACTTTCTGCAAAAACAAGTTTTCAGGCTTGTTTAGTTCCTCTTTTTCGAAGTATAAGAAATGGTTTTGCTTTACTTTCTTTAGAACAGTGAAGTCTACAGTAAGGTCAATCCCTTTTGCTTCCTTTGCCTTACAATTTTAAATTATTATGCAGAATTAACTAAAAAAACCTCCAAAACTGTGAGCTGATTACAATACTTTTTGTTATAAAAAATTCATCCACAATGCATTCTCCAAATTCACTTGAGACTTAAAGTGCTGTCATAGTATTTTTTGAACATGTAGTTCTGTAGACAGATAGTTAAGTCTTTCAAATAACAGTTGGTGATTATCTTCTGATAAACTTAACTTCCGTATTTTCATTTAATGTCCAGATTTTCCAAATGAACTTTCAACTTTGTTCAAAAATAGGAAGTTAGAAAACTTGGTTGGAATATTGAGCATTGATTTTTTTTCATATAGTTTCTGCTGCGTTTCCTGGGTTTGTATTTTCTTTACTTCCATGCTTGTGAGAGTTTATACTAGACAATTTATTGCCACAAACAGACAAAATATGTATCAAATATAGTAAAAAGCATATAGTAGCTACAAAACATTCCTCAGCATTCTAGAAAGCACTCCTTATTACCACGCACACAGTAAAACACATTGCCAGAAGACTTCAAAGTATTACTAAAAAGCTCTTTGCAGGAATTTATAGTCATGTACCATTTTAGAGTGAGTGGTTTGTCAAGCACCACCACAGTTACTCCTTGTTAGGGTCACTAAAGCGTTCACATTTTTTTGCATTCTCTCTATTTAAAAATACATCGCTCATATATTTTGTCTTTACAGGGAATGTCAATATTTCAAATTTTTGCCCTGTAGATTTATTGTTAAGTGTTCTATTAAAGATTAAGGAGAACTGATTAATGTATCTAAACACGATTCTTGTTCCATTTTAAATCCCTGTAGGACATTAATTCCTTATACTCTTCATTTATCATTCTAGAATGGTAGAGATATTCACTGGGATGTATCTGCCAGGCCAGCAGAAGCACCTGAGGTAGAGCAGTGAATCTAGGATGCCACTACATGCCAACTCTTAAGCAACCACGCTGCTGTAATTTTTTTCAGGCTATCATCTGACTCATCTGTTTTTTTAACATGTATTGCTTATAGATCAAGTTTCATTTAAAACTCTTCCAATTATCTTTCAAATTTTTGTCACTATCTGTCTTTTCCCTTCATTTCTTTCAGTTCCATTTATCTGAGTTTGTTAAAGGTATTTGCTATACTGAGTTTTAACTTCAGTATTGTGCCCTTAGACATGTGAACACAGGAATTATTCCATGGATTAGAAAGTACTGGAAGGAGATACTAATTCAGAGGAACCTGTATATTTGGCCTCTTTCCTTCATCCATCTCCTTTTAACTGCCCCCACACCTGAAACTGTTGGATGTGAGACTCTAATAGGTATGACTGCTTAATCCCTTTGGATTTGTAATTAATAAACCTGCTGATATCTCCCCAATAAATCATGGAAGTTCACTATCCATTGGGAAGAAGAAATTGTTTCATGGATTTGTTCTGAACTGGTGTCTCACAAGTTTTAGTAAGAGCGATAAGTTCTGGTATTGTGGGTTTTGATACATTATGATTCTTATTCTTCTGTTCAAATTTTAGAATATCAGATCATTTTTTCTTTTGTGAAAAGTGTTGCCTCCATCCCCTTGTTTGCTGCTCTTCTCCTTCTATAACTCCACTCTACTCAATTTCATCCCTCTTGAGTTTCCTAGACATAATCTTCAGAGTACCCAAGAAAAAGTCCTTTTAAGGTGATAAATTGAGGCCCTGTCTTCTGTTGTCTCTTTCCTCTGATGCACATTAAGGCAACTACTTTGAAGAACCTCAGAATCTGTTATCTGAGCTGCAACTAGCAGGCATAACTGACAAAGTCCTATGCAACACTTTGGAAACCACACTTTGTAGTAGAGATATATGTCAGTTTCAAATTTCAAGAACTATGCATATGGAAAAGGCTTGGTGTTAAGTTATTAACAGAGTTTAAGTAATCAGCTTTAAATATTCTTAGGACGGGTGAACGAATATGTTGCTACTTCAGAGTTTTATTTCCTGGTGCTTTCTAGAGACAACATATGTTGACCTGTTTGCTCAAACCTAATTTCAAGGGGAAGAAAATACAGACATATGGGAAGAGATGAGCATTGGGAAATGTTTAAGTGTCTGAATATGCATTCTGGTAGATGTGTAAATGTGTGATGGTCAAACGAGGATAATTTAAGGTTTACAAGAATCTACTATTAAAACTTTAATGAAATGAGTCTGGAAAGTTCATGCATCATTAAGGACATCTGTCATAAGGTGTGCATGTTAAATTCTTGCTTACTGGCATGCTGGAAATGAAATACATTATCAATGTGTTCCAGAAAGAAAAATGAGACAAAAACCAAGTGAAATGTGATGCAAAGACAGAAAAAGATCCTTTTGCATTAATATCTTCAAAATAGCATGTGGAGAATTGGTATTTGTCAAAGAAGTGTGTACACTTGATTGTACCATAGATTGATTCTCTGGTAATCTAATGCTTTCAGGTAGATAGAAGTTTTTCTTTTATTAATTTTCTGTTATATGGGAGAATAGCAACTACTTCAGCTGAAATATAAGCTATGGAATATCATTATATCAGGTAATTATTTTTACTTTTTATTTTGTAAAGCCAAATAATTGATGTAATAAAAAGTAATGTTTATTTTTTATACATTCAGAAAATGTTCATTAAAATGAAATCTTTGCAGAAAATTTCTCCATCTGGAAAACCTTCTCATAAAAGTTTTGGTTACAAAAACACTGACTACTACTACAGCAATTTGCGCTTGCAGCTCAGAAAAGCAGTGATGTCCTGGGCTGCATAAAAAGCAGTTTGTCTAGGAGGCTGAGGGAAGTGATGTAAAGACAGACTGAGAAAGCTGGGATAGTGTAGGTGAGCTGGGAGAAGAAAAGGTTTCAGGGAGATCTTGATGCTGTCTTTCAATATACAAAGGAGTCTTGCAAAAAAGACAAAGATGCTAAGGCCTGTAGTGACAGGATAAGGGACAGTGGTATTAAACTGACAGAATGTAGATTTAGTTTGAACATAAGGAAGAAATTTTGTTTACTATGAGGTTGGTGGGGCACTAGAACATGTTGCCCAAAGAAGTCATGGAAACCCCACTGGAAATGTTCAAATGACACAAAGTCAAATGTGTCAGGAGTGGCTTTGAATATCCTGATCTAGTGAAAGATGCCTTTGTCCATGACATAGGGATTTGACCAGATGATCTTTGAAGGTTCCTTCCCATGCAAACCATTCTATAAGGCACATATTAGAAGGGGTCTGAGTAGGAAATCTTGAGTAAAGTTTTGGGAAAAGTATTGGAACTTTAAAAGTAAAACATTTCAAATTTACTGAAGCGATGATAACTGAACCTGTTAAAAATAATCTTAAAACAGTTCAAGTGGTCATATAAGCTGTCATTTTCTGGGCTGCAACACTTGCATGTCCCTTGCAAAGTAATGTATATTTCAGAACAGATCAACAGCAGCCTTGCTAAGAAGGATTTGGAAGTTCTTGTGGACAAGAGGTTGGCCATGAGCTGGAAATGTGCCCTTGCAGCCTAGAAAGCCAATTGTATCCTGGGCTGCCTCAAAGGCAGCATGGCCAGAAGGGCATAAAGGGATTCTGGCCCTCTACTCTGCTCTTATATGAGCCCACCTTGAGTGCTGCACCCTGCTCTGGGGTCCCCAGCACAGGAAGGACATCAATCTGTTGGAGAGAATCCAGAACCTGCAAGGTGATTAGAGGAAAGAAGCACCTATTCTATGAGGAAAGGCTGAGAGAATTGGAATTGATCAGCCTAGAGAGGAGAAGGCTTTGGGATGACCTAATTGCGGCCTGCAGCAAAGTACTTGAAGGGAGCCTACAAGATTCATAGAATGGTTTGGTCTGAAAGGGGACTTTGAAAATCATCTACCTCCAGCACTCCTGCCATGGGCAGGTGACGCTGGTAGCAGGTGGCCCGGGGTCTGCACAGAGCCTGCCTGTCGGAGGTGTCCCTGGGGATGGGACGTGACTGTAGTATGGCAGACGGAGCTCGGCTACAGGGCGGCAGCCGATGCCAGCTCCCCTGGGAGGAGCAGGCTGCAAACTGATGTAAAAGGAGCGCTGGCAAAGGCAAAGGATGAGAGAGGGGCTCTCTGTGTGTTTCCAATCCTTAATTACAGGTGAAGGGTAACAGCAGAGGAGCAAAGTACGGCTGGTTTTGTATGGGAGTGAAAAGGGGCGGAATAAAGGGGTACAACCAATGGGGTTCTGTAAATTGTGGGGTGACAGGGGAGAACATCCAATGGGACAAACTCAGGGGAGGGTTCTATTCGAATTAACAAATGGGGTACAGAATACAACAGAACTTTCCAGAAATCATATATATTCCATAAGGGATATGCATAAACATAAGGGCATACATAAACCTGGGTGGGGAAATCTTAAACCTATGACAGAATAATATGCAAAACACCATTTCCAGGGGAACACGTGGGCTTGCCATGACCCGAAAGTTAGACTCCAGTGCCCGCATGCAAGAATTCGTTGGTGTGGGCATTGCGGCTACTGCCACATGCACTGCAGCAGGCAGAGACACCTTGTACTAGATAAAGCTGCTCAAAGCCCCCTCCCAACCTGGCCTTGAAAACCGCCAAGGATGGGCCATCCATAAGTTCGTTGGGCAACCTGTTTCAATATCTCACTATCCTCACAGTCAAGAATTTTTTCCTAGTATCTAATCTAAACCTACTATCTTTCAATTTAAACCCATTCCCGCCTTTTCCTGTCACCTTGTCCACTGGTAAATAGTCTCCATCTTTCTGGAAAAGGGTGACCTAATTGTGGCCTTCCAGTACCAGAAGGGAACATACAGGAAAGATGGGCCACCACAGGAGGGGTTGGCACTAGGTGATCTTTACAGTCCCTTCCAGCCCAAACCATCCTCTGATTCTAGGATTCTATGATCTGGAGCCTGGCAAAATATAGAACTTACAAAGTCAGGAGATCCGATTTATGAAATATAGAATTACTGAAGTTTGGGGATCAAAGATAAGCTTGTGATCAAACTAAACTAATAGAGGCAATCTTTTAGTAAAAAGTAAAAAATTCATCTAATAAGTGTAGATTTAATGAATTATTATCCTTTCATGGAGTGTCAGCCAGAAATGAAGAGACAAGTAAGCGCATGCCAAATTAACTGTCTGTTCCTTCTGTGACAGGGAAATTAAAGGATTCACTTTTAGTAAAATGAAAACTAAGGAGAACCAAAAGTTATTTTGGTTTATGTTTGCTTTTTTGTTTTGTAAGCTATTTAGACAATTGTGCCTCTCCAGTGCTGAAAGAAAAACTCCTATATCCAAATCAGAAAAAAAATCACTTATGTCAGCAGAAGGAAAACAAGAATTGTGCAAAAATTACAACAGAACTTGAAGAATTTACAAAGAAGGAAACTATGGACAAACAGGCAGAAAAATTGTCAAAACCAGAGAAAAACCAAGTTGCTTGTATTTTAAAATCATGCAATATTCTCTGAGACCGTTTTGAACAGTATAGAATGGATGATGCAATAGGCAGGTTGCTGTATGATTTCATCAGATATGGAACCAGAACAGAAATGGACTGCACAATGAAATCTACAACCATGAATCTTTCCTTAAGTTACATCTATTGTATAATATAAAAAGAACCAATACTAGTTTCTGGCTCTGAAATCAAGGGGTATGGACTTGTTTACAAAAACATTATGTTCCCTCTGATGGTAGACTAGAATTAGTCTAGACATATTCCCTGTAGTTTCACTGTCCCTAATGTCAAAAGTATGGACTAGTTGCCAAGTAAACTTAACCACTTTTCTTGTGTTTGTTTCTTTCTCCACACAACTTTACTTTGGAAGCATAAAACTGGTATCCTAACTGCTGTCACTTACCCTTATCATGGCAGATGGGAAGTGTCACTGAAGATAAAGAGATTTGGAGAACATTATCATGACCCAAGTATGACTCATGGTGGCTTGCTGTATATAGAGAAATGGCCACAGACAATGTTTTTCTAAGTGTGACCTTATCTCTTCAAAATACTACATCACTTGCTGTAACTTCTTTTCACCTTCACTTTTCATATTCTCTCCTGGTGTCCAAAAAGCCAAGATTAACACCAGTGAGATTCATGGATACTGGCTAAATATAAATGAAGGAAGAATTAGAATTATTTTGTACTTTTGTGTTTGCAGTGGAGTGGTTTAAGAAAAAAAATGGGGTCCTATTTTCACTTTGTTCTCTGAGGCATTTTTCATGTTCAAATCAGTTACTGGCAAAAAAAAAATCCAATCTGGATTCTTTTATTCTGGTTACTTTTAATAAAATTAGCATTCCGTAGGAAGCACTACTTCAGTCTTTCAAACTTCATAGATTTCGTTTTTCCCTCAATCTGATTAAAATTTCTCAACACAATTATATAAGGGAAATTTGCACACCTTTTATGCTTTTATTAGCATAGAGTTATATTAAGTATAAACCTGTATATTATATCATTTATTGATATATAGTAACTTGAATTATAAAGAGGATAGGAAACCTGAAATTTAAGTATGTTCTGAGAATAATTTTCTGAGTCTCCAAAAGAAAAAACACATCAAAACCTACTTGATTACTTCAAAGGGAAAGAATATAGTGAAGATATTAACCTCCAAGTATGGCTTTTTTCCAGCAGAAGCAATAAAAAAATTGCCACACAGAATAGTTAACAAACAGGGAAAAAACACTCTAACTCTCATCAGAAAATAGAACTTCAACTTTTTGATAAACTGATCAACTTTGGAGATAAACTTGTATCCCTTGTGTATCACTTGCATAGAATGTATTATGTTTTAATTAATTGCTAATATCTAAGGAGGACAATTTCTGGTTTTGAATATGTCACCCAAATTGGAAAAAGACACTTATTTTCTCTTTTATTATGTCTACACGAATGCACCTACATCTTCCTTGCTGCTTCTCATACTAAATTAATCTGTTACTGTCTTTGTTCCTACACCTAGACTGGTCCCAGTACCTAAGATGGCACACTGCTAACAAGTTCAAGTCTTCTTGTATTGTAACGAAATGGTTTCTGAAGAAGCCATTGTCCTCCTTGACAAAAGATGTCTGACCCATTTTTATATACAGCAAGCCACCATGAGTCATACTTGGGTCATGATAATGTTCTCCAAATCTCTTTATCTTCAGTGACACTTCCCATCTGCCATGATAAGGGTAAGTGACAGCAGTTAGGATACCAGTTTTATGCTTCCAAAGTAAAGTTGTGTGGAGAAAGAAAAAAACATAATAAGATCCAAAATCAACAGAGAATGAATCAGCAGAAACCTGAGGAGAGGAACAGCCTTCATAGCAAGAGGTTTAAATATCTGTAGCAACATCAGGACTTTGTCTCCTATCCATTATTCTAACTATATTTGTGACAATTATACCCAAGCCTTGCTGCCTTAGCTTGGATTCTGTCTGCATTTACAAATTTTCATACCAGCAAGTCCCCAGAAGAGTAAGTCAAAAATCTGGCATACGTACATGTTGGTGATGGATTCTCTCAATCAGGCTGGAGCACAGTTAGAGCAAGAACGAGTCTGAGAAGCATTGGGAAATATGAGTGCTTCATGAGTTTAAAGGAAATTTCAGAGCACTACATCGACAGCTAATTTAGAGGTCTACAGCAACATCAGCAACCAAAGGTGATCTGATGCTGGCAGTAGTGGCAAGACAACCTGTGAGGCTACATGGAAATCTGTTTGGCATTAGCCATCTACTGTTTTCCCTTTTCACCTTGTAGACATGTGATATGTATCTAGCCTGGAAACTGTTGTAGATTTCACTGCCAGTAAATAGGCAGTTTTACAGATGATGTTAGAACCTTAATGAATCCAACAGCATCAAACACCAGTCTAACACTTGTCATTCCCTCTCTGTGCTGCACCATTCAGAAATACAGATGAACCCAGTAAGGAGATAATAAAACTTGTACCAGACAAGGAAATGCTGCAATAAACCCTACAGAATTCTGGACAAAGTTCTACAAGCCAAGGGGTGTAGTCATTTTGATTATAAGAAGAGGAAGAGAAGGATTAATCAGTAAATTTCCTGCCAACTGTAGCTCTTTATTTACCAATAGAAAAGGATGAGAAACAGTTATAGGAAGATGCAGAATCCTTAATATATAATCAATGTTAGAATTTACTTGGTGTGGTGAAGACTGACGGACAGATTTATCTCACTTAATAATAATTAATAAATCAATTTCCCAAAATATATGTATCCAGTGCAATTGAAGCCACTCTGCTATGTGTGAGGCAGCAGCATTTGACTGTTAACATAGGAACTACCGTGCCCTTCTGAAGTAGAAGCTGAAGGTCAGCAGGCAAGGGCACCAAAATTAATACTAGATTGATTACTTATGTTTCTGCAGCTAAATTTTGCAATGGGAGGCAATGGATGAGGCTCATACACTTATAATGTAGTTGTCAGCATGTGATTAAGTATTACATGAGCTAGGTGTCTGCATTGCTACTGTTGTTATTGGAGATCTGCTCTGTGTAGTGAGATACGCACCTCTTGCCATTTGAAGCAGCACCCAAGGTTGTCTAAGACACCTGTCCAGAGATGGCAAAAATAGCAAGGCTGGTAACTAAACACCTGGCAGCTTACAGAAGGCTGTTTTAAAGACATGCATCAATTCTTCCATTTACACAAGTGAGTCATGTTGACTTGAGTATGAAGATCTTCTCAGCTGAAGAGACATATCTTACACATTTCTGGGAGTATTTCTTTCTGTATAGATATAACCCGAGCCTGGGGTTCAAAATGCATTAATATTCCTTTTATAGTCTGAAACAAGAGAAATGGAGGCTAAAAGTATTGTTTGCATAGGTTTAACTGAAATCACTGGGAAGAAATTTTGGAAATCTTTGGGTAAATTCAATGAGAATAATTTTGAAATTAAAATATTCATAATCCTTATAAAGGAATGAAAGCAAGAGCAAACTAATGACAATGAACAATAGACTTCTGCAGAGTCAAAGAAACTCTGGCATACAAGGCCCCTAGGAAACAAGTCTAAGAAATAAGGTGTTTTAGAGATCCAATGATTCCTTAAAAAGCAATATTAAGAACAGAAAGTCAAAGAATTCCTGTAAAGAAGAATGATAGGACATATAATGAGATTAAATGGAGTTAAGTGTAGGATCTTGCATGACCCGAAACTATGAAAAAATAGTTGAGAAAAATTAGGTAGTAGGCTGAATTACTAAAGGAATAAAATTGCTAGATAGAAGTAATGAAAGGCTAAGAATTGCTAATTGAAAAATAACAAAATGTTAGCAAAATTAGAAAGGCTGAGGCACAAAAAAGGTACCTCCAGCCAAGGACATCACAAGAGAACCAAAAGGGCATTCTTACTGTATTTGAGGAAAAAACTCAAGAGATAATTCCTTACACAGTGAAGATGTAAAGCAATTGAAGATTATGCTGAGTGGCCAAAATGTTGAGTGAGTTTTTACTTTTCCTGAGATTACTTTCAGCTGTGATCAGTGAGGGGTCTGAGCCATGCATGCAAAGCAAATTGGTAAGAAAGCACCCTGGTAAGTTAAAAGACCTCAAATCATCTCAGTGTTACTAAATCACCCTTGGGTACTAAGAGAACTAAATAAAAAAATTACAGTTACCAGTTGTAGAAACACACTTTAGATTAAACTTCTAAAAGGGTATAAAAATGGTTATCTAGTCAGGATAGTTACCACTTACATGTTGTCAGGGTCTTTCTAATAGAAAACAATCTAATGGTTATAGTAATTGGCAGCATTAGCAATATCATGCTGTTGTGTAGAAACAAATATCAGCTGATACATACATATACAAATAAAAATATTATTGAATAATACATACTATACCAAGATTGGGCTGAATACCTGAAGAAGCCTAAAGGCCAACTGTGTCGGTTTTGCATGGCCTGGTTCTTGGTAGTGGGGAGGCCACAGAGGTGGCTTTTGTGAGAAGCTGCTAGAAGCTTCCACCACAATGGACAGAGCTAATTCCTGATGGCTCTGAAGATGGACACGCCACTGGCCGAGGCTGGGCCAATGAGAGATGTTGGTAACACCTCTGTGAATACATATTTAAGAAGAAATCAAAACGAAGTTTGGTGTGCAGTTTTNTGAAGTTTGCAGGAAGCTGCTGCTGGTGAGATGGAACCACATCGGAGGAGTTTGCAGAGAACTGTCTCCCACGGGAGGGACCCCACAGTGCAGCAGGGAAAGGACTCCCCTCCCTGAGCAGCGAGAGAAGCCACGATTGATGAACTGACCTGTAAACCCCTGCTCCCTCTCTCCCTGCGCTGTTAGTGAGAGGGAGGGAGGGGTTGGGGGGGAGGGGATGTTTTTAAGCGCTTTTTTTACTTTTCATTACCCTGCTCTGATTTTGTTAGTAATAAATTCACTTAGTATCTCTAAGTTGAGCCTGTTTTGCCCATGATGGTGTTTAATGAGTGATCTCTCTCCCAGACCTTACCTCAACTCACGAAGCCTTCATTATATTTCCTCTCGTCTGTCAAGCAGCAGAGGAGTGAGTGAGAGGCATTCGTGGGTGCCTGGCATCTGGTCAGGTCAAACCCTGACACCAACAATTTGAAACATCTAGGAAAACTAAAAGAATGATCAACAGAAGTTTAGGAAGCAAAAGACCAAAATAAGATGTAACAGTTTTAAATAAACTAAAGGGGTGTTAAAATAAGAGGAATGAATTATTTTTCATGTTCAAAGTAGATAGAAGTAGCTGTTGAAATCAATCACTCCAAGAGGTATTTAGTTTTGACATTTAAATAAAACCTTCTAATCAAAACTAGTTAATCAGCAAATTACCTTATCCAGTGATGTAGTAAAGTATTCGACAGGAAATGTACACATACATAATAAAATGTAATAGATAAATATCTCTTGAGAATATTCAGATATAGTTGACAGTGAATTTAGAGGCACGGCTGCATCCTAGAATGCCTTCATGCATTGTTTTCCATTCATTGTGTCTGCAAAGTAGATATGAGGCTCAGTTCACCTTAAGTAATTGAGTGGAACAAGATTTACTGAAGCAATGTCACAGAGATGAATTGTATGTTGGTAAACTTCTTTGACACCTCAGATGAAAACTGCTGCATAAGGGCAAAATATTATATTGTATTACTAACTCCATGCATCACAGATATTTTGGGAGGAAAGAAAAGTGTAAACAAGGTCATCAGGCTGATAATCTTTGCAGACCTCTCTCCACTCTGTCAACCTTATTTAGAATTTGCTCAATGTGTGCATTTGGAACTGCTGAGTTTTAAGAACTGTTCCAAATAATCTTGTTGCTCCACAGGAAGTGTTGGACTGTATTTTTCTTAAATATTATTGAAGAAAATGACAAAGGTTTGTCTATTTACATGGCAGATTTTCTACTGACTATTAGCAACTTCCAAAAATGGTTTAAAACAAAAAGAATATTAAAAAAAATCATCAGGGATACAAAATGTATACTTAGTTTCCTTATAACTTCTGAGTTGATCAAAGTTATGTGGAGTAGATAATAATCTTTATTTATGAAAAGTTTTTTGGATACTTTAGAATCATGAATAATATTGAAAGAAAAACCTTACTTGAGGATATTCTGCTAATGAAAAATATTCTATGTTCTTTTTACACAATCTTATAAAACAGAAGAAGATTATTTCAGTTATTTTAATAAAATTAGTACCTATTTGCAATGTTTTTGTTTTCAAACTGGACATTCAATAGTTTAAATCCAGTATAAATGGTAGCAGATGGAGAAATAAGTTGCTATGTCCTCAGAGAAGAAAGTAATGCAGTAAAGAGACAATGGCAATAAGATGCTTTTCATGCAATCTGTCTTCATAGACCATATATTATTCTTTAATAACATCTCTGCAAATTACATTTTTTTTATCAGAGAACGAGTGCTGAGTTCTCAACCAAAACACTACATTTTCTTTATATAAATGTTGTTGTTGAATTTTAACACAACTGATCAGCTACTTGGACCTGTGATGGTAATTTTCTGATCTTTTAATGCATGATTCCATGAAAGATAATATCATACCATAAAGCAGTCTCATTATATGTAGTGGTAAATACTTTTTTTTAATCCAAATGCCTTAAGGTCTGGGTTGACCCTGGCTGGATGCCAGATACTCACCTAAGTTTATCACTCCCCTCCTCAACTAGACAGGGGAGAGAAAATGTAATGAAAGTCTTATGAGTCAAGATAAGGACTGGGAGAGATCACTCACCAAATAGTCAGGGACAAAACAGGCTCAACTTGGGTACATGAATTGAATTTATTACCAATCAAAATCAGAGCAGGATAATGAGAAGTAAAACAAATAATAAAAACACCTTGCCCCCACCCATTCTTCCTTCCCAGCCTCTACCTTCTTCCTCCAGTGGCACAGGGAGACAGGGAATGGGGGCTATGGTCAGTTTATCACAGGCTTTGTCTGCCACTGCTCAGGGAGAAGAATCTTTCCCCTGCTCCAACATGGGATCCCTCCCACAGGAGACAGTTTTCCATGAAGTTCTCCAACACGCGTCCTTCCCACAGGCTGCAGTTCTTCACTGTCTGCTCCAGCATGAGTTCCTTTCCATGGAATAAAGTCCTTCAAGAACAGGCTTCTCCAGTACAGGTCTCCCGTGGGGTCACAGGTGCTACCAGGAAACCTGCTCCTATGTGGGATCCTCTCTCCATGGGTCTGTGGGTCCTGCCAGGAGCTTCCAGCACAGGCTTTGCACAGGGTCTGAGCCTTCCTTCAGGCACCCATCGGCTCCAGCGTGGGTCTCCTCCATGGGCTGCAGGTGGATCTCTGCACACCCGTGGTCCTCCACGGGCTCCAGGGGCACACCTTCCCTGAAAACAAGGCCCATTTCCTGTGAGACATGATCTATTTTGATCAGAGCTAAACCTCTGTGCTATTTCCACTCTTGCCAGCACCCTTACTTACTCTCTGATTTGTCATACAAGGCAGTTTCCACACAGACCTTTCTGCTGAATGATGATTTGCTGTTTGAACCTTTAAACTCGGCTTTCAAAGACAAGGAAACTATTGTGGCAGATTTTCATGTTCATTGAATTTTCTTTTTTTGATGTCCTGTTACAATGTTCATGGGTTTTAGATTACTTTGTATAAGCCTTTTATTGCGATTATATACTTTTCTCTGATTTAGTCACCCATAAAAGACTTTTGTTGCCTTATAGAAATTTTCAGAATTAGTTTCTTGGAACCCAGGGCAATTAAGTATAGACAAGAGTACTACACAGGTTCTGGGCCTGAAAGTTTATATGTACTATTTATGCATTTAGAACGTCAGAATCCCTTTAGAAAAAATCGTTGGATAGTGGGCTGGGGTTTTGGGATGTGTACATTTTATATCAGTACTTTAAATGCTACGATGTTCTGGCTCGTGTCACAATGCTCTGATCATTTATGAGACCTGATTAAAGTTACAGCTACCATACCATATTTATACTGCCAAAATCTTGTTTTCAAATGGTGTGAAAATTCCTTTGTTGTTTTAAATGCATATATTTATTTATTAAATATTTATTTATAGAAAATCTAGATTTAAAAATTTTGCCTTTCAATTTGAAGCAGATTTTTTTTAATTAAGCTTCTATTATCTGTGGCTAGATGCAAACAATGTTTCTAAGATCTCAGTACTTCATAATTGTACTGGGATGCTTTTCCAGTTATAATGTGTATATTATCTCATGCACAAAACTGAATGCCAAGGAATCAGTTTTGCACAATCACTATGAATTATTTGTGTTTTGCTATTTATTATATTCATTTCCTGGTCCTAATGTTCTTGAAACTGTAAAAAGGATATATTGTTTCAAATTACAATGTCTTTGAATACCCTTTTTTGCTTTTACCACACTGTGAACTTCTAAGACATAATGGAACATAATACAATATTTTTCTCTTACTTCTTTATATATTAAGGTTTTTTTAATGGAGTCGCAAATGGTCCTTTTAATAGATCTAATTTGCATAACAACAGTACTGTACAATTAGATTTGTTTTAAAGGAGGAATTACTGAAACTTTTATTTTATATTAGATGTGAAACATTTGACACTATCGTCAAAACCTCTGCTCATTAACATCATGAATAACAGTCTTTTTTTGGTTCTTTTTTTAGGATAACTTTCTATGCCAGCAGTGACTTGGCAAAGAATTTTTAAAATCTCTCATACTCTCAAGATCATGTATTCTGTCTGAGTAAGTATTGTAAGTGGTGTAATATCTCTGCAATTGTACTGATATATTGCAATTTAAGGTCAACTTGGATGTGAAACATTTAATGTACAGTATAAAAATAAGTTTTTTGCTTAGAGTTTTTACAGGTACTTTTCAATATAGCAATATAGTGTTTAATTGCTGAGAACTGTCATTTTGTTTCAAGTTTTTGAAGGATGGAGTTGTGATAACTTTCAGGATGACTGGTGTTGTTGACACATATAAAATAAGGAAAGCATTTCTTTGCAACATCATAGGTATTTGCAAGATTCAACCATTGAGAAAAAAAAAAAAACAACCCTTGTCTTAAGTTAAACATAGATAAAAGAGGAGCGGGTCATTTTATTTGCAAAAATATATTTTTAAATTAATCTCACAAGTATACATATGCTGAAAAGCTTATTTTTTTTTTCTTAAAAACATGCTTTGATTAGAACTGGTAGAATTACTGATAAATTAAATAACAGTCTTCAGGGTTTTTCCTCTTTTTTTTTTTTACATCTAAAACCTAAACAACCTTGTACAATGATGTCACAAGCTCTTCTATGACATGGATAGGTTAGAGCCTCTAATAGGCATAATAAAGATAATCTATAACGAAAAAATTATAAAGGAGAAAATGGCTGAGAGGATTCTCAGAGAAAATGATCTTGAGGGACCTATCAGAGATAGGTGATCATTCCAGTGGCAGGGGAAGGGTGATATCAGACTGGGAAAAAAGGCTAAAGAGACATGAGTGAGAGATGAGCAACAGAACAGGCACCTGAATTGTCTCATGGCTGAATTGTGCTCTAGAGTCAATAAGTGTATTGGTTAGCTATCCATTGACTTTTCAAGGCACTTGGACACACTCACATGTAAACATCCAAACTTCCACTAGAAGTTTAGATTTTCTGCTAGAAACTACACTTAGTATTGCAACAGAACATAAAATCTCTCACCTACAACTTAACAGGCTATGTTTTTCTGTATGCCTTTAATAATAGCTATTTAGAGGAGGCAACAAAGGAGACTTACAGGAAAAAATGGAAATATCATTCCACTGTTAAATTCACTTTTATACATTACAGTGTGTAAGTGGAGAGCCAGTCTCTTTACACTTCTCCACTTCGGGATGTCATCAACTGGTTTTGAAAATGCATGATGTACAATGAAAATATTTCTAAATTCTCAGGACCCTCTCATGAACAGAGAAAACATTTTTCCACCAATTTCTTTTAGAGTGATTAGCTATTTATCATGTATTAAAACAACTCAGTGATGGTTTTAAGAATTTTGGTGTTTTTAACCCTAAGTTCTCAATGACAAGAATGACAACTTTATAATCTCCCCAGAGAAGAACAGGAGCTTATTTAAAAAAAAAGGTTCTAGAGGGCAGAAAGGAATATTTTCATTGGAAATGCCTTAAATTCTAATCTATATACAAATGCATATATATTTATATATCCTCACTGAAATAAATGACCAGGAAATAATAGCTAATAGCTGTGATCTGTTTTTCTCCCTACTCTCTCTTTAGCTTTGAAGGATTGCAGTGCAACATTATGTTGAATTGCTTTCCATATACTTATTCTTTTCAGACCTAATCAGAGCTCATGTCTCTAGGCCTAAAGAGTGAATCACTGTTAGCTTTGTTGGAGTGTTGACTTTCCTACCAGTGAAGTTCATGGTTTTAGAAGCATGAGAACTTTTAAAGAACATTTCTGGGCTGCAGAGGACTTTGCTGCCAATGAACCTGCCTCAGCGTTAGGAAGAGGAAATAAAATTTGTATGCATCTGGTTGAACCTGGTAGAAAGGTAGGCTGAGGGGCCTGGTGATTTCAAAAAAGTGCAGGCAGTTAACAAGAATAGGACTCTTCTTCCTTCTCAGAAACACAAGTAATTGACTGCTAGAACTGCTTCTGCTGTTGGTATTGATCAGTGACAGTTAGAGATGTTCTTTACAATCACTCGCCCTGTGAGGCCTAATTAACAAAGGCTGGCTTGCTGAATTAGATAAAACTCAATGTCCACTGAAATTAATGTGATGCTGTCTAAGCGTCCTTCAACTATTAAGGGAGAATCAAGTTTAAGTGGAAGAAATGAGGAAAGTCCTGTTAAGGGCTAAAACAATTGTGACTGGAAAAGTGGATTAAGACAACAGTTTTGCAAGGACAATGCAAGGCACAAAGATGCTCTCTTAAAAATTGCATCTTTGTTTTCTTGTTATATTTTTAATAGTGTTTATGCTATTTTACTGAAAATTATTTTTTTTTCCTGGGAATCACCAAATTGAAGAAGAAGCAGAGACTGAGAAATCAGAGCTTTTAAAATGAAACACTTTATTGGCTATACTGTACCACTCAGCTAATCTCTGGATATCACCTTTCTCGTGGTCAAGAAACTGAGTATAAATAAATGACAAAGGTTTCAGTGAAGCCACCAACATTGGTGCTTTCATGCTCAAAGTCCTACATTCACAGCAGAACCAGGATTAAGTCTGTGCTTAATCTGCAGGATCCATATGGGTTATGAGCTCTTTAGCCTTAGTCCCCTTGTTTAACCAGGTGTAAAGTTCCTGTGTTACAGCCAGATTTATAAAGAAGCTCTCAGAGGAGCCTAAATAGACCAGTTGATCACAACCAACAAAATTATCAACAAGATATTTAAGAAATCCATTTAATAATAATAGTAACAATTGCTTATGTCACAGATAGTACTGGATCTAAAAATTACAGTGTGGAAGAGAAGAGGCATATGCAAAATTAAGTGGGGTTTGTAACACTCATACTCAGTTTAAGGTGGTTCATTATCTTTAATATGGGCTATTCAGCAGTTTCTGTTTTAGGTAAAATGCTTATTATAAAATGTATAAAGTCCTCTTTATACATGGACTCTATTTACTCAGATAACCTTTCTGTGGTTGAAGTCAAGGTTGGTTTTTTTCCCAAATGGACATTTATATTCTTTTAAAACATGGGGTCTTCCACACGTTTTTTCAAGTGTGGTTTAATATAGCTTCAGTGTATACTTGACCAAATATAAATTCTTCTGCATTCCCTGATTTTGCATTTGCAATTTACACAGTTTCCTGAAAACCGATGTAGCATTGCAACAGTTAAAGAATACAAATACATATACAGTGCCTTTATGACAACTTCTTCTTGAAATCTTAATATCACCTAATTTATGGTACTTTAAAAGATAGTTAACCTTTTTCACTTAAATTGATTTGATTTTCATCAGACTACAACACCTGGACTCCTGAGATTGCTAGGTTTCTTTTCTCATGGATGATGAGAGTCTTCAAAGGTAGAGCATAGCTCTGGAAATATCTGTTCAAAGCCATATTCCCTGAATCCCAGAGAATTATCCTGCTGTCAGGGAAAAATCCATAGATGCACTACATAAGGGGAAGGGAAGTATACACTTATATTTATGCAGAGAATCAATAAGATTATTTATAGAAGTAGCATTTAGGCTAGTTTAAATGCTCAAGACTGAAATAAAGAGACCTGTAAGCTAGGAATGGAGGAAGGGTTGCTTCAGGAGTACTCTGGCTTTGGAACAGGCTTTGATATCCAGTAACAGCAGCTGAAATTCTTATTGTACTCCAGAGAAGACTATTAGGCATAATGCCCCAGAACCTCATGCTTCCAGAAGTCAACTTTTTTGAAACATACACTGGGTAGACCCAAAGTCTACCAGCTACAAACTAGTCTCTCCTTCTCCCTTTCTTGATTTTGGTGACAGTTAATGAAATCTGAAATGTCTTAAGTGATAATTCATCTGCCAGTTTACAGTAATTACTTACCATCAGTGTGAAACTTTTGAGAGAGGAAGAAATCAAAGTCTTGTCATCTTCAGGATACAAAAAATTGAAAGTAATGTAGTTTGGAAATTGAAGTCTATCATAATTGGCCAAGATCAATATATTTTTTTCTGTCTGTAATCAATGTGCATTCAAAAGTAAAATCCTCAAAGCTTAATTTGATGGAAAATATCTGCCTTTCTGACAGGTTACTGGAAAACACAGAGCTGACAGTTTCAGTCACTTCAGCCTTTCTAAACCTTTTTGAGAGAAGGATGAGCTTTGAATCTAAGCGGCTGCCCATCAACTATTGCACAAGAATCATGCCAGTAGATCTCTGGTGCTCACACGTCTATGACATGAGATATGAGGTTATATACAGCAATGCACACCAGGTGCTTAATATCCACAGGCATTCAAACACCAGATAGTCTTTCAAACACTTTGAAAAATGATCTGCTTTGTTTTGTAAGTAGAGGAATGACATAGGTGCTAGCTGTCAAATGACAGCAAATTACACATCCTCTTCCTTTTATACTATCATTTATCAGAATCAAGTTTTGTTATATGTAAAGTGCTTTAGATCAATAGCTGGAAATCTGCTTGTATTGTATTGATTTCCTGAGAAGATTATATATGAAGATGACAAGTAGTTATGGCTGACACAGACCAATTTCCAATTGCCTAATGGATTTAACACTTTTCAGTTCTGTGAGTACAATAGACTACCGAAAGTATTTTAAATAATTTTACAATATATTCAGTGACAATAAGAATATAATCTGGAGAGCTTAAACTAGAACCATTGGCATGAAAATATAATTCTTATCCTTTAAGCATCATTTAGTAAACAATTAATAAGTCAAATATGTGTAGAAATCAAACTTGTTACTTGGTATTATATTTTTTAATTTGTGCAGCTAAACTACAGATACAGAAAAAAATCAGCAAAGAAATACGTTCTATGGCAAACATGAGTTAAGTAATCGGAAAATGTGACAGAGCATAACTGATGCTTCATTTATATAGTATCTAAGCTCCATTCGTTCACCTCATTTTAATAACAAACCTGTATCCATTTAGAGCTCACAGCAGTTGAATAAAATACGGCATCTAAAATGATTAAAGGTGATTTTCTTCTAATTCTTCTCTTTTCATTGACAAGTGTTTCTTTTTTTTCTTCCTACCCACTTGCTATTACTGTATAGAAGGAATTATTTGAATTGAATCAACTGGGACGTTCCATGTCACTGGGAATGCTGGTGGAGGAGAGACTGGACATGAGGAGGCAGTGTGGTCTTGCAGGCCAGATTAGGTATGGAATTATTACTATTTTTTTTTTTTTTTAGTTTTAGAAAAATACCAGCGTATATGTACTTCACACATACTTGTTAACCACACTATATTTGAGAAAATCAATGCTTAAACATTACAAAGTTCTCATGTCATTACTTGGTTACTCCTGGATTTTAATAAGTAAGGTTTTAAGAGCCTGTCCACAAGCAATGAAAATGTATTACTATCTGAATAATTTCCATGAATTGCAATGTCTTAAGAACATTCCCTGATGGGAAGAACTTGGAAGTATTTGTTGCCATAAGTTATTGTTAATTTTGTGCCGTAATTTTGTACAGCTCTTAATAATGACATCATTTAACTTCTGTGAAACTTCCTGACACTGTTGTTGAGGAAGCCAGCTATGGGAGGTACCCCACTGGACCTGCTGTTTGTGAGCAGAGAAGGACTGGTGGGTGATGTTATGGTTGGAGGTCATCTTGGACACAGCAATCACAGAATGATAGTTTTCATTCCTTCAAGTAAGAAGCAGGGTCTGCAGAACTGTTACCTTGGACTTCCAGAGTGCAGACCTTTTACATGTTTAGGAGACTGGTTCATAGAGCTCCTTGTGAAGCAGTCCAGAAAGGCAAAGGAGTCCAGGGAGGCTGGACATTCTTCAAGAAGGAAATCTTCAAGGTACAGGAGCATCCTCATGTGTTCAAAAGACTAGGCGTCACAGAAGAAGACTGGCCTGGTTGAACAGAGGGCTTTGGCTTCAACTCAGGAGAAAAACAAGAGAGTTTATTATCTTTGTATGAAGGGGCAGCCAACTCAGGGGACTGCAAGGTTATCATGAGATTACGGAGGGTGAAAATTAGAAGCGCCAAAGCCCAACAAGAACTTAATCTGGCTCCTGCTGTCCTAGATTAGATCCTAGGAAAAAATTCATCTCTAAAAGGGAACCTGGAACAGGTTGCCCAGAGAGGTGGTGGAGTCACTATCTCTCAAGGCATTTAAAAGACCTGTGTATGTGACACTTGCAGGCATCATTTAGTGGTGTCCTTGGCAGTACTGGGTTAATGGTTGGACTCAACGAGCTTAAAGGTCTTTTCCAATGTAAATGATTCTATGATTATATGATTTCTTAGATTTCCTAAAATGTCACAGTACATGAAAATGCAATAAAATTTTTATTGGGGCCATGTGTAATAAAAAAAGTCTACCAATAAACAGTGTTACGACAATTGGCTATGCAAAAATGAAATAATTTTTTCTTAACAGTATTAAATTATTATATAGTCTTTCAAACTTTATAGATATTTATTCATACATTCTGGGCACTACATTTTACCTCACAGGAGTCTCAGTTCACATGTGCTTTTTACTTAGGTTGTGCTGACACTTCACACACTGAAGACTTCTCTCGTCTCCTTTTTGCAGTATGCCATTGTAGAACCATCCATGATACAGGATTGGGTACTAACAAAAAACTGTAGAGATTTTAATGAAACAGGGAACAATCACATCTGATTTTCTTCCAGTTCCTTTGAATGGAAGATTATAATTTCACCACACCTAAGTGAACAGTATATATATATTGCTTTCTTCATGTCTGGCTTGATGAACTCCTTTAGCCTTGATGGGCTGGTAAGAAACTGATATTGGTTATGTTCTAACAGCTTTCAAAAAGCATTTACTACTACCACCAAGCTACCCATTGGAAATTTCATTCTGGTACCAGGTAACACTGGCCTTGGAGTCCATCTAGATGGCTTGACAAAGTATTTCCTCAAAGGAACATATCACATGGAGAAAGACGATAAAGCAGAAGAGCAAGTGCAAACAAATTATTGTATTTGTATCTTCGTATAAAGATTGTTATCATCATTGGATCTAAGATCAGTCTATCTGCCTAAAAATTATTCTTTGGAGTTTGCACCTTAATTTACTGTCCCTGAACTACTACTAAAGACAGACCCTCCTTACCACTTACATGGAAAACTTCTAGCAAAGGCAGCTTCCCAAATCCTACTGTAGCCATGGTGTTCACTAATTTGCAGCAGTCAAATGGAAGAATACCAAGAAAGTAAATTAAGGATATGCACTGCAAAATTAGTGTTGCTGCGTTCTAAACCTTTTTAGTCTTTAAGTGTTTTAAAATAATAAAAGAATGTGTAAGCACACTGTTGTCTGCCAGCTGTTCCTAGGAACATGTAGAAACCCACAGGATTCAGCTCCATAAATACTAAGCAAAAATATTTTGCCTCTGACCCTTACGAAGTGTGGAGCTAAGAAAGAAGTCCTACATCTTTCAACCTTTTCAGGTGCATGAGAAGGACCGTCAGAAACTGGCTGAAATAATATTTTTTTCTGACCTCTGTTACTGGAATATTAATATTTACAATATTTTATGATAAATTTGAACAGCTTAGATAACACATTTAAATGTCAAATTTCTCTTGTTATACTGAATGATTCTGGCTTGAAATTTACTGCATAGAGTTAGTGGACTTAAACAGCTCCTGTCACCAAGATAACAGCAGTTTTACCATGTACTCATCAAGTATTTCCACATATGGAAAAAAATTATTAATCTAGTTAATTTTTTTTTCAGACATCCTCTAACTACAGCAGACTGGTTTCTGTGAAGTAGTGGCTGAAAGTAGAACTAATGATTGTTACAAGAAGAAACACAAGGTTTCTTCTTTTTTTTCCATTTCTCATTGCACTGTGTAGTACTGGACTGCAGTAATTATTTTCAGAAAAAGGAGTCCTAGCATACAATGTATTTTCATATGGTTAGGCTCTAAAAATTTTTTCAGAAACCTATTAGAAGAAACTTCTTGGAAAATAAGTTTTTTCCCCAGAAAATTATATTATTTCATTTTGATGGGAAATACTTTTGTTTCTTTTTCTTGTGTCAATATTTTAATTTTGGTTTATATTTTTTCTTCCACAAACTTGTTTGATCATGCAAATTTAAAATAGAAATTCAAATTTAAATGTGTATGTTTCTAGTGAAAATGTACTTTAATTTTATGGATGAGTATAACAAATATGCAGTAAAGCCAATGAAATAAGATGATTTATATCTGAGGAACAAAAAGACCTTTAAATGTATTGTGTAATTTTTACTTATTCAGTTGAATAGAATGTGGAGCAATTTTTTCAGTAGTTGATAGGTCAGAGCAGCATCATAAAAG
Source organism: Platysteira castanea (assembly GCA_013397175.1). NCBI lineage: Eukaryota > Metazoa > Chordata > Aves > Passeriformes > Platysteira > Platysteira castanea. Next base: position 2,119,053 of record VYXC01010946.1, read on the forward strand.
TAGTTACATATGGACCAAAGACTGAAGTAATTTGTGTTAAGATTTCATTTTTGTCTAGGCTATTACTGTTCATATTATCAATAGTGTTAGTCAAAAAAAACCCCTGATGACTAGAGCTACAAATGATTTAAAAAGGCATGAATAGATTTTTCATTTATTATCTGTGAGAATCCACTCCCCATCTCCCATAACATGGATTTTATCGATTGCTCTTTCTGCCCCTTCTGGCCTGTTTATTTCTAACTGTAAACTAAATCACCACAGAATTGTATTGCAACAGCCCTAATACTTCTTTGCTCTAATTTCCAGTCTATTTCTTCTACTACATCTATGATTATTGTATTGTCCACTGTCAAGAGACGTGCCTTTTGATTTTCTTTGGTACCATCCTAAGTACATGTTTTATTTCTATAACTATTAGATAAAATTATAATTCTAAATATAAGCATTGATCTTCTCAGTGGGATTAGTAATTTTATTCTTTAAAAAGGGTCAAAGGCAAAATGGAAAAAACTTGGCCCTTTTCAAACTCACTGTCATCCAATTTTCATGTTAGTGCACTTATTTCAGCATTGTTATCTTTTAAGTTATAGAAGTAATTTAATCTAGTTGCATTTAAATCCAAGATTGAAAAATCCTGAGTCTTCAGGTCAGGTAAAGTGAGTAAAAAAGGGGAATGTGTAGAGCACAGATCCATCTCATTTATTCTTTGTTTTCTCTAGATATAGCTGTTACAGCACAGACTGATAAAACTGATAATACAAGAGGTAAGAAATTATTCTGTTGTAGGAGCTCATTCAAGAAATCAAAACTTCCTGAGAGATTAAATTACCTATTTAGGAGTATTACTCCTAAGTAGAGTAATATAGAAATTTTGGATATTGTAAATGAGCATCAGGTATGGAAATACAGTTCACTGATTAGATACTAAGGTAAGATTTCAATTCCCCCATCCTATCTAGACTGTTTTTCTTGTTTCAAGAAATTCACTAAATCAGTACACTTAACTCCAGGAAACCACTCAGTAGAACAAACATAGGCATCTTATTTGTGATATTTCCAGAGGTGTTGGAAATATTCACAGAGGTCTGAAAGACAAGACAGGACAGAGAGGGGCCTCTTAAGGCAGGAGAAATGATTCAGAACAACAGCAGACCTCCTCATGCTTAAATACCTACTTCAAGCTAGTCGTCTAGGGTTTGCTTCACTTTCCCACACATCATTAGTTAGTGCCAACAGAGATGCCTTGCAGTCGCATTTCATCTAAAGTCAATACTCAGATGAATGGAGGACATTGTATCTACATTCAGAAACACAGAATCACAGAATCATAAGGGTTAGAAGGGACATCTGGAGATCATCAAGTCCAAATCCCTGCCAAGGCAAGGCCACCTAGAGCAGGTTACACAGGAATGTGTCCAGGTGGGTTTTAAAAATCTCCAGAGAGGGAGACTCCATGAGCTCCGTGGGCAGCCTGTTCCAGTGCTCTGCTACCCTTAATGTAAATTTCTTCCTTATGTTAAGGTGAAAGTTCTTTTGTTTTTATTTATGTCCATTGTTTCTCATTCTGTCCCTGGGAACAAAGGAAAAGAGTCTAGCACCATCCTTTTGGCACCCACCTTTGAGGTATGTTCATGTATTGACACCATGCCCTCTCAGTCTTCTCTAGATTAAACAGGCCCAGCTAACTCAGCCTTTTCTCATAGGAGAGATACTCCAAACCCCTAATCGTCTTCGTGGCCTCTGCTGGACCCTCTCCAGTAACTCCTTGTGTCTCTTGTACTGAGGAGCCCAGAACTGGACACTCCAGTTGTGGCCTCACCAGGGCTGAGTAGAGGGGCAGGATCAACTCCCTTGACCTCCTGGCAGTGCTCTTCCTAATGCATCCTAGGGTACCACTGACTCCTGGTCTCAAGGGCACACTCCTGGCTCATGATCAACTTGTCATCCACCAAGACTCCCAGGTCCTTCTCAGCAAAACTGGGAACCAGTCTACACGGCAGCCTTCACTGGGGGTCTGAACCACTGTCCAGCAGTGCTTCTCAGTGTCCCTGGCCGTGCAGGCAGCCTAAACTGCTAACTGAAACTGATGGCTTAACTTGCCTTATGAATAAAAGCATCTGAAATGAATGCCATGAACCGTTTCTTTTCTTCATGTTTCTGTTGACTGTCTTACCTCACAGAGTGGCATGAGAAGATATTCCCTAAAAATCCTAGAGCTGTGCAGTGATGAGTAGAGCATAAATACTTGTGTGGAGCAGTGCTCCGAAGTGAGAATGGGTGACAGATGCCAAATCAAAATTTCTTTCCAAAAAAAAAAAAAAAAACCCAAACAAACCACTCAGATATGTGGATTTATGAGGTTTAATGTTGAGGGTGACTGTCTAAGCTAGCAATAAAGAAAAAGGAAATAGTTTGTTCCGTTACCATTTGTCACTTTTAGATTTTCATCTGGTACTTGGTTCAGAGGATCACTTAAATAATATAAATACGTGAAGCTATTCACATTGCTCAAAGAACTTGGGTATTTTTATGAGAAAGGGATATTGAACTATAACACTTGGTTATGCAAATAAAGGCACAGTTGTATTTGCAGTGCAAATATGTGTTCTCTGTCTCTTTTTAAAAATTTGACCAACTCATTGAACACATCTATTAAGTGAACCCCAAAGGTAACAGACAATAGCACATGCTTTTTTTGAAATTATGATCTCCCTTCTCCTAAAGTTTTATGTGTAAAAAGAAGAAAAACAGTCTAACTTTCAATTAATATGACTACATTTATATTTTATAAGAGTGATGTTGGCAAAAAAGACAAATACTGCTAATACTTAAGCAATAAATAAGTCAGAGGTGTGAACTAACTTACAGATATCAAGGGAAAACTGGCTGGAAGAATAAAATACCCATACAGATGTTGAGGACGACTACATCTGGCAGTTTTATTATCTGGTGAAGATGACATCTCCTCTGTGATGGTCAGTAGCAGAAGACTGCTAGACAGAAACAGTACAAGCTGAACTCAGTATTTTGTAACAATAAAAGTTGTTAGTGAAAGCACAGCACATGCCTAGCATGAAATGCAGACTTGGCTAGCCACACAGAAACTTTCATCCACATTGAAAATGAGAATGTGATGATTAGATTTTCATGGATAGTAGGTGGGTTTCATCTCCTGTAATACTGAATATTTACAGTGCAAGTAGCTATATCTGGGTCTGTGATCAGTGATATTATTAGTAATCACAGGGACTGCTGGGCCATTCCAAAGAGTGAATGCCTACAGTGTGCATGTCAAGTGTATGTTGTACAGATTTGCTGCCAATGTGATGCCCTAATTGTTACCTCATAAACATAACCCTTAGGATCTAGGTCATATTGTAATGAGTAAGATGGTGTACAGTGCTTTAAGTCATGGAATTTTACATTTGCAATATTCATTCAAGGAATTTTCTGTTTTGCTTTCTTCAATTTTTCTTCTCATAATTTTTCTATTCTGCTTCTTTCTTCCAGAAAAAGGATCCCACATATAATCACATACGCTATATTCATGTATTTATTTGACTAATTCAGAGACAGATCATTTCTGTCCCTTAATGTGAAACAATATTTTGATTCTCAATTATAAAAATATGCATTATTTAAAGAAATTCTTCTACAACTGAATGCTTGGAGCTTCACCAGGAATTTCTCATCAGCACATTGCTTCATCCTGAAAAAGAAATGGGTGGTATGGTTAGTAGCAGACGCACAATTTGTGATGAAAAATAGTGGGAAAATAAAATAATCCTTCTTAACTGTTTCAGTGGGAGATATTTCTCAATGTTTCCATTAATTCTAATATCTTCTTCTACTTCCTACCTCAATCTCTCTTCTCAGTCAAGCACCTCTTTTATTAGTGGAGATGGATAAACACTGGGATACAACAACAGAGAAGGTAAATAATGACTTGCCAGCATGCCAGTATCCTTAGCATTTCTGCATCAGCTGCTCCAGACAGGCTTTTTAAAATGGGATGTAGAAAAGAGGTGTTTGCTGAGGTGCAGATATTTGCAGAACCTGCACATAAAATAAAAATTCTATCATGATTGTTCTATGTGTAAGACTGAGTAATCACTGTGAAGTAACCACTTAGAGAAATACTCTTCCTCTGATATTTCTAGGGCAGCTGGAATTTAGCCAATAGTTGTTTGGGAGATAACTTTGGTTCAATTTTTTTCCTCCCATGAGGGAGTTAACTTCTTTCATGCAGCCATACAAGTGAGTTAGATTTCATGAGTGGAAATTTTTCAAAATTAAGAGCAAAAGTAATGGGGCGGTGAAAGGAACTAATAAAATTTATGAGACTGAAGATATATTGAAAGATTTTAGGAGTACCTAATTAAGCAAAGATAGGACAATCCCCTATACAAAACTCTGCAATGGAGAAGAAAAGAGAAGTTCTGCTAAACATGAAACTGTTAACAAGGAAAGTGAGCAGAAGGTAACTGGTAGAAATTTGTGTATGGATGGGAAGTCTAAAGGAAATTTTTTTATTTATGTCAACAACGACAAAAAAAGTATCAGGATTTTTATGATGTCAGTACAGAAAAAAGGATAACAAATACTAAACTCTATGAAAAAGTCAATGCAGTGTAATTATATTTTAGAATACTTAAAGACAAAATCCTACATAGATAAGTACTGTGGAGAACCATAGTAACAGTCTGAATATGCAAGAAAGGCAAACATGAAAATATGTTAAGGAAAGATGAATGAAAGAATAAGGAATAAGACCCTAACTGTCTCATCCAGTAGTCTATTCTGCCTCTTTAAAAATTCTAAAAATTCTAGAATGAATGAAAGCTAAGAATCAGCAATTGAGGAGGAAAAGGGAGAAAAAGCCCCCCACAACCCCTAACTACCAAAGTGGGCTACCAAATTTTTGCTTTTTCCAAAGGTGAAGAAAGATAAGAGAAACACACCAATGTTTCTTCCAAAAATATATTTCTTTTAAAATTGGAAGTAGAAGAATTTTTTTCTAAGGCTGCAAATATGGAGGGTTTTGTGCAAAAAAAAAGTAAAAAAAAAGTATATTTACAAACTGTTTTTTAGATTCACTTTTGAGATTAGGCAAAATAATCCAAAGGAGTATCTCAGGAACATCAGTGGATGCTCCAGCATTACATGCAGAAAGATCTGTAAGAAATCATTCTTGTGCTGCATGATAGGCTCAGTAGATTTGATACCTATTTTCTCTTATTTCACATATCTCTGGGTAGTGTTAAGGTATGGGCCTAATTTTCTTTGAGATAAGGAAACCTGTTCCCTACTATGCAGGGATATTTCTCCCCAAAAAATGACGGTGGCATAGCCCCCAGGATTGTATTTCTTTTCTTTCAGTGATACATGCATTTGTCAACAGTGTAATACTTAATTTCTGATTTAAGATACAAAAAGACAACCTTGGCACTACTTATTTTTCCCTTTCAAGCACTCAGTCTATCTGGAGAAAGATAAATATGAAGTCCATTTTCTTAATAGCACTTATAATCATGACTTCAATGCCTGTAGGTCTCAAGATGCCTAACAATATATAACTAAAACTACAAATTACATGACTCATTGAATTTCAGAGCCCTTAAGAAAAAAGTAGGGAAAAAGCCCAACCACCACTACGAAAGTATATAAACTATTCAGTGAAGAAAATTCTTATACTTTTATAATTAACAGTGTGTCATTACCAATTGACAAGACCTTTAAGGGTCTTAAAGATCATCTCCTTCAAACCCCCCTGCTATGGACAGGGACAAGTTCTACAAGACTAGGCTGATCAAAGCCTTCATCCAGCCAAGCCTTGAGCACTTCCAGGCATGGGTCATCCATAACTTCTCTGGACAACCTATTCTAGTACCTTACCAGCTTCACAGTAAAGATTTTTTCCTAACATCTAATCTGAACCTACTGTCTTTCAGTTTGAACCCATTTTCCATTGTCCTATCACTACATGCTCTTATAAAATGTTTCTCTCCATCTTTCTTGTAGGTCCCCTTTAGGTTCTGGAAGATGCTATATACAATCTCACTGGAGCCTTCTCTTCTCCTGCCTGCACAACCCCAGCTGTCTCAGTTTGTAGGAGAGGTGCTTCAGCACTCTGATCATCGTGGCCTCCTCTGGACTCACTCTAACACGTCTATGTCCTTCTCATGCTGGGGGCTCCAGAGGTGGATGCAGGACTCCAGGTGAGGTTTCACCAGAGCAGAGCAAAGGGGCAGAAACACCTCCATCACTCTGCTGGCCACAGTGCTTTGGATGCAGCCCAGGACACAGCTGGTTTGTGGCACTGTAAACACACGTTGCTGGGTTATGTCGAGCTTCTTGTCAACCAACACTACAAGTTCTTCTCCTCAGAGTCTCTTTCAACCCATTTTACATCCAGCCTCTATTTATGCTTGGATTACCCAAACCCATGCACAGAACCTTATAATGCTATAAAGATAAATGCTTGTGTAATTTACACAGTGTAGTAGAGATATTACAATGAAATGAGTTGCTTCACTGAGCTGGCTTTTGCTGGGACAGAATTAATTTTCTTCACAGTGGCCAGTATAGGGCTGTGCTTTGGATTTGTGCTGGAAAGTGTTGAAACAGGAGTATTTTCATTACTGCTGAGCAGTGCTTACACAGCATCAAGGCCTTTTCTTCTTCTCATTCTACCAGTGAGGGGGCTGTGGGTGCACAGAGAGGTGGGAGTGGATACAGCCAAGACAGCTGACTCCAAATGACCAGAGGGATATCCTGTACCATTTGGCATCATGCTCAGCTTATAAACCTGGGAGAAGAAGGAGAAAGGGGGAATGTTAAGAGTGATGGTGCTTTTCTTCCAAAGACGCCACTATATGTGGTGGAGCCTGGCTGAGTATCCACCTGCCCATGGGAAACACTGAATAAATTCCTTGTTTTGTTTTGCTGGCATGAACAGCTTTTGCTTTACCTATTAAACTAAATTTATGTCAACCCACAACTTTTCTCACTTTTAGTCTTCTGATTCTCTCCCTCACACCACCAGGGGTGAGCAAGTGAGCAGCTGAGTGAGGCTCATCTGACAGCTGAGGTTAGGTTAAACCACAAGACTCACCCTTGGGAATTTTTCAGCATATATTTTTCACCCCAGTTTATTTGTTATGAAATGTCTCCCTTTAACAATTTGTCACTATAAGTGTGTCAAATTCAAATTTTAATAGCTACATTCTCTTTACAGATATTACTAGTAGGTTTAATTTAGCCAAAGAATCATTTTTCTATTATCTTCTGTTACTTCAAGTCACACCTTCTACTGCTAATCAGCTGATATGTTTCACTAGAAAACTGGCTGGGACATTGTGAAAAACTACATAGAGGAACTTCTGTGGAGCTTGATGTTGCTTTTTTATGAAAATATGGTATTTATGGTATGTATTCAATAATTTTATAGTACTGTACAAATATTTAATTAACTTCAGAGTGTTACTTCACTAGTAAATGAATCCTATTATTATTCTAGATAATAGTCATTGAGGTCAGAAAGCTGCATAATGGTGATGACAGTTTCCCACTCCCAAAGCTTATTTTCATTTTTGAAGATTAATCTTGAATAATTACCGTCTAAATCTGAAAGTGGACATTTCTGAAAAAGAACATATGCAAACAGAACAAGAGAATCCATTATAATTTAAATTACAAAATATTAGCTTTAAAATATACTAATGTACAAAACCAATCAGCCATCAGCATCAACTGTACAATAGCTGTACATAACCATTTCTCTGCATCAGGTGATTGGGCTATGTTGTGCTTTCTGGCATGTTTTGTTTTGCATATAAATGTTGAAATAACTTCTATTCCCAATTGGGAGGGAAAGAACTCCCAAAGGAGTGCTGTGCTGCTTATTTGTTTTCCTTTCTAGGAGAACATCAGTACTTCAAGATTCAAGAAGAATCTGGGCTTTTTCTATAGAACTTAGCTCAGGATTTTTGATCCTTAGGCTTAAATTGATTAGTCATTTATGCACATGATACTTTTACTAAAAAAATAGAACAAGTGTTTTATAGCTTCCTAGTGCCTGTCCTCCCTTTTAAATGTCTGGGAGTGTTGTGCTTCAACATCTCAGGGAATCAAGCCCAGAGATTTTAGGGGATAGAAAGGAGGCTGCTGCCTTCTGCTCTTATTTCAATACATTTTATTACAGGGCAAGTACCATGCTCCCACCAAAATAGATATATTTTGCTGATTGAGATCTTTTTTCCTCCTGTTTTTCTTCCTTTTTATTCTTCCTTGACACCTGCCCCTCCCCTCTTTTGATTTTAAATATACAATCAGCCCTAACTAGTTTAGTGACCTGTGCAGAGCAGGTTATAGCTAACAGTAAGAACGTACTGTTCTGACATTAATGTTGTTATTCTTGTGACATAGGGACATCAAAAGCTGTATAAAAACAGAGTGACAGGTGGCATTTGCTTTGTTATTGTGCTTTTGCACATGTCTGTGACATCTCTTCATAGACACAGTGGGGCTTTGATTCCTTCGTGTTTTGTATTCATGCACTTTCCGCAGTGCTGCTATGGATCTACAGTATGCTAGGAATTGCAGAAATTCAAAGCATGCATGTAAAGGGATAAATGATAAATTGTTGATGGGGAAAAATGGCTGTGGTCAAGCATGGGAAATAATCCACGAGAGATTTGTATTCCAGAAAGAGTATAAACTCCCATGTGGAACATAAATGATCACTATTGTTTGTCCTACAATTTTCAACCATTCCAGAGAGGTTTCCTACTAATACTAATCTTAAAAATAGTTGGTCATTAACAAAGGCCACAAATGCACCCTCTCATAGCTGGGTGGTATATTTTAATCCTGTAAGTGTCATTGTGCCACTCTCTGATTCAGTGCTGGTTTCCCAGTTTAGTATTCAGAGAGCTAATTCATTTTGTTGCTGGCAGCAGTGCATTAATGATCAAGCTACGACAATGAACACTGTCTGCATAACAAATGTGTCTTTCTCAAGCTGCAGTAAATACAAAGTGATTAACATGAAATAACTGCTCCAGCAAACTGCTTCTCTGCTTTTAAATAGATACTAGTGTTTTTATTTAACCCTGCATTTGTCAGCTATGTCTTGAATGGGCTTGTTTTCATTTATTTTTTGGAAGAGGGGCAATTGCTACCTTGGAGCTTTATTTTACAGAGTGCATTCTCTTGGAGATATGCTGTTAGCATACTGGATGCAAATGATTATTAATACTCTGTTCCCTGCTTCTGACATTTACTAAGGTAGAAGCATCAAACAGAACTAAATCACATCATGCTCCTTCCAGCTAGCTTAATCCTGCCATCCTATTGGAGATAATGAAAATAAGGTCTGAGCAGGTTAATGTTGCAGTTGTTAATAACCTTTAAATCTAAAAGAACACAAGGTGAAGTTGGTTTGCATCCCAAGTCAGACAAGGAAAGTACAAAGAGAGAAGGAGGTGAACAAGAAGAATCAAACTGAAGTTGCTCTTCCCTTGCAGCTCCACCCCTGTCTTTTATTCTTAATCCAGGCATAATGAAAGATCCGAGCAATGTCACTGTATTATGAAAAGATGGGATTATTCTATTCTTAGAAGAAGTAAGACAGAGACAGAAACAGAGACAGACAGGGACAGAGACAGAGACAGAGACAGTTGATTTGACAGTCAATGTCCCTCATCCTTGTTGCCACTCAATCCCTGTTGGGGGAGCCCCTACCTGAAATGTTACAACGAAAATTGAAAAGCATAGCACCCTCCATGAAACACTTTGAAATGGTTCTCTTGTTATCCAGACAATCCTCTAAAGCCATGCTGTTCACATTCCTGCTGTCATTTCACTTCATCTCATGATAATGTGCCAGTAGCGTAGGCTTTCTACTCCACAACAGTCTTTTAGAGATGGAGTTTTATTAGAAGATGTTGTATAAGGGAGCTCAATTATTCCTTTTATTTTTTTTTTCCTGCTAAGGCATCCCTATAAGGACTAGGAATTTTTCTCATTTACATCGTATATGTGTGGCATTTTTGCTACCAGTTTATAGAAATGAAATGATTGCATTCTGGAAATATGTATTTTTACTGTTCTATGAAGGCCACTAAAAGGTTTGTCTCAGTGAAAAATAAACAGCATGATGGCAATGTGATGCATATTCAAGAGTAATACAAAAGGAAAATCAGAAGAGAAAATTTTGCTTTCCTCAGAGAAATCACAAAAAGTATTAACAATATGTTGGGGCTTTTTAAAGACATACTGATCCACTAACCAGAAGTATTGAGTAGAATTTAGAGAGTAGGGGGGAAACAAAGAAGTATCTTCAGGGTCTGTTTAAAAATTTGAAAACTGTTCTTTTTTCATTCATTAAGCACAAGTGAGGTTCATGGGAGCCTTAAATCAAAGGAAAAAAATACCCTCTATTCCTAAGAATCCAAATTGTGCATGTGTTATTAAAAAGGAAAAAAGATTTGGGAAACAACTTTGCTTGGAGCAGGTTGCATATGGACTTGTGACTATAACATAACCTACCAAAGCCCATGAGTAAGGGAACAGCTGGTACATAGGTAAAACAAATTTCCTGAAATATTCCCTTGGCAATCAGAGACTTAAATGTAATCACATTTGTATAGGATGAGATCAACAGAGAAAAGCTGGTTCAGAGAGAGGCATAAAGATTCCTACAATTACAGCTCTTATCTTCCTTTTTGGTAAGCTAGGATAGTTTGAAAATAGCATCCAGGTAAGGTGAGGTGTGCCTCAAGAGAGGAAGGTCTGGAATACTTACAACCAAAAGACCCGCTGGCATTTAAGTAATCACAAAAGAAGTAACATGTTACATCTCCTGTTTTTGCAGTGTGTTAGGTGTGCAATGAACTGGCATAAGCACTTACTCCCTGCTACTTTACTCCCTGCTTTTTCTACTTCACACAAAAAAGCTCGTGGTGTGGGACAAGAGGCTATCTGACAGCAAAGCTAGGTTCCAGAAGCCTGAGAACACACAGCCATCTGGACCATGGGCCCTGCTAATATTTGTCCCTGCTCTTTTAAAATTATGACTACTGAAGTTTTAGTTTGTTGCGGTTTGTATATTTCCAGCGATGGTCTGGCAAGCCGCAGACCTTCCCAGAGAACGCTATGGGGCTGGTTTGGGGAAAGCGTCTGTTCCTGCTTCCCTTAGCCCTTCTGGGCAGCCCCCAGCTCATGTTCCAGCTAGCTTTTGGCTCCGCAACCCAGTGGCGATGAAGGAGGAAAGAAGGCTCCCCGTATGGGGACCTCAGAGGATGTTTATTCGCATGCTGACCTGTTGGTTCCTCAAGGCAGAGAGACCCATATAGCATGAGCTTGGATTTTACATGGGGATGAGGGGGGCGGAGAGAGCACATGGACCAATGATCCCAGGGCACAGGGTGGGGACCTTGACATATAAGGGAAAAAGGGGCAGGGAAATCAATGGGCCAGTCAGGGAAACAGAACTGGGGTACATTGGCATGGTAGAACAAAGCATCCTGGGAGGCCTAACCCTAACCCGGGGAGATCTCTTGGGGTCTGTCCCTTTAGGGGACTCTCTTGTTCCCTGATTGGCATATTCACTGGCTCTCACATTAGTTGGTTAAATCAGATTCATATTAGGGCCATTTAGCTAAGATTTTTTTTCCTTTTGCTTTTCTTAAACTAGGGGTTATATTCCAAGCTTTAAATGACAGATCACTAATGAAAATTTTTGTAATTAATGAAAAAAATATAGCTTTTTATGAAAATGATGAAAAATAGCGCCATATCAGGAAAGCAAAGAAAAACCACAGACTCAAACTCACAGCTCTCATCAGTAAAACCAATTTAAAATTATTTATAAATTAAACAAAATAACTGACTCCCTGACAGACTGAATTATTGAAGGAATCAACAATTAAAAAGTATGAAAGTAGTTCTGATTGCCATGCACTGATGGTAAGATGAAGGTATCAAGTCAACATCAGTTTTCAAAGAAGGTTATTCAACTAGCAATAAATTGTTGTGGGGCCAACAGCCACTGTTTCTGCAGGGGTTTATTGCCAGAGGTGTGGAAATGCTGATGAAATCAAGGCACAGTTTTTGAACGTCGCGGATGAAGCCATACGGAAAAAAAGAATCTCAATTATGTTACAGAGTCCAGTTAAATTTTACATTAATAAGGTAACTGTTATTCTTTGCCTAAACTAAGGAAACTTGGCAAGCAACATACCCTGCACTGTGTGCATTCTTACAAGGTATCCTGCAGCGTTATTTATGGTAAGATCATTAAAAAAAATATGATGATAGTGATCGGAATTTTTTAAAGAAAACTTCTGAGTATCCATTTTGAATCTTCCTTTGTCTGACTTTTCACTGGAGCAATATTAAGTCATAAAAGGTTTTATTGACACATGCTTTGTGGCTACTCAAGCAGGAAAAACATCTGTGTACTGGGGCTGAGATAAAGACTTTTAACCATAATTAATTTTACTTCTAGATTTTTTCTAACTTGCTTCATTCATACAAGGGTTTTTTTTTTTCTTTTTGTTTTTCCTTCTTTTTCACGTGTTCACAGAAGACTCAGTGCAGAGAGAAAACATCAAACAGGTCAAAGTTGAGTAAATAGTTTTGGCCTTGTGTTGGTGCTATTAGCATACTCTCTCAAACCACTTAATCTTATACTGTTTGACGCGAATATATTTCTCATCCAGGTTCTACCTTTTGCAGTAAGTCTCCTACATTTACATTACTAACTTGGTTTTTCCCAATTTTGAATAAAACCCCCATGTTATGTAGCTTCTCTTTTCATCTTTATTGTCAGCTAAGCTATGCTTTGCATTATTTATAAATAGATAAAAAGTTTAAAGTCAAAAATCATAGTGTATGCTATAAAATTGCATTGTGTCCTATTACAATTTATGTTGACTGGATGCCAAATTGTGCTCTGTTTATGAACTCTCCACTGGAGTTCTGTGGTCTGTGGTAAGCTACATAATATTTGGGGATAGGAGAGTTTTGAACAGCTTTTGGTAAACACTCTGAAACATAGATAAGAAGCATCACAGAAGAAAAGAGTACTAGAATACCACATAAAAGTTGCATTAGTAGAGTCGTGATAAATTGAAAGTTTACTGCTTGGTCTTTTATTTATGTGCAATCACTGGGGAGCATTGGACTGCTGAAGTAAACATCATGGATGGGAGAAACACACAGAGCACATTGCTCTGCTACAAGCAGGGGATGATTTGGGAGTTTATCAGCATATTCTTAGTGATTTTCCTTCTCTGGTGCCAGGCAAAAATTTCTCCCCAAATACGGCTGCAGGTTCTTATTATCTTGTTTATATTTCTTCTGAGTTGCCATGCTAAAAACAGGGAAATCCAGAACAATACTATGTCTTTACTAGTATGAAATTTTAGTAATAAGAGTAGTTGTCGTTTGATATGATGCATCACACCAGGAATATTGATTGATATGGAAAATCTTGTGCCAAAAGTTTAATTTAAGCTATTAGTTCATGGTTAAAAGGCAGAAGCTCTTTTGTAGAAATGTATGATGGTGATTGTGTTTTAAATGTCCATATTTTACCATGTTCTTCTTATAAGAAGAGGTATCTATTTGCTTCAGTAACCAAAGACACAGTTTTTTCTTGATTTGTAGCAGAAAACTGCTTACAATAAGTCTATAAAGAAGAGTTTTGAGCAGCAAAAATGTGCTGAAGTTATGGTATGGGTTTTTTCAGTTTTCTTCTAGATAAAATACACATGTGGATCATATTGCCAATGATAAAAATAAGGAAGAATGAAAATAAAAAAAATATAATGCTTTCCTTTCTCTAGTCAAAATTCCACTGGTTGCGGGTTGGGGTTTTTTTGTTTTACTTTGTTGGATTCTTACTGTTCCTACTTACTTTAAGGGTGGAGGGAAATGACAGCCTGTTTTGATGCCTCTTGATACTGAAGTGATGAAGAGCCATTGGATTCCCACTGGTTACCCCTGTGGATTAATGAAGGGTGAGACAGAAGTTGCAGAGCTGCCATGCAGAATGACCTTACCTGATAAGACTGTTCTGCCTTCACTGCAGTAGGTGAGAAGGGCAGGCTGTATGCAGCAGGCTGGTTTTTCTGTATCTTAATGAGAAAAATTGACCTGTTTATCCACCAGCTGTCTTCTTTGTTTTTGATTCAAGTCATTTTTGGAAAACCTTTTCTCATTTTAAATGTTGTATTAAAGCTGAATCCTCCAAAGAATGGCTTATTGTCAGCAAAATTTGGTGGATTGCTACAAACTATTGGAAAACACCTGCCAATAAATACATTTATAACACAATGACATTCACAGACCACTTCAAGACACAGTTTATTACTGACTTAATTTATATGATATGAGTGAACAAGAGCTCTTTTTTCCCACCTACTAAACTGCTTTTATTGTCTTTCATAAGCATTTTTTATAGCTTAGCTTTGCTTTTAATTTTTCTATTGTATACTTAGGATATTCTTGGGTGAAAAAATAAGAGGTGAAAGCCTCCAAATTACAGGTTGGGGGGAAGGGTTTAATGTAGGAAATAAACATTTTGATAACATGACTATGCTTGGCTTTCACCTTATGCTAAAATATAAGTATTTTCTAGTAATAGAAAGACACATCTATTACATGTAATAGAAAGACAACCTGTGTCTACCAGATTGTACAAGAAAAAGAAAGCACTTTTTAAGGTTACTGTATCAAACACTGAAGAGGTAGGAAATGCAAAGGTAAAGGTGGAATGAACAATTCATTTAGAATCAACGTAAACTGAGTGATTACCTATTTCACTACCTTTTTTCTGATTTTCACAGTTCTTGAATCTAGTACCTTTGTGCAGTTCAAATTTCTCCCCAGACACTCATCTCAGCATCTGATTCCTCATTCAGCCATTAGACTCCTGCTGCTCCTTGATTTTCCTTACTTGTTTCCAAATCACAGAAACATAGCAGCCCTTCTCTTCACCAGTTCTGTATCAAGCTCAGACTTTCACTCTCCCCATCATCCAAGTTGTCAATAAACAGATCAAAAATCACTAACACCAGTATTCATCCCTGAGGGATGTCAGTGTTAACCATCCACCGCTGGGACTTTGAACTGCTCATCACAACATTTTGCCCCTGATGATCCAGCTGGCTTTCAATTCACCTTTTAGCTAACTTGTCCAGTTCATATGTCAACAGTTTGTCTGCTGAAACACTGTGGGAGACCACATAGATGGCTTTACTAAACCCCAGGTAAACAATGCACACAGCTCTCCCTTGACCCTCAGAGCATCATCTAACAGCAAAAAGTAGTAAGTTTTGTCAGGCACTACTTTCTCTGCATAAAACCATGTTGGCTGATCCCAGTCACCTCCTTGCCTTTCCTAAGGCTGGCAACCACTTCCAGCATTAATTGCTCCATCAACTTCTCATGTATTTAGGTGAGGCTGAGCAGTCTGTCCCCTTCTGCCATTCTTTGAAGATGAGTGGGAGCTTTTCCTTTCTCTCATTTTCAGGAATCTCCCCCAGTCACCATGATCTTTCAGACATAGATAGTGGCTTCACAGTGACATTGGGCATATCCCTCAGCACCCTTGGATGCACCTATTTGATCCCATGGACTTGAGTATGCCCAAAAATCTAAAGTGTTCCCTCACTCCATCCTACATTGCTCTGGATGATGCTTGCTCCTACATATTGCCACTAGACCTGTGAGCAAGCTCTCACCTTACCAATGAAAAGTAAGACAAAGCAGGCAGTGAGAATCTCTGTCTCAGGTTTTTAAGCCTTTTCTTGGCTGCCCATTTTTCAAAAGAATCCTTCCTTCTTTCCCTTCACATTTCTTACTGTTTTTAACTACATCTGATCTTTGGCTTCCTTAACTCCTGTATTTTTGTAGAGCTCATTTAACATTACAAAGTAACTTCCAGCAGCATATCAGACTTTTTCTGACACCCTACACTCTCAGACAAAAGTAATTTTATTAAAGGCTTAATCTGCAGATGGCTGATTCAGCCCTCAACATCCACAGACAAACTATCTTTTACAGTATACACTATACAGAATAATTTGCTGTAGGCCATTTCCACAGCAAACTTAACCTCTCTCCTACTCTAAACACAAAACTTCCAGCTTGTACAAATTATCTGAGATCTTAAAGGTTTTTTTAAATGTAATGTTTTAAGCAGCTATATTTCAGTCCATAAGTTGCCTCTTAATTGTGTGCTGAGGGTATTGCTTTTAGCAGTATCCTATAATTCACCAATCTTCATGTAGCAGCACATAATTCCCATCTACTATGAAGTTTCAGACATCCTAGTGCCTTGGAAGAAATCAGTCTTGACAGCTTCCTCAGACTCTGGGACTATGTGTAGCATCAGCATTCACAAGACAGTTAAGTTAGCAGGTAGTGATATATGTCAGTATTGCCACACTTGCACCACTGATTAGCAAGGACAGTCCAAGTCTCTCAGACTAATTCATTTAACACTTTGTCATACCTACAGTATACTTTTGCCACATACGTAGCTGTTGCTTAAAACTGTTGTGAATCAGCAAGCACTCCCTTCCTCAAGCATTTCTGGAGAGGGGTCCACAAGACAACAGTGAGTTTCCAATAAAAATCTGAAAACAGCACTACAAAATATATTTGTTTAGTCTCAAGGTTTAGCAAAACCCCATTAGACAAGAGNGCTCCAATGGACCTAAGATGGTGGCGCCTCTGTAAAAATATACCTAAGAAATAGCAGAACACCACACAGTAGAAAAAAGTGAGGGAAAAATACGTGAGACAGCCCCGAAAATACCAAGGAGGAAGAAAAAAAGGATTAAGTACTCCAGTGGCTAGAGCAGAGAAAGGACTGCACTGGAGCAGATACCCATGCGGCAGCCCATGGAGAATTCCATGCTGACACAGGTAAATGTGCCCTGAAGAAGCTGCAGTCCATGGGAAGGGCTGTAGCCATTACAATCNCTCCCTTCCTCAAGCATTTCTGGAGAGGGGTCCACAAGACAACAGTGAGTTTCCAATAAAGATCTGAAAACAGCACTGCAAAATATATTTGTTTAGTCTCAAGGTTTAGCAAAACCCCATTAGACAAGAGCAAGGTGGGTAGTCAAAGACAGCTTTTCATGGAAACACTGCAAAGTGTTTGCATATGACATAATAAAGTTTGAACAGATAATGATGGATGGGATCTATAACTATCTATATCTATATCTATATCTATATCTATATCTATATCATCTATANGTACTCCAGTGGCTAGAGCAGAGAAAGGACTGCACCGGAGCAGATACCCATGCGGCAGCCCATGGAGAATTCCATGCTGACACAGGTAAATGTGCCCTGAAGAAGCTGCAGTCCATGGGAAGGGCTGTAGCCATTACAATCAAATTCCTGAGGTTTAACAGTCAGCACTGTCTACATAGTCCTAACTGGAGCTTATCAAACCCTGAGGCTGTGGGCTTTTCAGGAATAATGCCTTGATGTTTGGGTGGTGAGAGCAGTACACATGGCCATGCTGGTGAGCCTCAGTAAACAAAGTAGGCCTCTATAGATGATATATACATGCCATATACAACTTGATCTATGTAGCTGGTAGGCATGAGGCAGTCTTACCCAAATCCTTCTTTTTTGTCACCTTCTTTTCTCTTCTTCTGACAAAAGACCACAACCTTTCTTTCCAAACTCAGTCAGGCTCTGACTCATTCAGAGGCATATGCCAATGGATGTGGTCCATTAGAGAACAGGCCTTTGTCATCCTGAAAATCAGTGACATTGCCTCCAGACATTTGGGGCAACCTTAGAGTATTTCTGAAGAATTTAACATAATTTTTAGAGAAAGGTGAATCCTGTGTGCCAATGGAAGGGCAGAAAGCTGCAGTAGCTTGGAGATACGTCCCAGTGCTGGTCCTAACTTCTTGGCTAGGAAGGTGCTTCTGACTATGCCAAGACATAGACCTATGACTACAAATCTCTTCTAGGACAGAAACTCCTGCTGCACTGTTAATTCTGAGGGAGACCTGTAGGGATACATTACTTTCTTGGCAGCACTACAGAGACAATGTGAACATGTTTTGTGAGAGATAGAAAGATAGATAAGACTGGAAAATGGAATAGTTACTTCCTTACATTTTCAGTAACATCTGGCTTGAACCAAAAGCTCACAATACTCAAGTTCATCGAGCTGCAGTCTGACCAAATGGAATTGTTGCTGGCACTTAAGAAAGAGCTCAGCATCCCCAATCACATCACAGCATCTTTCTCCTGCATAAACATGTTAACAGGAAGTGTGAAGTTAAGCTTAATCATACTGTGAGGTTTTGAGATAAGTGTCCTGATCTATCCCTTTGGTTGCTGTGCTTTTTTACATCTTTTTCTGTCAATTTTTCTGTCATGTGGGTGGTGGAGTATCCAGCACTGTCTAATTGATGTCGTGGGAAATCTAAGAACTTGTGCTCTAAAGAAGGCTTACAAACAATTCTGAGATTTCAGGTTAGAAATTGTTGGCAATACATGGAGACAGGCAGAGTGGTAGATTGTTACTTGGGGGAGTCCTACTCATTGACTCCTTGCCAAACGTGAGAGACTGCATCCTGTCTTCTCATTCCCCTCTTCTGTACTCTTCTTTGCATCCACTCTAGGCTAAGTAGAGCTTAAGAAGTGAGCATGTGGCTGTGATCTTAGCTACAATATTTTTAAGAGCTTCATACACAACCTTTCTCTAATTATTTCCCATTTTACATAGATGAAATCCCTGATTTCTTCTGTTCTTTTGAAGAACTGCACGTATTTTTCTGTTTGTACTATAGCTTGTTAACAAGTAGGAATTTTTATCCTTAATACATGCTATAATAAATTGCTGGTTTTTTCCTCATCTTATGGATGTGAAACATAGAAATATGTGGTTCATTTTTGCAGAAATTAATGTAGAGATAATGATATCCACATTTCTTACTATCAGTCAGTCATTAGGTAGAAGTCCTTATTGAAATCAATAGAAATTCTACATAAAACATGTTTTACTATGTCCCTTTATTACCAAAGTAGGCAAGATATATTTTTTCCTTTTCTGTTTTCTCATTAATATGAATTGCAATTTCATATTACTTTTTTTCCAAGACTGGTATTAGTGTTACAGAATTCCATATGAAAATCTTTTTGCAATCTAAAATAATTTATGTAAGTTTAATCTTTCATCTCACATTTTTAGGGTATTGAAATGCGGTCAAATGGAAGACAGTAATTTATTTACTTACTGTAGCTTAGAAGAGAGAGTGTCAGACTATCAACTACTGCAATAAAAATTACCAGATTCCATAGCTGATTTAATACTGTCCTGTGGCTTCATTAAGAAGGTAGGCATACAAAAATATTGTTCTTTTCCAGCTGACTTTATATGCCAGATTCATAGTGCTGCTAATGATGTAAATAAAAGGAAAAGAAATCCCTGCTGGATCCTAGTTTGTTCGCTCATGTGAGAGGTCTTATTAAAAGAATGACTATTGTGTACAGGTATTCCACAGCATTTTGAAAATTTACATTAAAATAAGGAGTGTAGTTGGGAACACACAAAGTTTTCTAACCTTATCCTACTACCAGAATTATCTTGCTATGAAATAAAAGTGAAATATTCAATTATTAAATTCAAAAATAACATTCCTGACTTTCCACAGCAGATTTGCATTTAATAATTAACGATTTGTTTCAAGCAAACAATGCAAATATTTTTTTAAATATTTGAGTGGTAATATTTCTGTGGCATTATTTGGCAAGCCATTTCATTTTATTCTTTGCAGTTATGCACTTTGTGCCAGTTACATGTCAACTAAAAGCTTCAGAAAAAAATGGTTTTTATATCTTAAAATTTAGGGGAATATAGTAACCGCTTAATGTTTTTGATAGATATTTATAAGCATAAGAGGGAAATCTAACTTTCCCAGACTGCTTTATTCAAGAAACTGTGTAAGAATTAGAAAGTGATTACAATACAGTAGTCACTGAGCATATCAACATATTAAGTTTATTTTCAGAAAATCAGGAAGGAAAAGAGAGTTACTATTTTCCTTTAGATAAATACCATACATACATAACCATACATTAACATACATAAATAACCTTCCTACAAAAAAGAATGATTCAGAAAATTGTAAAATGTCAAGGAAGTTGGGTGGGGTGGGGTAACTCATGCAAATAATTATCCCCAAAAAGCCTTATAACTTCAGTAGACCCCTGTCCTTCCTGTAAGTTATTATCCTTCCTAAATTAATTCCCTCTAGCAGTGCACTATAGGAATCTGAACACTCCTGGAAAAGCAGGACTGATGAATCTCAAAATAAAAATACAGACCTGCTTTTATACATGTACTAAATGCATCTCTGCTGGGAGAGAGGGAATGAAATTGAGAGGAACAATGAAGCTTTGTCTTATTATTAGCCTGTGATGAATATGTTGCCACACCCCATCATGGGGTTATTCAGCCCTACCTCACCAGTACAGAATGGGTTTGCTTCATCCTCTGAAATAAACTTTAATCCAGAGGACAATATTCTATGCAGACCAGTTACCCCCTCATTTCTGGGAAAGAAGACTTCAGACCAAGAAGTAAAAATCACTCTTTCCCTTATACTATTGCCCTGGGAGGCTGACAGCTCTTGCATTGACAAATTTTCCAGCCTGATGATGTGCCTAGCCCATAGAATGTCCCAACTTTCCAACCCATAACTTACGTACTGTTAACCAGATTAATTGTAAGATAGACAGAGACAAGTGTAGTTTATCTATTTATTCTACTTCTGATCATGACCCCTTGATTTTTCTTTTGATTTCTTAGCAGGCACAGGTTTACTTCAACAGTTTCAGCTTTTCAAATGAAACTGCAGTGGTGGTTTGGAGTAACATAGACTAAGCCTCAAGGGAACCCCTCAGAAAAAAACTTCATATACTGCAACACTTATGATTAGTATTTTATGTAAAAATGGGAGCTTACATTTTCCTGTCCACATCCTTCTCTTTCTAATGTCTTTATATTAAGCACCTCACAATGGAAAGGATTTCTTGGTCATATAACTGTGAATTAATTGCATATCATTACTCTGCCATTAAAATGAAATTGCAAAGTTCTTTCTGTGTTTGTCAAAAAAAAAANAAAAAAAAAAAAGCTTTTCCTGCCAGACGTTGTCTAGTCCAGGAAATTTGTAACTGAGTTTTAAGCCTGCCCTTCATGCAGGGTGTTTGCTCTCATCACTGATGCATGGGTGAGCTAGCATGCTCGAAATTCTGACTTCCAGCTAGGATCTTGAGGAAGCTTAGAAAACTATCTGCACAAAAAGAAGTGTCTTCAGCTTAGCCCAAAATTCTCAGGAATTTTAAGCAGCCAGGTAGATAGATCATACTGGCATTCTCATGCAAACTGCTTGTAATAGCAACAAGGTTGAATACTAACTATTGTAGGAATGGTCTGCAGACGCTTACTTTCCATTATTGCATGTAAAAAATGGGGTATCTGACCCATCAAAGAATGTTAAGCACAAAATGCAAGCAATTTCCTATTTCAGTGCAGAGTTGCAAAATAGTTTATGTGTGTTTAGTTATGCTTGCTTGCATGCATACTGTGTGTATCAGTTAATATGTGGCAATCTTTTAGCTGAAATGTATATGATGAGCGAAAGTAGGTGAATGGAGGAAAACTTTCAGTCTTCTGCTAATGGCTTGTGATTGCATCAGCTTTCCAAAGGGACACAGGGACTTGTATCTGTACTTTAGAAAAAAAAAAGGGAATGGATTTTTGAGACAATGTTCTCTAAATAAAGATTCTCTCTTTTTATTTGCTACTAAACTATTGATGAGCAGGCTGTTTTTTAAATAAATTCATAATTAATAGAAGACAGAGCTGGAGGAAATAATTACAAAAACATGACTAGAAGCAGACTTTTTTCTCAGTCTTCAATTACAATTATTCCTTTATTGGAAACCAGAGGCTTTGAAAAGGTTTTTGTTAAGTGAATTATGAAGAAGTAAAGAGTAAGGTCTTTAAAAGTGAGAAGGAATACAGGGAGTTTCTGGTAACATTTGTTTTTTTGGATGAAACAGTCTAGTTATGATTGGGTTTAGAGCTAAGAAAGGCTGAAGGATTATTTTCAAGAAACATACAATAAAACACTAAACCAGGTATAGTATTTGAGAAGCACGGAATGTGCACTTTCAACAAGAATTGCAATACAAACTACAATACTTTAAAATCTTCTGATAGTATCCATAAAACTGTAAAATTCTCTAACAGTCAAGAATTTAAGCCTCAGGCAGTGTATGAACAGTAAACATTTAACAAAAACAACTCCCATCTCATTTTTCCTCTTCTTACTTCATGCAGTTTAATTTGTTTTATTGTTTCATATTTCAGTTGATCTCACACTACCTTTTTCCTCCCCACAATACTAGTCAAGAAAGTGTATGGTAATTAGATAGCATGCCCCTGGCACAAGTTGTTCACTGCAGTGGAGTCAGAAGGAATTTCTTCCAGTGCACAGTTCAGAGTTGCATTCTGGGATAATTTAATTTTAAACTCCTATGAATTTTCTGTGGTGGAAAAAAAAAAAACAAACACTCAAAAACTCATTAAAGGAATAAACGTGAGGAAGGGGAAAAGAATGAAGGTGTTTTTTCCTTAAAACAATGACAATTAGGCATGCCTGAGGGCACAGGTGACCAAATGAGGCCATGCCACTGCTGCTGGATTTAGAGCGAACCCTCCAATTTTATTTTCACTGCATATAGATTTTTTAATGCCCACTTACATACTTTCCAACTCCAGCACTTCTCCCAGCTGAATACATCTTTTCCCAAGCAAACTCCCATAACTAATCTTCAGAGATTTTTCCCATTAGAGTGAGCATCTGGGTTTTCCTCTACATATCTTTTAAACTAGGCAGCAGACATCTCAGGAACCTCTGGGACAAAATGCTATCTGTTCAGGACAGAAGTCTTAACAAAACTTCTCTTAAAGACAGATTCTCCTGGAAGATTTCTAAATATGTCCATATAGGAAAAGGCAGCAAGAATAACATAGAAGGGAGGGTAAATACCATCTCTGTGGCTGTTCAAGACAATCCCCTTTCAAAAAGAACATGAAGTTCCATTCAACCTCCCTCAAGCCCCAAAAGTTAGTACAGCAAAATCTTTACTCACAAACTGTAGCTAGCCTCCAAGCAGGTTCAGAAGGTATTTTTAGTGCTTGAGTTTCTGATTTCTCAGGGTCTTCTTTGGAGCGTGTGTTCAAGAAAGCCTATGAAAAACTGATAAGCTTCATTTTTTCAGACATGACTATGGTACATAAAGTAAAAAGTTGCTTTAGTGTGCAAATATACCTAAACAAAACCAACCACAGGACAAAATGTGCTTGGGGGATATATTTTGCGTTAATTCATTTTTTAAAATGTCAACAAAGTCTTGCATTCCTCAGAATTTCCAGGTGAATCTGGCAAGACAGTTATTTTATAATTTTTCAGGTATCTACACAGATCAAGAAAAGATGAGGTGGGCAGTGGACACCCATCTTAATAGCATTACTCTGCCAGTGCTTCCCTGAGAGAGCCAGCAAAATCTTCTGGCTGGCCCAGCACCTGACTTTCAGTAATGATTACACAGTGGCAAAAGAGATACTTTTAGCATGCAGATAGTGCCAAATCTGCTCCTGGTTTGGCCGCAATATTTTTAGTCTTCCTGGATGGTGGATATTGTATGCAAGCCAGGCTGCATGTTGCTGGGTGGGACTGTGACAGAGGTGGCAGAACTGAGTTGGCACATGGCAGACCCTAGCTAGGAATGAGTGTATTGACCTACAAGTGTTGTGACTTACCCACAGCATGTGCGTGACATATCTGGATTAGCTTTCTTATGTATACTCATAAATTAACTAAAACTTGGCTTGGATGTGAGACAGCTCTATGTGGGTTTCATCAATCTCTTCCTAGACATTTGCCTTGCTCCGAGGCCCTGCAACTGTTTAGATTAGAAGTGACCTCTGGAAGTCAGTTAGCCAAGGCATGGTTAAATTCAAAGTTAAATCAGGTTGCTTAGAGCCATAATCAATCAAGTTTTAAATATCTCTGAGGACGGATTCCACAACCTTCTGGGGCAATCTGTTGCAGTGTTTAACAAGATTTTTGATTACTTTTTCTCCAGTCAGAATTTCTGGTTTTGCAACTTGTTTCACCAATTGCTTTTTTAATTTCTACCTGAAAATAATTCAGCACTGCTTTCTCTATAGTCATCCATTAGACACTGGACACAAACAATTAGATCCCCCTTTAGCATTTTTTTCCTCAAGGCTAACTTCTCCACCCACTCTCTCCAACTTATCAATAATTCTTTTGCAGCAGGGAGCCCATAAGTGGTACAGTATTCAAGATGAAGGCTCACAACTGGTAAGTAGAAAAGAAAAAGAATTTCTTCCAATCTGCTGGCTGTAATCCTATTATGCAGTCCAGTATTTAATTAGCTTTCATCTCTGCAAGATGTACTGGTGATTCAGTCAGCAGAGTCCCGTTCTGTGGACTTCCTTAACTAGCCAGTGCCTGGACTGTGTGGACACATGAAGCTATGTTGTAAGTAAACCTGTGTCCAGCTGTTTATGAATTGTCATTTTTCTTTGCCACCAATTTTCTTTGGACGTGACCGACCGCATCAGCTTCTCCCATGATCACTGGAGCACTGAAAGTATTTTTTGCTGTCATTATCCCTGTTCTGCTCACCCTGCTCAGACTGCTCTGTTTCAGCAGTGCAGCACCTTGCTTGGGAAGTACTGGGCCACCTGTGGCTCCCAGCTCACCTTCCCTAGGGAGGAGCCCTTCTCTAGCTGCTCCCAAAAACAGGAGGGCAGGACTTCCACTCAAACAAGTCAAAATCTGCTCATCTGAAATCTGGAATCTGCAGTCTGCAGCGGGTCTTACTGCAGTTCCTCAAACTTAAATTTTGCCATTTCATAATCACTTCAGTCAAAGCTGTCATCAGCTAATCAGTTTTTCTTTATTGGTGTGTGCATAGCAG
Source organism: Platysteira castanea (assembly GCA_013397175.1). Lineage (NCBI taxonomy): Eukaryota > Metazoa > Chordata > Aves > Passeriformes > Platysteira > Platysteira castanea. The sequence goes on from VYXC01010946.1 coordinate 2,144,130, forward strand.
ATCCTCCAATGCACTTTCCATTTTTGTCCTTTCAGCACAAACATTTAACAATTGTACCTAGCATACTCCAGAATTTCCTGTGTCAGCGTGGATTGGAGGTTCAAAGTTTCCTATGGAAAAAAAGTCATGGGGTTATCAGGCTTTCCTTAGCATTTCAGTTTGTGGACAGGGCATGCAAGGGATAAGAAGCTTGGGGCAATCGTGTGAGAAGGCAGACATAAACTGCGCAGCAGAGGAAATGTCCATATCCAGGTAAAGATGGTCAGACTTTTCTCCATTTTGTGTCTGTGCTGCACTCTGCCTACAGTTAAATGCTGAAAGAGAGGATACCAAGGATTTCAGAAATACATATAAATTTTGCACTACACTACTCTTCAAAATGTAATGTGATTGTGATATTCTGACATTACTCCTGTCTAGAGAAGTCTCCACTGGGTAGCCCAGGTCTCAACATAATGCTAGCAGTTAACGTGGTGTGGGTGGTCGGAGAGGCGGCTGCGTTATTCTGAAAGCGTCCCTAGCAAGGAAACACTTCGGTGGTGCTTCTTTGGACACTAGCAGGCCGGCTCTCTCATCTGTGTTGATGGAGGCACAAAAACACATGCTCACACTGAGCTGGCCTGCTCAGGCATCACTAGAGATGAAGAGTCAGGAGGCGGCTCTTTGTACAGAGTTCCGGAGGGTTTATTGCCAAATCACAGCGAAGGTGTCCATGGATGAAAGAGACCGACCTGAACACCATGAGAAACCTATAAAGGGGTACAGAAAGGAGGCGGGCAGAGCACCAGTAACCAATGGTCTGAGGGTACAGGGGCAGAGAGAAGGAGGGGTAATACAACAACACCAAACGGGGAGAAGGAGGGGGTGGAGCGGGGACTGGATTACAACCTTTTAAGGGATACAAGGGGTGTGTGGCCAACAGACCAACCAGACAGACCAAATCGACATAGAACCACAAGGCCTGAGGGGAGTGGCTTTTCTCACCCTGAGTCAGGGAATGATCTTAGACTTTGGAGATGGCCCACCAGTGGGCCCCTCCTGCACCTGAGCTCTTTGGCCCCTCGGTCATCACAGCTGCTGGCTCAGCCGCTGCAAGAAGCAGTGGAATAAGGTTTGCAGAGAAAGTGAGAATCCTATCTCTCAGAGCCGCCACTTCAGGGAAAAAGGGGTGTTGCTGACGCAGGTGAGCAGCTCTCTGCTTATTAGTCTATTTGCATAGGGAAAGCTCCAGTTCTGTTAATCATTATGCTCACATTTTTTTGATTATGTGGAACATGACTCCTTCACAGTATGGAGGGGATTATCCTGCTGCACACAAATCATAGGCCTATGCTCTGTAAATGAAGCAGAGTTTAATCTTCTGCCTTATCAACATGACAGCATGGTACAAACCCCACTGTTTATAAACCTGCATCCTCCTCAGCATACTTTTAAGGGTCTAAGGCTAATACTTTTAAGGTTATGAAAAGGCCATTCATGACTGCTGCATGACCTCTGGAGCACATACTCAAACAGGTGCCTCCTGGGTCCTACGATTATGGCTCGGATGTGTTTCAAAATATCGTGGAAAGCCAAGGAAACTTTTCTTTGGGAATATACCTAAAACTGTTGAAAACAGGAAGCGTAGACATAGTTAGCAATGTTGAATGCTCTGCCAAGACAACCCAGGAGAATACTGGGAAATTTAGTGTTGAGTTCAGGCTACCTGAGTCTAAGTGCTTTCACAGCGACATGGTCATTTCTCTGATGTTTAACTGAAACCTCTGGCAGAGGATTGCTGCCTGCTTCCTATACATTGTATTGAGTACATGTGATTGGGGTTTTTTAAAGTTGTATTCTCCAAGATAAGTCCTAACTTTTGGTATTGAAGTTAAAGCTGATAAGAACTAACCAGAAATACTTAAGAGGGCATGTACTAATGAATGGTAAGAGACAAACAGCAAAACTAGGGAAAAAAGACAATTATTAGCATCAAAGATCATCTCCTAGATCTGTATCAATCTGTATAATTTGCAGGAACATCTGCAGCCCTAATTTTTTGTTCTTTCTGAGTTTCCAGCTTAAACTGTCAGACAAAACATCAAAATCATCAGATAAAAAAGTCAGGAAAAATAAAAACCAAAACACACACACACACAAAACCCCTAAAATCCACCACCACCAACCAAAAAAAAAACCCACAATAAAAATAGCCTCACTGACAGAAAAAAAAAGGCAGGAAAACCCATCAGATTAAAAAATTATATGGGGTTCTAAATATAAATTTCTTTTTTATCTTTATAAAATCTGAATGACTCAAACTATCCACTGTAAGACTAAAAGGTAGTACAGAGAAACTGAACAAACCAGTAGTGCCAATGATGTCTTATTAGGATATTCTATTATCTAATGCTTATATAATAAGATGAATAAGATTTCAATTCTTGCTTTATTTCTTTCTATTCTTTAGATTATAATTCTCTTATTTTTTGAATCTTCATGGCTGCATTTTAGTAACTGTATTTGCTCTGTGTGTGCCAATACTTGTGAATGGAACTACAAGTCGTTCGACAGGAAAATAAGATACCTGCTCCTGATTAAAATGTTAAAGAATAAAAATTAAAGTAAAGCAAAATTTAAGTAGTCATTTCAAATTTTAATGAAATGTATTGGATAGCTTTTAATTTTCTTGCTTCATTTAAGCAGACTATGGTAAGTCCCATTTACACAGTTTTCTATCACAATCCTGAACGTAGATGCTCTTTACATTAATACAGTAAGGCTGAAAAACAAAACACAAAAAGGCCCAACAGTATCACTCTCCTGTTCTGACAGTTTAAAAAAGCAAGCAGAGATGAAATGTAGACTGTTTTTGCATGAAAGCTCAGGCAAGGCACTGGCATGGAGGAAAGGTGGGAATTCAGGTTACCTAAAAACTGTCTGTTGAACCAGAAACTTCAGCTACCTTTATAGTCAGTGCGGGATATGTTGCCAATTTTAGAATATGACTCATACAACCTATTTTAAATAGGTTTTATTTGAGGATGATACAAAGCCCAGTCTATAACAACTCTTTCTGCTAGCTAAATCAGGAAAATAACATAACCGTTCAGAGGTAGATGTCTATGTTTAACCAGATAAGTTATACCCAAACCCTTAGTTTCTTCTTCTATTAACTTTGACAGAACATGTAAACAGTAAAGATCCTACTGATTTCCTTTGCCTTTTTCTGAAGTGAGGATATTTCTCCATAGCTTGCCCTGAGAGATTCATTACATTCCTCTAAACAGGATGAGACAAGGCTCTGGCCTCTGCTCCTGAACTGACATGATGGTTTTTGAGGACCATTCAAACCACTCAGACTTTCACAAGGAAAAACATTATATGTCCTATTAAAGTCAAGTTTCCCACAGCTACACATAAGAGAGCAGAACTTGTCCTTTAGCTGTACTTACTGGCTACTCTAAAATAGTGAATTGAATAATGTTCCCAGATGCTGAAACTCAACCATCCACGCTCTTACACTGTTAGAATGGTCCCTGGCATAATTTTTGCAGTGGATTCTCAGAGGCGTGTTCTCGACTCATAGGAGTTAGCAAAGACAAGAGATAATCCTCAATATGTAGTCTGCATCAGTCTGCATACAAGTGCCATTTTTTGGGGAGTTAAAGCAATTAATCCTGCAGAAACGGGCCAGTGCAATGGATCTAAATGCTAGAGAATAGTAAACCTCCTGGAAGTATTTATTTTTCTATTACAGACAAAATTCAACAGCCTAGATGAAGGAGTTCATACCTTTCCTTCAAGTTAACATGCTTGTCAATATTTTTCTTCTTAATCATACTAAAGTTTTTAATTAGACGTTAACTTCTTCTGTAATATCCTCATTCCTCTGCTTTGTTTTGCAGGAAAATGGCTCTTCATAAGGGAGGAAGCGGAATGTCCAAAACACTTGATTTAATTACCATTGAATAAAGCAACTAGGGAAAATTTAGTTTGTTGGGACTCTTCAGCTTCAAAGCAGGCAAAAAGGGGACAAGGGATAAAAAAAAGATATATCAAAGTAGGATGAAGTTTCAGTAATTCTCTAAAAAACGTAGGTATCTCCACACAGGATCACAAAAAATATCATTACAGGAGGAGGTTATTGAGATTTGGGCATGCTTAATCTGAAAGTTTAAAGTTTAAAATAATTTTGTATACCAATGGCATAGAATTTTTGGTGTATTTTTCCAGAAATGTTTTTTTTCTTTTTTCTGGCTCCTCTTTTTCCTTCTATTGAGATTGAATTAATTGTGTAAAATGATTTCTGTCAAATGTTTAATGCATGCCTAAAGAAAATTCATTACCATATATTGAAGTGCTTTTTACAATGAAGAAATATGTAAAATACACCTGAAATTAACCAAATTGTGTTGTACTTCAGATTACATCTTCACTTTAAATAAGTACTGCCTGTAATTAAAGAAGCAAAAAAGGTAGATAAAAAGGCAGCAGAGCTGGTACTTTCGTTCCTTAGACTCAGTGGTTTAAAAAGAGTCCTGCATCTGTTTCCTAGAAGGAGGATGTAGTTTTAGGTTGTTCCTACACAAGGAAAATAATGGAGTTTGGACTCATATTGTCTTACCATAAATGAAGAGAAGTCAAAAGAAAGCAAGGGTCTGGTCCCACATCCAATTACACTGTCACCTTAGCATCTTTCTGGATCTTTCTTGTTACCAGCTATAAAATTCATATAGTTTTTTACTTCTTGTAGTTCTTTATGCAGACCATTTTTAAACTATAAATACTAACTGATGAATACAAGTACTTTGTATCTAAAACCCAACAGATTTGACTTCACTATGGGAAAATGAAAGTCATGTTGTATTATGTAGATGTTTTTATTTTTTTTCACTATTTTCATCATGTTTTGGTATTTTCAGTATATTCTTGGCATTAGAAAATAAAATCTCCATATCAGAATTGATTTACAAATCTTTAAGAGACTCCTTAGTGCTTTACATCTGAGGCATTCAAGTTTAGCAAATCGTAGAAGATATTTTTCTTTTTTTCCCTTGCCTCTTTTATAGCAAGAGTTAAAAACTATCTTTTGTAATAGGACTTAAAAAACAGTAAAACAAAACAAACCGTTCTAAAAAGTGTATTCAATCAATGTATTGGTTATCTTTTTGAATAAGAGCACAAACCAAATGGGAAGGAATTTATTGTTCAAAATATTAAGCATGATTTCCTTTGACATTAGAATGAGTGCTACATATATATGTGTATATATATTTTTCCTAGTTAACATATTAGAAGCAGAGGTATAATAGGTAAAATTAACCATATGGTAAGCATTGTTCTGGTGAGATATTGCTAAAGAATGCTAACTTTTCATTTACTTATATAATTAATAAGATTTCTAATAAAGCTTAATAAAAGAAAGATATACAGATTTTATATACGGCATTTTGAAAAGTTGCATGTATTTCTACAATACTGCATAATTATTAAATATTTGGTTGACTGATGATGTGTTCATAAGAGGTCAGCTTTAACCTAAGAAGTGGGAATTAAGAAATCTAAACCCAAAGATTACCCTTAGAGCTCACCAGTTTGCCAGTTTGCCTGTGATGGTAGTGCATATATACTGCGTTATTAGAACAAGTAAGAATTTTCTAAAGTAATACTTTGAATACTCATCAGGACATTCTTTAGTCCTGAAAAGCTAGGTCATTCATCTCAAACTCAGTGTTACCATGTTTTTTGGAAACCAACAGCGAGATAAATCTTTTTACTCACTTTGTATATGTGTGTAAAGTGCAGCTGAGAACTTTAATCTTGAGGAAATATATTTTCATTATAGAGGTAAATACTGAGCTTTAATTTGCTTCCCAGTCATCGGAAGACATTCCATTTGAAATGTACACTCTATTCTCTGTAGCCAAGTTAACCCCAACTAGTGACAGCTTCTTTTGTCACCTGTGAGACATGGCTCTGCATGGCTGTATCTGTCAGGTATTATGTTTCCAGTTTACAGTGACTGGTATATTTACAGACTTTCTGTTTCTGGGGTATGACTGGAAAGATGTCTTTTTTGCCATATTTTACTGGCTATCACCATGACTACCACTCCAGATCAAGATGCCAAGGAGGGAACACAATTCTTCCACACTAACATGCACAGCACTGTTAGGATATTGGTAAGGCAAATTCCAAACCTGTAGAAAAGTCTAGGTAAAAGCATTAGTCAGAGTATTCCAACTCACAGAGAGGCATGAGAGGTTACAACGTCCAGTTCCCAAGAGCCTTCACCAAACACTGAAGAGTATTGAAAAAGTCTCCACAGTTGATCCTTGTAACTAGGAGAATGCAGTTAAGGGTTGGGTGTGGTTTTGTGGGGGAGTTTTGAGGGGTTTTTTATGCTCAGTTTCTCAAATTTCTGTCCTGCAGAAGGCTAATTGCAATGTAGCTACACAATTAGATACACACACAAGACATGAGTATTATCCAAGAATCAAAAAAGACTATTTCAGAAATTCATTGGAATAAAAATCATCCTTCCAGAGATAATTAATCAGGATTTCCAAAAAAATTGCTTTTAATATGGTATGTTTCTCACTGAAGCATGGGTTAGCTGCTTTGTCATGTCTTATATTTCTTATCCAAGAATATTGTCTTTTGCAGCATTCTTGCAGATTTAATAATTTTGGATGCAAAACATAATGAACTGAATTCATGTAATTTTCTATCTCTGCATGTCTGCCCACAGTGACAGTTTCTTTTTTTTTTTTTCGGTTATATTCCTCCAAAGAGTAGCAATTTGGATACTTCAAACTAGATATGTTTTTCTGTTTCTATGATTTTTCTTTCCTTTCCACTTTCTCATCATCAAATATTCCTTGGTAACCTGTCTATTAAGACAACACAGAATGTAACGTCCTCTATAGAGAAACAAAGTTAATGAATTTTCCTATGACTCTTTCTAGGGTTCTTTTTTTATTCCTTTGTAGCATTTTCTCTCAAGGCCGAAATGGTTTGGTTTTCTCACCTGGTTTTGTACTCTGATGTAAATGACTTTTTCGTCTCTTTCTCAGTGTTCATTTTCAGTGTGAATAAAAGCTACAAGTGAGTTTTGAATAGACATCTGTCTTCCATTAACTTCTTCTGATAATTCTACTGCAAAATGATGGTTAAACTTTTCCATGAATTTCCAGGGATAAGAGTGATGCTGGTCCTTTTATAGCACTAATGGAGATTCTGGCAAAGCATGTTTTGTGCAAACTGTTGGCTGCTCATAGTTCTCAAGTTTCCAGCTTCAATCTTTTTTTTTTTTTTTCCTGTGTTTTTGTTCCCATTCCTTTCCCAATACTGAGGGAACTCCCACCCTACCCTTCCAAACCCAGAGTGAAACTGTGGGTTTGCTCCTTTTAGTCTTCTAAGCTCCTTCCTCTAAAATCTGGAGATAGAGAATGCTTTTTTTTCGTATCTTTTGTTCATGTGAACTGGGAGTACACTTGTAAGACAAACATTTCATATTGTTACTCTTTGATAATATCTATCACACTAAGTAGAAAAGTACCAAGAAATCTGAATGGAAAATGTAAATTAGAGTGGTGGAAGGATGAAAAGTAGTCTGATAAGCTGAAAAGTAAATTACTTCATCTTAGCATGTGTCACTTTTTATATCGAATATATCATATAATTTTGACTCTTGGTATAAAAAAATTTAGCCAGTGAAATGTTTACAGGAGGATGAGGAAACATGTATTTAAAACTCCACTACAAAGTTGTATTCTTCCTGATTTTTATACTTCACTTTATTGCACCTCAAGAAACAACTGTCAATAAGTAGAATATTGTTTAACAGTAAAACTGATGGCTTTACCTTTAATTATAAACATTCTATCTAATTATAATTTTTGGGTAAGATTAGTTGTTTACATAGTACCATTTCAGCAGGAATTTTTTTGTGTGACCATATCTTGACTAACAAATTTGGAACAGAGTGTTCCCTTCTCACAAAGTTACACAAAAATTGGACCTAACACAAAAAGTCTGCATAGGTGAGAGATTGCACCTTCATTTGTTATCACCACATTATTGTACATCTGCAGTCTTGATTTGAAGGTTGTGTTCAAGACAGTGATTATGATCCAAAGATGCTGGGGAATTGAAAACTTACCCAGTTCAAAGAACATTCTTTCCAGTTCAAAGAGACACTTTCATCATGGTTGCCATAATGCTTAGCACCCAGAAATCCAACTGGGGACTTTCAAGTTAGAGATACAGACTAACAAAGTTTGACCTTAGGTGAGATTATATATTCCTAGGTTTTTTTAGAACAAGTTGGAGGAGACATAGAAACACCACTGAAAGTAACTGTTCATCTCATTAAATAAAACACATTTCATTACTACACATTCTTCCTTATGATTTAACTATTTTTAGACAAGTGGAAAAATCTATTTTATGTGATCTTCTCAGCAGTTTCCAGTGATTCTGTGGAGTCTGACAACCTTGAAAATTTTTTCTGAGGTGGTAGATCACTGTCAACGCAGTTATATCCACAAAGCCAAACAACCTAAACTTGTGATCTACAGACTGAATTGATTGAAACTGTAGTACCGTATTTCTTTCTATGATAGTTGGTATGGAACATCTACCTTGTCTTCCACAAAGTTTCTTTTTTTCCTGCCTTCTAGCATATAATCCTGCATGATCATAAATCTTTTCAATTTATCAGAGGTTATCCTTAAAATTGTTTAAACAAAGCCTTAAGCCTTTTCAGTTTTGGATTATAGAATTCACACATGATAAGAATTCTTATCTTTCAAAGCAATTCCATACAAGAATTTAGCACATGTCCAAACTTTGTAGTGCTGGGTATCTTTCCTTCTCATTTTGGTCTCTGTCATAAAGTCTAGTATTCTGTATACACAGATTATAACACTCTTAATACAGCCTGAAAAGGTGGTCTGAAAGGATAAGTGAATATGCAGCATTTGCTGGAACAGTTGCCTTGGAAAGTAGGCATAACACGTGGCATAATTTTGTATTCATAGGCTCATCTAATAATTAGCTCTTTGTTTTCAATGAGTACCACCAAGATAATGGTAGATTAAAAAAGTTACTTCATCCTTGTTGCAAAAACCAGTCAAGACCAGTACTTTTCTCAGCTGTCTTGTGTAGATATGTGATTTGTAGGGCCAGAAAAAGAACTAACTCCATTTTCATTGCAGTTCTTGTGAAGTTCTCACTGTCTTCAGTCTCTCCTGTCCCGGGATACAATCCCTCATTAGTGATGGTGAAAATACTCCCATAGTCACAACTCCCATTTGCTGATTCTGTAACAGTAACATCCCTGCACTGTTGTAGAAAGCACAGTCTCCCCTTTCCCTTCCCTCTCAGTCTTCTGTCTGCTTAAGTACTTCAGTACTAAAGTTAGCTGGCTGTGTTACAGCAGTAAGTTGCATTTATGGTGTTTGGGCTAGTTTTCAGCCTTTTGAGCAGAAGGTGCATTATGCATCACCGTTTCCAGAGGCAAAAGTTAACTTCCCCGTGGTGCTACAGATCTGGTCAATCCTTTGAAGGACTCTAAAAATCCTGATTTAGTTCTACACTGTCTACAAGTTTATGCCTTTCTCTCATAACCTGATAATTCTCTTGAGACAGTTCTATGTCTGCAGTTTTGTTCTTTTGTTCCTCTTTTTATTTTGTCTTAGACTTTATGGGACAACATTGGATCATATGCAAAGATTTGTATTTGTAAAGGTGCCATAAAAAATGAAGAGGCTGTGTTAACACCTCTCTATTTAAAAAGTGTGTGCAATCCTGAATCTTAATTCTATGCTGTTAGAATGTTGACTGTAAGTACATTTAAAAATCATCTTATATATTTTTATACTACTTTCTAACATTGAAACAAATATGGCATATACAAATATGGTATATATGTATAATAGATATGATTCAAAATGTCCTAAAAGTAATAAAAAATTGACTTCTGATTTTGATGGCCAATGCAGAAAGCCCTCTATACATATATATATAATTTCTCGCTATTTTTTCCATTAATCTAGAAACAAATAGTAGTTGTACTGTTCTGTCTGTTAATGAGAGCCTGAACTGCAGCAGAATGTTTTGGCAAGCTCGACACCTCTAGTTCCCATGGCAGTACTCTTTCCTCCCCTCCTCAAATCTCCTTCCAGTCTCCAGGACTTTCCTCCTCTACCAAAGACTGTACTGGACTTTAGGACTCCTTATGCCTGCAGCAGAATACTTCTTACCTCACCTATTCAGGAGCAGTTTCCATTAGAAAGCTGACATGTTTTCCCTTCTTGGCAAACCCCACTGTACTCTGAGGTGCCAAAGTTGTCCACTTCATTTATCTGTGATATTTCACTTTTGGCCATAGCTGCCTATTTCTGCACCGAAAAGGATTTCCTGGTCCATGAAAACTTTTCAGATTAATTGAGAGTTTTTCCATCCTGAAATGGGACAGAAAACTGATCTCTTAAGTTTCCATAAACACATTGCTAACTAGAAAAGGTGATCAAGGTGTTTGAAAAATATCAAGTTTGAAATATTTTTTAATGTTTTCTTAAATATAATAACATTCACATTAAAAATCGTTGAATGAAATTTTGACATTTAGAAGTTAGAATACAATATTTTATAATCTTTTTCTTTTATTAGGACAGTCACTTAAATGAGGTCTTTTTCTCAAGGTGTTTTTTTTTTTATAAGTCCACTGTTTCTGTTAAAAAATGTTCAATGAAATATTTCCAACTTGTTTTACCTGTGCAATCAATGATTCTTCATAGCAATTTAGAAATTTAATAGGAAGGAATGAACAAATGCTGAAGTGTAATCAGAAATTAGTAAAGGGCTTAGAATAAAATACAAAAGTGAAAAATGTTATCATATTTAAACTTATGTATAAACAAATGTGTTGAAAATAAGCTTAGAGAATATTAGACACACAAAGAACTAAGATGGCAAAACCCATCTATGCCCTATTCACCAGAACTCTAATCCTGAAATGTAAATCATGACTGAGAAATTGTATCTGAGAGTCATGCAACAGCTTCTAATGCCTGTAAGAAACATAGAGTTTAGAAAATTTAGAAAAACACAGGATTACAGAATAATTGAAAATCTTCACTTTGAATGACAGAAAAAAGCAAACCAACAAAAACAACCAACGAAACAATGAACTATCAAAGTTGAAAAAATATAAGAAAACCTGAGAGGCAATCCTTGCAGAAGGGAGTCCAGAAGTAAAAATGCAATTTAGTAGATGCAAATTGCTACATGCACAGGAGTCAGAAAATAATAAAATTGTGTCCTTTATATATTGATTAACCAGGAAGAAAAAGAAACATTTACATTGAAAAAACAAAGAAATTTAAAAGCGTATTTTGCAAACACAAGAAGATGATATTGTTTAGTTTAGTTACATGACCTTTATTAGTAACAGCTGCGGTCTTCATCGATCTCAGTTGCCATAATTTTCTAATAGTAGAGGTGAAAGGATGAAGTAATGACAAAGGCAAGCAGATGTTAAGGGACACTTAATGTAACTAATTTGTAGGAGAGTAATAATGCATATCTTTGATTTTCTAGTCTCTTTTGTAAAACACTATTACTTTCCCCATTTTAATATTATATTAAATATTATAAATATTATAATATTTCCATATGCTGCTGCTTGAAGCAGGGTCAGCAACCATAGGATGAACATTTCTAAATGGTTTCTTGTCTGCATTTTCTATCTGCTCTATATTTTCTTTCTGAAATTTACACTTATTTTTTAGTCTTGGTTTTGTTTTGCCAAGACTAGATTTTGCACCAAAAATGTGATGGAATTTTTGTTTGTTTGCTTTGTTTCCTTGACCCATTCTATTTCATAGGGTATTTCTCCAAGAAATAAGTACTGAGACGCAAGGACTTGCCAAGACCAGCAGGCTCTGTCCTATTCTGGAAGTCCTTATCAACACTGTGACTCATATGTAAGTAATCAAATTATGATATCAACTCCGTAACTGGTTAGAACAAACTAAAACACGGTGTTGCCTAAGACAAGGACTGTTTTTTCATTGAAACAAGTCTTTCATAATGTGAAAGAAGAGTCTTAAGTAATTTAACAAGAAAATATTCTTGTGCTGATTACTGCAATAAATCCAACCCATGACACTGAAATAAAGCCACAGAATTACCATGATACACTATATTTCCTGTTTTATTAGTTCTATCCATGTAGGAGTGGTGGGCTCACATTTATCCTCTCATTGTCAGAAGGTGACATTAAAGTCATTAGTACTAAAAACAACTAATAGTAATTGTTCCATGTTATCTTTTTCCTTAAAGACTTCTGTGTGCATAGAACAGAAGGAATTTTTCCTTAATTCAGTCTAGCCTAAACATTTTAATAGTGGCCAGGGGAAAAAAACCCCACAAATACTTCTTCTCAAATATGCCGAAATGTGAAGTGCTTCTTTTCTAAAAAATTCTTACCTATCTGGATCAACAGAAGAACAAAACATTAGGCAAGTAGAAGGATATGTACGACAGTCATCTCCTATTTACAGATTCATTTTGAGTGCTTGTCCCTGCTGTGGTAATTTTCACAAACTAAACATGCAAACAATCTTAGGATCAGTCAGTAAAGCTTTATTCCCCTTTTCATGTGAATACTTAGTAACTCTGTCAACAAAATACTATTTATCCTTGTGTTTCCTATCTCTGAATTATTCTCGAGTTCTTCTCTGTAAAGATTCAGCATGGAACAGTATTGATTGCTTCTAATACTGAACATCTCAAAAACCTGTACACTACTGACAATCTGATCCACCAGGATATATGAGGAATTTGAATTTCCTCAGGCAGAAGAAAAACTGATCTCTCACATTCTCTGTGCATCTTCTGACCATTACACTAGACTTGAAAAAGGCCAAGGAACTTAAACAAAGGGCTATCCTGCTAATGAGGATTTCTGTAGCAACCATGAGAAGAACAAGAAGGCCATTCAGGGCTTTAAGAATGACGAGTAAGTCCTTCCTGTATATTAGAAAGTAAACATCTGTTTAGACCAAAAGAATTTTTAGATCCTCAGCAATTTCTTTGACAACAATTAGAAACTCACCAAAACCAGAAACTTGGGGTAGTTGCCGAGTCAAATGACTTGCAACACTTTAACTTTCTGTTCAGAGAAGTATCTGAAAACTCCAGCTCTGCTGCACAGTCCAAAGGAGGGAGACACAACAAGTAACCATGAAAGAACTACTGAATTGTGCAAATTTACAGTATCTACAGTGGTTTGCTTGCTGTATATAAGGGGCAAACAATTTAAAGTAGATTTGCCAGTCAAGAAGCAATCAATTACTGACTATAAACTAATTGAACTAAATACCATGACATTTTTTAAACCCCTCCTTGTTGTTCTCTAACACAGCTCTGCTCAGAAAAATTGGCTAAAGAGCAATGCAATGAATCTGCCATTCCCTGTCTACTTCAGGGTGAACCGAATAACTTTTTGACCACATGGCTAGATTTACATAAACTGTGAAAGGAATTCAGAGACTTGGCTCACATGCCACCCTAAGTGGATGAGTTGGGATGAGATTAATCCTTTGCACAGAAATGATACAGAAAAGCAATGGCCTCAAGAAGGTGAATCAAAATTTCTAACCTATGTGTGTAAAGATGTAGGTCGCCAAGGTCTTATGAAGGCTGGATTTACTGTTGAATTGATTTTGTTTTGAAATACTACTTATTATAATAATTGAAATAATGCCTTTAAACTGAAATGTATAAATAATACCAGCATAAAAATATATTTTCCCTGGCATTTCAGTGTCAGAAGACCCATTATAAAGTCTTTGGGCTGAAATAGACTTTGTATCTGCATCAAAAAAAAATAAAGGTAACACTTTTACTTATACCTTTAAATGGGCTTCTCTTTCAGTGTTTTTGCTTCTACTTTAGTTCATTCATAGTCACTTTGATATTAAGAAGTACTTCAAGAAAAGTGTCAAAGTAATTTTAAAATTTAGAATATTGCTTGAAGACTCACTAATATTTCTAAGTTTTCCCTTTTATGGATTCCATTACTTGATTCTACCATAAGACTTCATAAAAATTCATTCTTGTTATCAGAATGAAAGACTATGACAGTAAGCACATGGTGCTAAAGTTTACACTGCTGGAGCATCAACAAAGAGTAAATCCATTGAAATATAGCAGCCTTCCAGTACCTAAGAGGTACAACAAACCTGGAGAGGGAAGGGCCCTTTTTAGAAGGTCATGTAGTGATAGGACAAGGGGATAACATGGCTTTAAACTGAAAAAAGGCAGGTTTAGATTACATGTTAGTAAGAAATTCTTTACTGTGAGGGTGGTGAGGCACTGGAACATGTTATCCTGAGAAGTTGTGGCTGCCCCATCCTTGGAAGTGTTCAAGGCCAGGTTGGATGGGGCTCTGTGCAACCTGGTCTAGTGGGAGGTGTCCCTGCCTGTGGCAGGCATGGTGGAACTAGGTGATCTTTAAGATACCTTCCAACCCAAACTGTTCTCTAATTTTATGAAATACATCTGAGACTTTGTCTTGGTAGATCAGCCTCATATTGAACACTTAATGGCAAGATATCATTCATGTGAAGTGCAATCTGAATATGGTAGAATTTCAGATCCGGTTTGCTTTCTTTAGTTCCTGAATAAAGTAGGATTCATTCATACCGTATTTCAGGTAAGAAAATGATATTTGATATATGGGATTGCTGCAGGCACAACACCATGTCATCATGATATTTGTAAGATACAGAAATGGGAGACTGCGGTATTCACTGATCTCCATGAGCATGTAATTTGTTCATAGTATTCTATGAACTGAAAGTGAGTCTATTCACATATGGATTTTTAAAATTTCTGTACTAAGGGGCTTTCAGTAACAGATTTCATTAAACTGAAAAGCTGGAAGAACATTTTGTTTTCTCGTCTTGGATCTTCAGTTTCTTAAACTGCTTATGCAACTGTAGCACAGAAATGCTGAAGTAGAAAATATTACTAACTTTTATCAATATTTAAAAGCCAGAGTTGATTTGATTATCTAAGGCTTTTTTCCATGATTCTTCACTCATATCCCTCTGCTCACATATATTTTGTCAATCTTCTGCTCCTTGTTTGGGAGTCTGCAGGATATTCTTACATTTTCTTGTCAGGATTTGTCCCTGAGAAAAGCCATGCTTACAGTTTCAGGGTTTGGCTTTGGGAACTTGCAGATTTTCCTCATCATCAGAGCTTTACCTCCTTCAATTCCTACTGAATTCCTTTTAAATACCTCATTCTAGTTCTCCATTTAGAAATTCACTTAACGTGACCAAAATAGAGCTATCTTATTTTCCAAGTTTAACATTTTTCTTCCTTATGATAATCTCGACAGTACTTTGTCATGCTGATATTTTATTAGTTAGGGTTTTTTTTTGCTTTAAGCAACCATACCTTTCATTTCTGGACACAACAACTCCTATGTTAACCTTTTCCACATCACACAAGCCATTTCTAAGAAAACCAATTTTCACAGTGATGAATAAGAAATAAGACTGATATTTAATTGGCCCCACACAATCCCTCCATTTCAACATTATTGTTTTAACATTATGAACAACAATTTTTCCACATCATTTGTTCTTGTCTAAACATTTGTGTACAAAATTCATGCAGCCTCCTACATGTATAATTACCCATATAATGGCTATATGAGAAAAAAGATGCAACTACAGTTATACCAAAATATTTTATCTTTTCCCTTCTTCACATCATTTTCCAAATATTTTCTTATGAAATTTTTTGGTTTAAAATTTTTTCTTACTGTCATGCTTTAGACTGGCTCAGAATTGCTTGGACAAAAATAGGGGAGAAATAATTTAACTAGTGAAATATGTAGTGTCTAATACAGAGAACTTGGATAGAATTCCCGACTAAGTGATTATAAGATTTCTGTTTGCTCTCTTAATAAAAGAAAAATGAAAACCCAAAACTCGTAAAACAGGAATTTCAAAAAATGAACTATAATTTTTTTTAACAAGATCAAAGAATTGATAAATATAAATGATAGAACTTTCATTTCTGGTCCTATATAAACAAATTGTTTATGTTCTATTGATCTTACTGTGAATATGCTTAAAAAACACATCTTTTTGAAAGTAAAGACACCATTACTAGTGTACCAAAAATTTACAACATAGTCTTAATTGTTAGATTAATTGTCAATAAAAATTGAAAAATTGATAGACATTTAAGCTCATTGTATCTGCTTGATGCCTATTTGTGTGTCTTACATTCTTTTGTGCTCATAATATGCATGTTTGAGGTACGTTATTGATTAATTGTATTCATGTTAAATTCAAATTGAGGGAATAGCTCATAACTGCCTCAGGTATGCCTTGCTAGACAGCATGCAAGTTAACCTGGTCTTTTTTAAAAGCTGAGCATTAGAAAAACATGTCATTGATGTAGAATTTTAATGAGATGTAAATGGAGTTGCTATGGAGAAATAATATGGTATGGTGATATATAAAAGTGTGTACAATATCAGAATTTCTTGGAAAAATTCTATGTATAGACCACTTCTATACAGTCAGATTTTTAGCTGTATAGAGATATAGGGAGATCAGTCACTTTATAAAGTCTGACAAATAATGTCACACAGTCCCACTGCTTGCCACATGTGTAATCTGACACATAAATCAACACTTCCCTGATAAAGAACCAGTGCAAGTCCTAACATTTCAGGTTCTGGAGGACTGTGTTTTGGCAAAGTGTCAAATCTGGAAGGCATATGGAAGTAGATGTAAAGAACTGGAGATTACAGAAATTCTTTTATTTTGCCCTGCCATGCGCTGATGTGCCAAATACCTTAAAAGTACTTCTGTGCATCCTTTCTCTTAGTACAACAGGGTATGAATGCAAAAATCAGCTTATCTCACCAGGCTTTGTGAAAGTGCTTATCTATTATATGTGCCAAGCAAATCATATATGTTTCAACCCCAACAATAAAAAAAATCCCCTGTAGCAAGCATATAATCTTCCGCTGAGTGAAGAAACAGGTAAAATGAATTTGGCAAATATAATAAAACTGAACCAGAAGTGAAGAGACCGAGACAAGAGAAAAGGAGAGAGTGAGCTAGTCATTGGAGGTACATTCAGATCCAATGTACCTGAGAAGAGGCTCTAAAGCACTGGAAAAGGCAAATTGGTAACATAAGAATATAGTCCCAAGAAGTCCATAGATATATTTTGTCCATATAGTTGTTCTAGATACCTTTAAGATAGCAGCATGGATAGAGATAAGGTAGTCCTCAGTGATTTATGGTCATTCTGAACTTTCCAGATTTTATTTCAGTTAGGCATACTTCCAGAAAATTTCTGAGGAATTTTCAGGAGTAGGTTCCTTTAAAAAGTCCCCCTAAGAAAGCTTCAGCTATGTTTTGGAAGTCAATTTTTTCAAAATTTTCTGTCTGCTGTAGAGACAAAATGAAAACGCAACTGAACTTGTGAAAATTAAAGGAAGTACAAGTGTGGTACAGGTAATGAGGTCATCATCAGACACTCTGCTATGCCATCACTCATTAGGAACTCCGGGAGAAAATTTGTTTTCAGGATAGTTCAGCAGTAATCTAGAAAAATGGCCTAGCAAGTTATTGTCTGAGAGAATTCATTCTCCATGTCTATTCTACGGAGCTATTCACACATTCTGTTTTTTCACTATCCAGATGTATATAACAGAATTCTGAGTTACAGTCAGTGGAGAGAATGATCACTTCTAAAGTGTGATTTATTTCATTTTAAAGAGATATCAGAACAAACTATAATACACTATCTACAAGTGTCCCTTTTTTCTCCATTGTCTTTGAAGGAAGCCTTGGCTGATTAGGTGAGATTTGGATGTCTGGACCCTATATGTCTTTTAAAATTAATTTTAGTTATTGCATTTCTAAAGCTTTCCATTTTTATTTTTCACAAAGCACCACTTTCACAAGGCATTCTAAAAAAATCCTGTTGCATTCCTAAAGATATTTCACTTGCCCTTTTATTTGTTTCTGAGTCTGCATACCACACATGTACCAGAATACTACACTGCCAAATGTATAGGTTCCAGAAGATCGTGCTTGGTCCTCCGGGTCCAAAAAAGGAACAGACGAGCTCATGTTCTCTCTGCTTAGGGATAACTCCCTCAGATGCAGCCTAGTGAGAGCCACATGAATAGCATTTGGTCCTGGGTTGTCTCATGAATGCCTCGTGCATTCACAGGGCTGTTAAATTTACGTGCTCCCTTTCTCCTTTGGATTTAGTAGCAAAAGTGTCAATAGTAGTAATAGAGAGATTTGTGTGTACATACAGAAATACAAGAAATTTACCTTGGGACTACTTTAATTTAGATCAAGTCCTGATTAATTTAGGTGGGCTCTGACTTCAGAGAATGTAATTCAGTCCTTGTCTGTGGAAGAAACATCCACAGAGACACTCACCATCTTTACCTACTACTACCTTCCTCCTTGTAGTCTCATTTTGAGCTGATAACTGATAGGAATAAATGTCCTCTTAATGATACCATCATTTTCCTATTAAAAATTTTTGTTTTCTTCCATCTAGGAGAATTTTTTCCTAGGCCTACAACATTTATCTCTAAACAGAAAGACTAGGTGATTTTTAAGGTCAATTCCAACCCCTTAACAATGTATTATTCTATGATGTGCTTTGATCATTCAGAGTCCAAGACACACGTATTCCTATGGCAGGTCATACTTTTATACTCTTAATGAACTTTTATGTAACATTCTGCTCTCTTTAGTTCGTCTGGAGACATTTGTGCAAAGTTCTAAACACTTGGTGTTTAGGAATGAATCATAGCTGCAAATGTTCTCATCAACTCAGAATTTTCAAAATATTTGTTCTAGACACAGAGTTGAGAGCAATATTAGGCAAGATTTTGGTAGTAGATGTCTCTACATCATCCTAGAAGAGCATTACAATGATTACTTTATTTTCTGTGTGTCAACCCATGCCTATTACAAGAAGATCTGATTTTCTTCATTAGATGAATCAAATAACTAAGTGTATGAATCACAATCTGAATGTCTTAAAATTAAAAAAACAGTCAACAGGATCTGATATAATATGCTCCAAAAATCATTGTTGCATAATTATTATTAAATTTTGACTTATTCTCCAAAACCAGTGTGCATCATGAAATAGTTTTCATCTGTAACTATCCCTTTCGTGATCAGAATCTGCTACCTGCATATTTAAAGATACTCTTTATTATACTACTTATCATGTAAAACCCCACCATTATTCTAAATTTTGTTTTCTTCCTATTTTAACAATTCTAAAACAGTTTTGTTTACCAAACTCAGGTGTCCTATTCCTACTCTTCTTTCATAAATAACTGGACACATTCTGTCTTATAGGCAGATTGCATACCTGATTTATTAAGTGTAACTGAAGATGCCTCATTTAGATTACTGCCTTTTTTTTCCTTTTTTTTTTTTTCTTAGACCAATACATTTTGTAGCAGAGTACAGAAGTATAAATAGGAAACTCCGTACTCATACATCTTTGTCTTTGGTTTCTATTTCTGACATACTAATCTCTGTAGTTTAAAAAAATGAAATAGCACATCTAGAAATATGTGTCTGGCTTCAGACACTGTGTTCTCTGATTGTCAATTTTCTGTTTTATAAGGCATGTAATGCTCTTGCTCAGAAGGGTGCTCATGTCAGTCTAGGTTGACCTCTTTTTTTTTCGTTGGTCAATAAATTGTCAGTGGCTTTGCATGCACCTGCTAAATGAGTTTCCTTTCGGATAATTCTGAAGAGGAGTAAAGTTGCCAGATGTCCATTTAACTTAGAAGCTGTCTCTGACCAAGGCCAAAAACAGCTAGAAAACAAAGGGAGTAATTGTCCCCACTGAATACACAAGCAGATCCAGGACAAGCAGAAGAAGAGTTCTTTCCAAAGGACAACACGCAGGTCAGATATGAGAAAACTAGAACAATTATTGTGATATAACAATTATGGCAGCCCTCTCAGAAATGATAGCTTCTACATTCTGTTCTGCCTGACTATTGTATTAACAGCACTTGCCTAAATTATAGCTTACTGGAGATCAAGATTTCATGCATGTTTTTCTTCACCAGCTGGTTGGTGACTAGTGAAGTAAGAATAAGCATGACTGTAAATTTGGGTTCTTAGAGATCTTTAACTGTACCAACTTGTGTGGTGCTAAGAAGACAAGAATCATGCCAACATACTACAATTTGATCTGATAATTGCTTAAATCAGTTAGAATTTCTGTTTCAATGTGTAACGCCCACACAGAAGTGTGTGTGGTACCCTCATTGCTTTTTGTCTGGTCGGTTCTTTTTCTGGAAATTGGACAAGATGTGAATGCTTGAGGTACTTTCTAAGACTGTATTTGAGTTGAGAATGAGGAAGCATTGTAAAACATAAAGATTCAGTCTACTCTAGTATCTTAAAACTATTAAGAAACTTAACCTCCAAACTAACAATAGCATATTATTTTTATTTCAAAGGAGTGTGTATTCTCTCCCTCCACTTTCTGATCTTTCATGACTTAAAAGGCCTAAAATCTTAAATTCTCTCTAAGAAAAGATTTTCTAGTTCAGAAATCACACTCTGGATCATTCAGAATCACATTCCCTTCCTTGGCTGTAGTAGCTGTTGTGAAGTTACATATTTTTCAAGATGCCAGAACATGTTACAAGATTTCTGCATAAATAACCTTTGGGTTATAAGTAAAAACAATTATCAGCAGCAGTGCAAGCTATATGCTTACTTGATAGTGTAAAGCAATGTTTTATAGGTTGCTCTGGTAACCATCCTTCCTCAAGATCCATTGGTTTCCTTCTTGCTTTACAAAAACCTCCTCAGGTCTCATTTTATACATATTGTAAAAGATAGAGCTGTACTCATGAAAACTTTATATCTTCCATAGATGGCAGCTTATTTAACTTTGCAATAATATAACCAGAGGCTTCTTCCTTCCCCAGAGTAGTATGTTACTGGAAGGAACAAAATTATCAGAGCTACTAAGTCTTGGCTTTGGTGTGGGAGGGGGGAAATTCATTTAGGCTATTTTCACTGACATAGAAAAATGATTGGAAGCTAAAATAAGATAAACTATGACAGCTATATTTACTTCCCTCTTGTTTTCTTTTAATTTTTGTCCAAATTTTTCAATACAAACAGAAATTAATTTAATGGAGAAAACAAGAACATTTATTTCAAAGTAAGTAGCAGGTATGTTTATTTCTTTTCTATCTATATAAAAGACAGTTTAAATTATTAAACATACTGTGGAGCATTAGTAGTTATTTACAATTTCATGTCTTATGTAATGCTGTCACAGACTAGTTAAGAAATAGTGAAAATATAATCAGTTATGCAACTTAAAAAAACTCTAATTGCTATTAAATTCAAAATTTCTCAGAAGATATTTCTTATTGTTAAAAATTTCTTAAAGGAAAGATTATCTTTTGAAATGAAAACTGATGCATTTTTCTCACAGAAGTCAGAGATTTGAACAACTTTGAATTTAACTCTCCAAGCTGAATCCAGAAGAACATCAACAACCCACAAAAGCTGTTGAAAAGTGAAGCAATTCAAAGCACGTGCAGAACTACTCATCTCTTCCACTTTAATTACATCAGTCTCACCATAATGGAGAAAAGAGTGGGATAGCAGTGGCCATGAATAGAGAGAATTTAGGGGATGAGTTATCTAACTGTTAAAACATGCAGTCTTCATAACTTGCCTAAGGTCTTTCCTCAAGACTTTCCTTAAAAAAGCCTTTGATCTTATTTACTTCCCTCAAAGGCTCAGAAAATGGGGAAAGTCAAATAAGAGTAGGCATAGAAATAATAGCACTTAATTAGTATTTGATGCTGAAAATCTCCAAAGTGCCCTACAAATATAGACTAATCATCACAAGATCATTTTTAAGGAGAGATAAATGTTTATATGCTAATAAAAAAGTTTTAAAAATATTCCCCAATGTTAAATGTCTTGACTCAAGGTTAAAGCAAAACAGCCAAAGAATTTGGAGATAAAAAATTCATAGGTTTTCATCTACATGCCATGTTTAATCTAAGTTCAGGGTCAAAAGTAGCTCTTAATTAACACAAAAAGAGAAAACTAATTACATTTTTGATAAATTGTACTGTCACAAAAACTTGCAATTATAAAATATGGAAACTTCCATATGATAAATTTATAATAATTTTTTTTTTACTATTATTTATTTAAATTCAGGGAATGTGAGGTTCCAATTGCCATCTCCTCGCAGGTGAGGTGTACCATCCCTCTAATCACCTTTGTGGTCCTCCCTTGGACTTGCTCCAACAGGTCCATGTCCTTCCTGTGCTGAGCACCCCAGAGCTGGATGCAGCACTGTGGGAGGGCTCTCACCAGAGCTGAGTAAAATGGCAGAATCCCCACCCTCACCCTGCTGGCCCTGCTGGCCCTNCCCCAATGTTAAATGTCTTGACTCAAGGTTAAAGCAAAACAGCCAAAGAATTTGGAGATAAAAAATTCATAGGTTTTCATCTACATGCCATGTTTAATCTAAGTTCAGGGTCAAAAGTAGCTCTTAATTAACACAAAAAGAGAAAACTAATTACATTTTTGATAAATTGTACTGTCACAAAAACTTGCAATTATAAAATATGGAAACTTCCATATGATAAATTTATAATAATTTTTTTTTTACTATTATTTATTTAAATTCAGGGAATGTGAGGTTCCAATTGCCATCTCCTCGCAGGTGAGGTGTACTATCCCTCTAATCACCTTTGTGGTCCTCCCTTGGACTTGCTCCAACAGGTCCATGTCCTTCCTGTGCTGAGCACCCCAGAGCTGGATGCAGCACTGTGGGAGGGCTCTCACCAGAGCTGAGTAAAACGGCAGAATCCCCTCCCTCGCCCTGCTGGCCCTGCTGGCCCTGCTGGCCCTGCTGGTTTGGATGCCACCCAGGGCACCAGTGGTTTTCTGGGCTGCAAGGGCACATTGCCAGGTCATGTCCAGCCTCTCACTGACCAGCACCCCCAAATTCTTCTCGGCAGAGTTCCTCTCAGTCTGTTCATCCCCCAACCTGTGTTCATACTGGTTCTTGCTTGGTTCTTTCTACTCACTGCCCGTATTTGCTATCAAAGGAATTTTAATTTGGATGTGAGGCTGCCCTTTTGTTAGAGAAATTGTTTCATCCTGACCAGACATGTCCTTAGCTCTGAGGTACTGTCCTACCCATGTGGCATGCTTGCCACAGAAACCAAAGTGAGACAAAATAGACTTTGTACAGTAAGAAAAGGACCTTCAGCAGACCTTTTTAGAAGGTCCACATGAGGTTCCATGGAGGTAATCTCTCACCTTTTCCTAGAACAGAGAAATCTCCTCCTGCTGATCTGCACTTTAAAGGCTACAAGAGAAAAGAAGAAGGAAGGAAAAAAAAAGATTTGAAGGAGTTAGGATGTGTCTAAATGGAAGGGGAATCTTAGACTTTCTCTTTGTTTGTCAACTCCACAACTGAAGACTCAGAGAGGTAACAATTGTGCATTTTATACCTACAGGATATCTCATCTCTGAAGGGTGATTATTACTGCTTTTTATTAGCTTTTGAGCTACTGAAGTCTTTCTCTGAAGTGAAAGAGAAATAATCACCACCTTTCACTGAAGAGATTTTATTTGTTCTGCAAGAAGTCGTGTCTTCATAAAAGCCCACATTTGAAGACTGGATTACTAAGCACATCAGCTTTAGTCAGTCAGTTCTTCATTCTGCTTTCTAGCCTTAAGGCAGAATGCTAGTCCTTAACTCTCCCATGGAAGGAGGCCAAGCTTTCTGACAGAAGGAGAAATCCTATGGAACACCAGGAGTGTACATATCACAGGGAATAGCAACCCACAAGCTCTGTGGAACTCAAACTTTTCCATTAGCTGAAAGTATGTCATATATTGAATACTTCTTCAGATAAAAAATAGTAACCATTTCTTGTGAATTTTTCAAAATACATTGGCCCTGCCCTCATATCTTGAAGACCCAAGTTTCCATTTAAAATTTGCATATTAAAGTTAAATGATTCCGCTGGGGCTTCTGACATCTGAGGGTTTTTAAAAACACATTTAATTTTCAAGACTATATGTTCTGTTTGCTGGCCGACCTGGGAAAAACCAGTGCACAGCTATAACATCTTAACACCCAGTCAAGTACACACTAATTTTCTGTGCCAAGGAGTGTTTTGTGTGTTGCTAAACGTGGCTGGATTGTCTCAGCATATAGAGTTCTGCACAATATTATTCTGTACTTCTGAAGTACTACTGGCACTGAGTGTTGTATTAATACATTAACACACTGAGTATCATGTTGTCCCTGACTCAAAAGAGACTGCACTCAAATGTTTCTAATTTGAAAATGGATGTGAGCTGTAAAATTCAGAGTAGGCTTTCAAGACTCTAATCCCTCAAAGAGGAATGGTAACACTATGCCTCACAGAGTACAAGTAGCATTTGCTTTGAGTATTTTACTCTTTATACATGAAATAGAATTGTATTAACTTCACTGAATTTAGTCTATCTTCCCCCACACTTAATTCTAGTGTATTCACTCTGTAAGTCTTATCTGGATGATTTCACATTTCTATTCTCATTCTAGTTACATACTTGCTGTTTAAAACATTTAACAGCTCTGAATACACTTAGGAGTATGGAGTTATGCTTTCAGGATTTTAAGCTTTTGCCATGCTGGCCACTGCAAATGTAGGCACTGATTCGTGAGTTTTGTAATCTGGGCCTTCTTATAAATTAGGTTTATGGATTTGTCCTGAAATCTGCATATTGCAAAACACCATTAAATTGAAAAAAATTCCATTTTTAATCATTAGAAAACGGTAACAAGCTATGATATTAATGGTAAAACTTCCCCCTCTTTGGCACTTTGAAATCAGTGAGATGTATTGGATGTATTCACAGGCAACTTCTCTGCTATGGAGCTGCTCCTGAAAGCTGCCCACTTGAAGAGGTTGGATTTCCTTAACACTGCAGGCCCTGCTGTAAGCTCCAGAAAACCACAGCGGCTTCTTCTGCGCATAACAGTGTGTGCTTGGTCCCACCAGCTACCCCAAAGTCTGTGAAACTCTTAAGAAAATTCTCGCCACCCATCTCTAGTTCTGAGGTCATTTGCCCATATCCCATAAAAACCACATGAAGCTCCAGGTGAAGGGCCCTTGGATGAGCCACCCATGTTCTGCAAAATGACCCTTTTGCAATGGGATGAAGGGGAACAACTCATAGCTCAAGAACTTGAGGGAGAATAAAGGTGGCAGACAGAACAGAAGGAGAGACAAGTTACATAAAACTTTTCCTATGGCTGTCACCTTTTCCAAGGTAGCACAAAATGAACTCACTACTTGCAGAATGACTAAGAGAGATACTGAATTGCAACACTTTAACTGCAGTTTGAAAAGCTTATGAAAGTAGAGAGTAAGCCATATTAATCTATAACACAAATTTGAATCTCTCTGATGTCACTATTACTTAGAAAAAAGAAAGAGTTATAATAAAAAGCAATATAAGCCTCTCCAGTTCAGCCAAATCAAAAATGCCAAAGTATGTTTTCCATGACACTGTACCATATATACTCTATACACCATGCTGCAATGTGGTGGGCTGACCTTGGCTGGCCACCAGGTGCTCACCAAGCCACTCTCTATCTCCCCCTCATCAGCAGGACAGGAGAATGAAATAAGAAGAAAAGCTCATAGGTCAAGATAAGGTCAGGGAGATCACTCCTCAGTTACTGTCTCAGGCAAAATACACTCATCTTTAGAGAAACTGATTTAGTTTTTCGGCAATTAAAAATAGGGTTGTATAGTAAGAAACGAAAACAAATCCAAAAATACCTCACCCAACCTACTTCCTTCTTTCAGGCTCAACCTGATTCCTGACACTGGTACCTCCTACCTCCCAGGTGGCACAGGGGGGTGGGAAATGAATTTTGCTTCCCATGCTTCTTCCTGCTCAGAATCTTCCCCTACTCCTATGTGAGGTCCCTCCCATGGAAGATTCTCCCTCATGAATTGCTCCAATGTGAGTCCTCCTTACAGGCTGCAGTTATTCAAGCACTACTCCAGAACGAATCCTCCCCACTCGGTACACTCCTTCAGGAGGAGGCTGCTCCAGCATGGGTTCCCCATAGGATTACAGGTGGTGCAGAAAATCTTCTCCAGTGTGGACTCCTCTGCATGGGCCACGGTTCCTTCAGAAGTGTGCTCTGCCACGGGCTCTCTGTGGGCTGCACAGCACATCCACCTATTCTGGTGTCTTCACCAGTCACACAGTGTGGATATCTGCTCCACTATGGTCCACTCCATGGGCTTCAGGGAAATCTCTGCTCCAGCATCTGGAGCACCCTCTTCACTCCTATTGTTACTCCTTTCAGTTGCTGCACAACATTTTTAACCCTTTCTTTAAAAAGTTATCGCAGAGACACCACCTGATAGGTTCAACTTTGGCAGCAGCATGTCTGTTCTGTAGCTGGCTGAAACTGACTTTGACAAGGGGGCAGCTCCCAGTCTTTTCTTACACAAGGCACTTCTGCAGCCTCTCCACTACCAAAACAGTCACATTGCTATGAGAATCTAATACAAACCAATAGAAAAAATATGTCCCAAGTTGGTGAGGTGATGGGAAGGATTCTCAGATCTCTAATATGATTGCAAAGTGCTTGTTTCCCAGTAGTTGCTAAGCACATTTAGCAATCCTTTATCATCTAGATAGATAAAAATATGGCTAATCCAGCAATTCTGAGTTGTGACATATGTGATAAGAAACACTTGATCTGGGAAGAACATTAAGTGTTGAAAAGGAAAAAAAAGGAATATATTCATGAAAAAAATGCATCATATTAGGTGCTGTTATGGTTCCACTGCAAGTAGATTAATGATCAATGTTCAGGTGAAAGACAGCTCTACAAGAATTGCAATTGGTCATAAACCAAACATCTACTGTTTTAAATAAATGGTCTGCAGCCTTCAGAACTGAAACTAGGGCTTCATTTTCTTTAGATAAATATAAAACAATAATATATTTTTATTATAGAAGTTATTGCATTATGTTTCCAGACCACAAGAGCCTTAAAACTCATGCCCTTCACATAATAATAATGACTAATGAGGAATGACACCTGATATATCCTTGGTTCACTTTTTACCATTTTGCTGCCTCTGTTAGCTAGCAAAATGCCCTTTGTGCAAGGGGACTAACTTTATTTGGCTTCTAAAAGAAATTACTATTTAACAGATATGCTAGTTATTAAATGTTGGTCAACAGGTGCAGAGCACCAATGGCACACTGTGCAATTTTCATTGCTAACCACAGTGAATACAAATGTGTCTATATTTAGAAATAAACCACCTTCTGTAATTAATAGAATACTCAATTCAAGTTTATTCAAATGGAATGCACTGAGTGTGAAATATCTTAGCATATGCAATGTAAGGTTTACTCACAGAGAGGAACTTCCCATGGATCAAGTTATGGCTTTGAAAAAATATCAAGTCAGAACAAAAAGGAGAAAATTTAGAGCTCTGTAGTCTTCTTACAGACTTTTTCACTAAGGTGGTGCCACTATAAAGAAGGAAACTGCCTTTCTCAAAACCAGTATCTTTATTTTTCCATAATTTTTAGTGCTGCTGCATAACATTCGTGACTTTTTTAGAAAAGTCACAAAATTGTCAGAGGTTTTCAGCGTTCACCGCGTCATAATCCAAAGGACAGAAAAAGAAAATATTGCAGAAAAGAAGTTCAGCATATTAACACAAATGATGTTGTTGAAATTAAATACACAAAACTTTATTTTAACTCTTTTTTAACAGAATAAGACAATCAGGGATGAGTCAGGAGCAAAAATAAGTTGTTTCTTGGTATGTCAAAGAAAAACTTTATAAATACTTCAAGAGCAGGACAAGAAATAGAAAAGCTTTGAAATCACTGTCTTTGGAGTTGCTTATGGCAACACAAGACATCCCATCAGAGAAATCATTTCCCCAGCTATTCAGGATTTACTAAAAAAGCAACCCACTATAAACGCTTTTTACCTGAATATTCTGTGACTCCATAAAAATCTTAGAAGTTAAATTGTATACTGAAAGGTAGGAGCTATATGCATGGTTGTAAAAATCTGGCTAATTTTCTCAGTTTTGAAGTAAGTTCTGATTAAGGAAAAATAAAGGAAAGATAATGGCAAACTCCCTTGACTTATTTCTCTCAGTCCTGCACAGATTCCTATTCAGAAAAAACATGCAAAAAGATATTTTTCCCTCAAGATCTGGAAATAAATTGAACTTTAATGAAGATGAAAATTACAATATAATGGGATCTTTTACAAGTTCAGCTTCATCCTATTTCCCATTTTACATACATGAGACAAGAGGACAAAAATAGTTCTAAAATGTATTTGGCTGTTACTAGTATTTTGACTTAACTCCGTGATAAAAGTCTGGCACCTATGAAAGAGGTGTGAATATTCTGAATAAATATTTTAGCTTGTTTCATAACTGCATTACTTCTTTCTGTGCAGGTAAAAAATTCTACTGACGAGAGCACAGCTACAGTAGTGCAGATGGGCTAAAACAATTGGTCCACTGAAAGTCTGTTTACTCATGACACCAGACAATTTTACAGCTTTCCATTCACCAGTTACAGATATGTTAAAGTTCTAAATCTCTAGATATGAATGGTATTATTAACCCAAATTTCTATTTCTGACTAAAGTGGAAAAATATGGTGTCAGGACAAATGATTTCAAAACCTGGTTTCTTTCTTCAAAATAGAAGCAGTCCTTGATTACAAGGAAAACCACTTTGACCAGTGGTGTGGATTACAAAGTATGAATTAGGGAGGAGTTAGAAAAAAAGGGAGACATCTCAAAACAGACCTTTCTCTTCCTCCTCAAGATGTCTGATTCACAATGACTAGACAAAGGAGTGTGGTAGTTGTGCAGTTTTGGCTTCCATTTCATAGTTTATGGCTACTCTGTGGCTGGAGGTTGACAAGAAGCACAGCTTCTATGCTATGCCATGCTATGCTATGCTATGATCCCCTATCATATTATAGGACGACAGCCTGAAGATACTGGAGGTGAGCCTGACTATCTGTTTGGGTTGAGATTGTTTTTCCTTCTGGGATGAAAGTGGTAAAACCTTAATAGCTTGTTCACCTCTGTTCACCTCCATTTCAGCAATATTTAGTCAGTTAGGTTTAGAACTAGGTACGCTTGTTAGTTCTTTATAATATGCACCTCATGCCCTCTGTGGACAAAGGAGCCAGGTCATACAAATATAAAAGCCATGAGCAATTTTGGTCACTGCAATATAAGAAAGATACTAAACTATTAGAGAGTCCAAAGGAGGGCAGTGAAGGGCCTTGAGGAGAAGCTGTATGAGGAACAGCTGAGGTCACTTGGTTTGCTCAGAGTGTAGAAGAGGAGACTGAGGGGAGACCTCACTGCAGTTACAACTTCCTCGTGAGGGAAGAGGAGGGACAGGCACTGATCTTTTCTCTCAGTGACCAGTGACAGGACCAGAGGGAATGGCCTGAAGTTGTATCAGGGGAGGTTTAGGTTGGACAGTAGGAAAAGATTTTTCACACGGAGAGTGGCTGGGCACTGGAACAGCTCCCCAAGGAAGTGGTCACAGCCCCAAGCCTGACAGAGTTCAAGAAGCATTTGGACAATACTCTGAGGCATATATTGTGATTCTTGGGGATGGTCCAAGGTGCAGGGCCAGGACTGGGACTTGATGATCCCTGTGGGTCCCTTCCAGCTCAGCACAGTCTGTGATTCTGTGATTCTGTATCAGCAATATAGAAATGGTATGACTAGAGCCTGACAATCTCCCATAATGCACTTAAATGCCTTGTATGTGAAGGGGGAAAGGAAGAACAGATCATTCTCTTCTTCATCATTGAGTACCATACAATAATTTCATTAATTAACTTTCTTTGTCTATATAAATTTCTACAAGTCTTGATGTTTCCCTTTTAATTTTTGATTTTTGAAAATAAGTTATCGACTTCAGGATAAAATGAATAAATAGAACATGAGGACCAAAACAGTAGAAACAAAAGTCACTAGTGCAAATGTACCACACTGCAATGCCCTTTTTACTGTAACATGACATGTTCTTAAAGTACCTCCAGGCCATGCCAGTCTCATTTCAGACTACAGAGCATATTACTGCAGATTGCACTTGCATGTGCACACTCTCCTCAGCTCTTCCACTTGTCTGTTTCATGCACTACTGCTTTCACCTTGTTCTAGTTTAAAAATAACTCAGGGCAGAGGCAATGCTAAGTGCATTTTGTTCAGGTTTAATCTGAGGTGGAGTTAGTTTTCTTCCTAGTAGCTGGTACAGTGCCATGTTCTGGTTTTAGTATGAGAATAATGTTGATAACACAATGAAGTTTTAGTTGTTTCTGAGCAGTGCTTACTGTAACTCAAGAACTTTCCAGTTTCCTGTGCTTTGCCAGTGAGCAGGGGCACAAGAAGACGGGAGGAAGCATGGCCAGGACAGTTTACCCAAACAGGTTAAAGGGATATTTTATGCCATATAGTGTCATGCTCAGTATACAAATTGGGGGAAGTTGTCTGGGAAGGGCTGATGGCTGCTCAGTGTCAGATTGCATCAGTCAACAAGTTGTGAGCAGTTGTATTGTGCCTTTCACTTGTCTTTCTTGGGTTTTATTTGTATCTATCTCTCCTTTTCATTATTATTATTATAATCATAAGTATTTTTAGCATTATTAGTATTATTATATTTTACTTATAAACTTTAAATTTACTTATAAGGCTTAATTATAAACTTATACTTAACTTGAATTGTTCTTATCTCAACCCACGGGTTTTCCTTTTTCTTCAACTTTCCTCCCCATTCCACAGATAGCGGGAGATGGAGCAAGTGCCTGCACAGTACAAAGCTTCCAGATGGGGTGAAACCATGACAGCCCTTTTTGGTGCCCAGTGTGCAGCACAAAGGGTTGAGATAACAAATCTGACCAGAGTATGGTAAAAGAAAGTTGTCATAAGCATTCACTATATAGGTTTAGTAGTCACTGGTCACAATTTATTTGCTCTCAGAGTTACACTTGTTCTCAGGGCAGCACGCAATCCCTATGATGATCTTTATAATTCATGGGGTCTGGGCTAAGATTATCATTTTGTTGTACTTCATAGCATTGACCTGGCTTATGATATGATAGACTCACTGGCCATGAAACCAATCTGGTGAGTGTTCTTGGCATTGCTGTACTTTGGGAGCTACCTTTTGGGACCTATTATTAATTACATCTTTTGTCTGTTCTCCTCGGACAGCCAGCCTATGAGAGAGACATGTTTCTACAGTTTCCTTCCTTCCTTCCCTCCTTCCTTCCTTCCTTCCTTCCTTCCTTCCCCTTCAGGCTGACTACATCTTGTCATTTGAGAATTTTAAAGTTTTTGAATATCCTCTGAATACCCTTGAAACCTGATAAACCAGCCTGGTTCTTTTTGACAGGATGCAAGGAATCAGCATGTTGCTGAATATGGTTCAGGTCTTCTTTAAGGTTAAACAACTATTTAAGAATATTACCCAAAAATCTACCCCAAGCTTGGATAGATATGAGTGGCAGAGTGTGTATGATAGTATGGGCAAGCATGGACTGGGGGCACCTCCAATGTTTTGTAATCTCACCTTTGAAAAAGTGCAGAATCCAAAAAAATGCTCAAAATATTTGAAAAAAAAGTATGCTGTCGCCCTTGCAATTCCAGAGAGACACAAATCACTGCAACATGCCTGGAAGTGCACAATGGATGTGTTGATGTGGTGTTTAGGGACATGATTCAGTGGTGGATCTGGCAGTGCTGGGTTAATGGTTGGACTTGATGGTCTTAAAGGTCTTTTCCAACCTAAATTTTTCAATTATTCTATTCTATGCTGGGGCCTGTTGTGGAGAGTGTTTTAGGTTGCTCAAAGAATCATGACTTTTGAGTCCTGTTCAACATTTGTCAATACCCTCAGAGGGAAAAGTAGGTCTTTGTTTCTGACATTTTTATGCAATAATACACTAAATTCTTGCAAGTTTAGGTGAAGACAAAGAATTAGCACACTTTGTTTAAAATACAATTACAACACTAATGGAACAGACATTCCTTCTTAATTGAAGCAGCAAGGTTATTTCACATAGAAATTATTCTGATTACAAATACTCTCTCATTCCTTCTCTACTTACTGTGACCATGCACACTGTGTGCAGTCAGCACATGCACGCCTACTGCAACTATCTCAGAAACAGAGCATTTCTGACACACAATAATGAGAAATAGACCTGCCTTTCTCATGGGATCTTAATGCCCAGTTGTCACAATGACAGTGACATGGTTTAATGGAACATATTAAAAAAAATTCCTTTTTTGGGTTCTTTGCATAAAGATATTGCATCTATATTGCACTATTGTGATATTTATAAAGTGTCATTAACTGAGTTTTTGGCATGGACCAGTCTTTTAAATTTAAAAATTTGTCCTTCAAAAACGACAAAGTATCATAGTTTCTTCATTATTAGGGATTTTGTTTTTCATTATATTTTTATGATTTTGAAACTCTGAGACTGAGAATAATCTAATTGCTCAAAATTATTGCTCATTTAACTAATTCTACTCTACTGCAAGTATAGCATTATGTAAAACACTCATTCCTCTGTGTGTAATGCCTCTTCAATAAGCAATTGTTTAAACTATTATCAATATATTGTCAAATATAATCTTAATTTAACTAACAGCTATCAGGTAGTACTTTTTCATTCTTGTCCCCACTTTAAATTTTACTCTGCATTTTTTTCAGAATACATTTCAGAAATTTATTTTTATGAGGTTCTTCTATTTTTCAGCTAAACATTAAAAATATGCTCTTCTGTTTCAAAGCGAGACTAAGGCTCAGAATTCTTGACTTTCACACTGAGAACTTGATCAGGAAACTTAAGCTTCTCAGATCTTTGGTACTGATAACACATATAATGCAAATTATATGCCCCATTTTATAGCCTTGCTTTGAGCTTGTAACTTGTACTGAGAGTTTCTGAAATGCTCATTGATGAAAACGTTTTTTTGTCAAAAAAGGGAGAAAATTAATATTAATAAAATAAAAAACTAAAGTAAAAAAAGTCCAAAGTTCATAATTTTACTAGAGCTGAAAAATCACAGAAGAAAAGCAAAAATTTTCAACATAACAAATTACTTTTCCATCAAAATACTAATGAGATGGACTCAAAAACACTTGTAGTAAATATTTATAAGATGGATAAATAAAAAAGTTCAAATATCTAAATCAGATATCATTCTTTTCATATACATAAATTTCCTATTTGCCTCCTTCAGCCCTGTAGAGAGTATTTTAAGTTAAGATACTCTCTGATCTTTGGATAATAATGGTCCCACACTGCTGCTCTGTTTATAGTATGTTTTCCAACACCTTTTCACATTTTGATTCTTGTT
The DNA here is from genome assembly GCA_013397175.1 of Platysteira castanea. NCBI lineage: Eukaryota > Metazoa > Chordata > Aves > Passeriformes > Platysteira > Platysteira castanea. The sequence goes on from VYXC01010946.1 coordinate 2,177,688, forward strand.
TGATTCCCAGAGGTGGCTCCAATTCTGTGCTTTTGTGAATATTTGAGCTGAGCATTTCTATATAAATTTGTATAACAAATGTGTTATTTCCCAAGTGACAGAATTGTATGTGTTGAATGAAGCATATGATGTAAATACAAAGCAGGTGAATAGAACTGTGGGAGGAGATTTAGCTCCTGCTATTAGCACAGCAATAACCATAATTTCTCTCAATCAGATAGTAGGTTTATAGTAAAACCTATTTGAACTGGCTTTAGAACCATCTATATCACAAATGAGTTTGCTATTAAATACAAAGATTTTTTGAGGTTTTGTAGTGAAGAATTTTTATATTAGAGGAGTTCTGTTGGTTGGTAATGTGACACAAACTTATTTCCTGATTTGTGATAAAATAAGATAATGCTAATAGCTTTAAAATTATATTAATATTTCTCTGCTATTTTGCTTATTAACATTAGGTCCATAAATTGCTCTTAGTTGTACAGCTCTTTATAACAGAAATTAGAATAATGATGTTTGAAACAAACATCAGCTCAAGAGCAAAAGAATAAAAGACCACATGCAAGTGCTGGAAAAACTGAAAACTGTTTCTCACAAACCCAAAGGAGTAGTCCTGCACTTAGATGAAAGTAATATAAAAATATAAAAAATCATGTCTATTTCTGTGGAAGAGTATTATCTGGCACACTGTATTTATACCAAAACTAAGTTCATACGTACTTTTAATACAAAAAAAGACAGGCTCAAGTAGGGGAAATAATAATGTTACTCTGAAGCTGTGCATGTGTTCCATCTCTCCTGAGTTCAGAGCTTCATTAAGGAGCATAGAGACATAGTGCATATCCCATTATCTATCATCATGTTTGACTCTTTAGAATGCACTACCTGGGCTCCTGACTGTGCACCCGAAAGTTGCAGATGTCCTGTAAATCCTTTGTTATATCTGTCAGTTGCATCTTGAAGTCTTTGGTTCCAACACTAGGTCCACAGGCTCATGCTGCAGAATCACTTCAGATTTCTGATCCGTAGGTAGAGGGCTCAACATAAGAACAGAGGTTCCAGGGAGTGTGTAGGAAGGTATCAAAAGATAAGCCAAGCTCTGTCTCAATGGAGATGCAGTTAAAGCAGGTAATGTTATCTAGAGAGATCTCATATAACCCTAAACCAGCTACCTATTACTCAATTTGACATCTTAAATACAGGGTTTTAGTAATATTTTAAGTGACTTAATGTGTCCTCTCTGGCCTTGGCTAAACTTGTCTCCTGCAGATGTTCTGTTACTTCTGTTATACTAGTATCCCAAATAAAACATGGTATAGCAAATATCATTAGATTCTTCTGCTTACTGATTAGAATTAAACTTTTAAAATTTTTTACGGTAATGTAGGTACATTGATAGGATGAAGATATCTGAGATACTTTTCAGGGCCCTTTTACTCTAAATATGCAAATATCATCCCTTGCATGCTTCAGAATACTGAAGGATAGCTCACAGAAGCTTTAAGCCTGTATTTAGGGTAACTATTAATGTTTTTTAAAAAAATATTCAAGATATTCTTCAGTCATCATTGAAATACTAAATTGTACTGAAAATATTTCTGATTAATTCTACACGGATTCTTTCTCTTAGTTGTAGACTACAGTTTCCATCATACAATGGACCTATATAGAAATTGTTACTACTAGTCACATTGTCTTGATGTTGGTTCCTTTCAGCCAGCCAAGTTGAAATCCCTGTTAATTAACTGACTGGAATGACTAACAGTTTTATCTGTTTTAAAAATTAAATTCACTGCCTTCTCCCTCTAAAGACAAACATGAGAATGCCACAAAGCAATTTATTCTACCTTATCTTAACAAAACAGGATAAATTAAGCTAAAACAAACACAATTTTCTGTGTTTATCTTAAAATTGCAGAAATTAAGATACAATTAATTTCTGTAGTACCTGCCACATAATCTATCTCTACTTGGTCTTAAAGTTCCATAAATTTGCATCTAGGCAAGGCATAAATTAATTTTACTTGGAAAGGAATTAAGGAAATGCCTTACATTTTAAACTGCAAAGGAACTTTTGCAGACATTAAGAACTTAACATAGGTGATTTTATTCTGGATGTTCACACAGGCATTTATTCACCAGTTACGATGGTGAAGATAAATTAGGCATTTCCTTTAAGACATTTACTTCTGTAGAGATCCAGAGTTTTTGTTCAGATATCTGTACAATAAAGATGTCCCATTACAACAAACAAACAAACAAACAAACAAACAAACAAACAAACAAATGAACAAACGAACAAACGAACAAATGAACAAACAAATAAACTCAGAGAAGAATCACATTCAAAATATTGTGAAGGTTTGAGTCTTAGTGCCTTTATCATTACTAAGTAATTGAAATCAATAATTTAGGTTAGTTTAACATTTGTTTGCCCAGAACTGAATGCTATTTCTGTATTTTGTATACATACGTATCACTAATCATCAACTGCATAAACATATCCATAGCCATGTGGTCTAGATCTTTTCAAGGGCTTTTGAAGACCTATTGTTTGAAAGTCAGCATACATATCTTCAATGCATGGATATTTTAAAAATTTCACTAATAATACAGATGGGAACAAATGTTTCTTTTTCTCATGAAAAGCTAAAGATCTTTACAGTGATATTCAACAAAATTTTTAAAACCTTCAGAAGACTCGCACAGATGCAAGTCTTCTGAAATCTCAAAAGACACAGAGAAGATCAAAATCTCCTAATTCCAAGCAGCTGGTCTTTAGAAAGTCTGAAAAATTCATTGCTGGAAGACCATAGGGTCCAAAAATCTAGCTATGGTTTAAGGAACTTAAACCTCCATAGACAGTCTGGACAGGGCAAGTAAACTCTGTAGGCTTCAAGGCTGTAATTTGAGAGACTTCAAAGTTTTAGCCACACTTTACTAAAACGCATCAGAAGATATATTGTTTAAATAAAGTTTTTTGTGAAATTCCAGGCACCTAACACATTTTGTTACAGGGAGGTACAGGTGAAGGATGGGAACCACAGTTCCACCATTCGAAGCATTCAGTGGCAAAACTTTCAGTGCGTACCACTTGGCTTCTCACTCCCACACTGTTGTGTGACACCTCCCAGTTGTGCCAAGGCAACTGCTTCTGAGTTCAGCCTGGAAGACAGCCAGGGGCTGATACATTTTTAAAAGAGATTTTCCACTTCCACCTCTATTTCAAGAAGGTTTTCTGCATAGATCAGTTGCTTCATCCCACAGATACTGGTGTGAGAATGACTGAGAAATGTTGCTCTGTTACTGGCAAGAAAAAGCCAAGGGCTGTTGGTAGGGTGAGAGCTGCTTTCACTGGGGCTATTACAGACATCACTTGTTGAAGCGTCATAGTCTGAGACTGACAGTCCAAAACCATGCTTCTTCTGGGACGTGGATGATTCAACCTATGGGCAAACTAACAGTTCTTTCAAACCACAGGTTGATTCAAAAAAGCTGCTGAAAATTATAATTCAGATTTCCAGAGCACTCAGAAATAACACATCTTTTTCTACAGTACTTAATACTTTTTAAAGCAATCTTTCAGTGGTGAAATCTAGCCATTAGAGTTCCAAGGTTAGAATGGAAAAAAAATGTAACTCTTCCTGGCACTTATAATTGTACTTGGCTTGCTGAGGAACAAAACAAAGCAGATTCAGGTCCATGGTCCTGGAGCAGGTGTAGTCTGCAACACTCTCTGTGTGGAGTCTTACTACCTCAGTGTTGACCTTCTGCGTTTTTTTTTTACCATCCCTATTTTACAAAGAACTTACCCATATGTTCAGCACTGAGGAAAAGTATTAAAGAAAAAAACACTCAGTCATTATTCTTAGGCAAAACCCAAAAACACACCAAAAAATAAATAAAAAGCTATAATGAAGGACTGCTTATTTTGCAAGTTACAACATGATTTCCTTCCCAGAGCTCCAACCATGCTATTCATATTAACTACTTCTGTTAGCCACATTTGTCTGCAGTTCTAACTAGAGAAGCTGATCAGGAACACAGGTTAAGAAAAAAAAAAAAAGAAACAAACAAACAAAATTTCCCCAAACAAACAAACAAACAGACAAACAAACAAGCAACCCCCTCAAAAAAATTAAAAACATGGAGAACAAAAAAATGCTGGTGCAAGATGAATTTGGAGGATGGGAGTTACAGACACTGATTTAATGTTATGAAATGTCCAAATAGCCAGTACCTTACCTGACGTGTGCTTCATGTGTAGGACAAAACTGAAGATAAGGTATTTTTGTGCCAACTAGCAGTCTGGATATACTCTCAGCTGCCTGTGTGTCTGGGAAAACACAATAAAGACCCTCTCACACCTGCTAGGTTCAGCAGAAAGGAGGGAAAAAAGCAACTTTATTTACATGTGTCACGTCTTATACAATTCTCAACTCCACAAGGGATTGGAGGACATGTCACTTCCTTCTCAATCCCACTGGAGAAGAAAGATGCTCATCAAAGTTCTCTTATCACAAAAGGAATGAAAAACAGAATAGACGGTTAAATAAACATTGGCTATTATTTACATGAAACTGTGTGAGAAAGAATTCCGACTCCAAGGTTAAAACAGAAGGCTTTAGCAAAAACCAGGGCAACAGCCTACACATAAGGAAGTGTATGTATGTATTGCTTTATTGATTTTACTCTTTCAAGAAAAGATAAATACGTTCTAAAACCAGTAATAGCCTTTTTTATTGAAAAGCATAACGTGCATGCTAGGCTCATACAATAGATGGGTCTTTTCCTTATGTGAGATATGTTTTCAAGCTCAAAGCACAGGGTAGCTTTTTCATTGCTTTTCTGTTTTAAATATAAATTTTAAGTAAATTATGCAAGAAAACAATCTTGTATTATCTTTAAAATCAGTTTTTCCTAAGCTTTCGTACTTGTTATGCCAAGCAATATCTAAGTAATTACAGTTTCCAAGAAAAGCTCTGGCCTTCTAGAATTATTCCATTATCTTTAAGAAGATATTTTATTCGTGTCTGTTAACTGAAAACTTGCAGGAATAGAATTACTTGAATGAATTAGTTTTTCTCTAATAGACAAAGAGCAGCTTAAATTCTTACTGTTGTTATAAGAAGTATCTTCCCCTCCTAACAAACTCTCTTATTATAAACCCAGTTGTTAAAAAGAGAAATGTTATCACCTATTATATAACTAAAATGTAAAGTGATTTCAGAGCACTTAAAATAGAGAGAGATCAGGAAATCTGTTGGGAAAGGAAAAAAACCCAAACCCAACACATACTTTTAAAATTAAATAAGAGGAAAATTAAAATCTAAGCATCTCAAATGTTTCTGACCATGGTTAGATAACACATTTCCTTAAACGTTATACATTATTCTTTGATATAGCACACCAAGAAGTATGTCATTACTGATTGTGGCACTGTAGAATTTCAGAATGGTCCACTATATTTTTCAGATCCTTGAAGACTAGGGAAGCACCACAATAGTAATGAATAGTAAAAGAATTCTGACTTCAAAAAAAGCACTGAAATTAATTTATGTCCTGCAACCACCTCTAGTCACAGTTGTTGGACTAGATGTGCACTGCAAGTCTCCTCCAGCTGGAACTGCTTCTATTCTATTCTATTCTATTCTATTCTATTCTATTCTATTCTATTCTATTCTATTCTATTTGCAGCTTGTCCCTCCCTAAATGGAGTGTTTGTCAGAAGAGCAAATTAGGCTTTGTGACCAGGACACTGGCTTTAAGATAGCTTGCGTACAGTGCTCACTATCTGTCCTTCACTCTTTGTATTTACATGCCCTCTACATGATTCTCCTCAGTTTATCAGACTGTACAGTAGCTTCTAAACTATATGGTAGAGTGTAAAAAAGATGACTCCCAAGACACTGAAGACCAGACAGAGAGACTTAGATCTGAACAAAAAGGGTGCTGCTTCCAAGAGGGCAATGTACAGCCAGAATCCAGGCTGAGGAATATCTTGGCACAGGTCTTGGTGCAGGAGAGACAAGATCAAATCCATGCTAGTTACCTTGTAGAGCCACATAATGAATTCACAGCCTGCTTCCACTCTCCAGATGTAAAAGGGAAAAAAAAAGAAGGGGGTTTTGGTCAGTGAAGAGTAGCATCCTGATAGCTCTAGGCAGAGACACCAGAGCCAGGCTGTCCTCAAGCAGATGACAGGCTGAGAATTGCAGAAACCTCTAAATGAATAAAGCTTATTAACAAATGGAAGATATAAAACAACAAATGGCAGCCACCAGTTCAGGAAGATGGGTAGGACTGATTGCTAGAGGTAGTCATCACAAATTAGGTCCAAGGAGAACCTGTCAGTAGAGCAGGGTTTCAGGAAAACACATTAATCTCACTTCCACCCCTATAAGCTCAATGCAAATATATATTCAATATATATTTTTCAAGGCAAATATATTTCCATGGAACATTCAGCTCAGAAAAAGGATCAATAGCCAACCAATATAGATTCATTTCCCAGTAAGGAAGTTATTAAAAACAATTTTTTGATAGAAATTCGGAAATATCTTAATAGCAGTGATTTGGACAGAAATAGTCAACAATTCACAAGAAACTACGGGAGCTGGATTTCCTTTTCTTAGCATGTGAGGTTTCTTAAAGAAATTACTGTTCAATTGACACAGAAGATAAAATGCACAACCAATTTTTAATTTTATTTTTTTTAAACAGAATTTCGTCTTCCTCTGTGGAGAGGTGTACCGGCTGGAATGGAGTTAATTTTCTTCATAGCAGCTCTTGTGGATCTGTGTTCTAGATTGACCACCAAAACCAGTGGTGACAAAACGCTCATGTTTAGCTGCTGCTGAGCACTGCTTGCACAGTGTCAAGACTTCCTCTGTTTCTGACTCTGTGTCCCCCCAGTAAACTGAAGGGGGCAGTGGGGCGTGTGTACACAAGGGGTTGGGAGTGTGCATGATCAGGCAGATGACTTGAATTTGCCAAAGAGGCATTCCCTGCCATATAACATCATGCTCGTCTACAAAAAGGGAAAAGAGGGGTGTGTCTGCGGAGACACAATAAAGGCGCTCTCGCACCTGCCAGGTTCAGCAGAAAGGAGGAAAATGGATGGATTTATTTACATTATTTCATTTTTATACACGTCCCAACTCCACAAGGGATTGGAGAGCATGTCACTTCCTTCTCAATCCCACTGGAGAAGAAAGGTGCTCATCAAAGTTGTCATATCACAAAAGGAATGAAAAACAGAAAATACTGTTAAGTAAACACTGGCTATTATTTACATAAAACTGTGTGAGAAAGAATCTGACTCCAAGGTTAAAAACAGAAGGCTTACAAAAACCAGGGCGACAGAGGGGTTTTTAGGGAAGTTAATCATCTTTTTCTGTGGAACTGGATGGACACAGGTCTACTCATGGGAGGTGGAAAGTCATTGCCTTTACATTACTTTTTTTTCTCTCTCCTTCCACTTCTCCTCCACTCATTAAACAGGTTTTAATCTTGACCTGCAAAGTTTTTGTTTTTACTTTTGCTTTGCTCTTCTCCCATCCCACTGGGAGTGGAGGGAAGTGAGGAAACAGCTGTGTGGTGGTTAGCTAACCAGAGTTAAGCCACAACAAGAGGGTAAGGGGGCAGATATCACTGCATAGATAAACGGCTAAAAAATAAAGCTGTTGCAAAATGCAAAAAATCATGGGAATCAATACTCCTTAGGCTGGAAAAAGGTATGTCAGAGTGCCAGGCCATGATTTATGGCTGTAACACCTGTTCATTTATCATTAGACCTATTTAATTTGCAATATGGATTAAAAAAAAAAACAAACTTAAAATTGTGACTGTGATTTCAATTTAGTTATTCAAAATAAGCCTTCAATACCTATCTACTTCACCAAAATTATAAGTGTGTATAGACATCGTGGCCATGTTTTGTTTTTTTTTCTTTGCACTATCTTGACATATTATGTTAGGTATTTGAAAAAACCCACATGAGAAGTACATACATCATCGCTAGTGTACAACAGTAAGTTCTGGATTGTGCTAATTACAAAGCATATTGCACATTCTGCCTGCTTAACATATCTTCATTTTCAATCTAATCCACTTCAGGGAAAAAAAAAAAAATCTCAGCATTTCTGATAAGCATTAAAAAGAAGAACTAACTAGTGTTTTCTGAATTTAGAGTGTTATTTCTTTTTAAAGATGAATATATTTAGTAGCACAGTAAAGAACATTGTCTTAGCTACTAAAAAAGGTTAAGTACTTGCATAATGTTTCCATCTCTTCATTCTCTGAAAGAAGTATAATAATAATAATTACATTTTATTATAGAATTTAGTGGCTGCCTAACTGTGTTTTGATTTCTTAGGATTAGCAGTTGGCGCTGTAATTGTTATTCCCTCTGATTGCAAGAAGCACAGAACTTAACCAGTTGTTTCTCATTTAGCATTTCACAGACTGCATCCTTTCTGAGACTGATTTACAGGTAATGAAGTAACCTATATTTAGGTATTTTTCGGGGTGGATTCTTTTGGTATTTTTAGTTGGAAATTAAATGTGCACATTCTAGGTACTAAATGAATAATGCTGCTAATTTTTTTTTTTTTAAGATAGGATTTAAATTCTTACTTATTTTTAATTGTGTTAGAACAGAAAGCAGAAAATAGACTTACATATCTGCATTTTGTTTAGTTGGGAACTTCACCCTTCTGACACACATAGCATGCAATCACTACATGAGTAGTGATTAGGTTTTGAATCAATACTTATGTCAAACTAATCTACTAACTTGTTTTTTTTTAATTAGATTTTGTAGCTCCTGTCTCTTGATATTTATCAAAGTATGACTGAGAAGGGTAAGATGGCCATTATTAAGATTTCCAGTTTTCCTCTTGAGTTTCTCATTTCCATAATGTAAGTTAAAGCATGATTCTGCTGTTCTTTAGAAACAAAATAACATTACCTCAAAGCCCCACAACACTCAGATACAAATTCCCACTGATCTCCTATGGAGCTAGGATTTCACCATAAAAACTGAACAAAAAATATAAACCAATAAATTTTATTTCAGCTTATCAGACATTAATATGCACTGTTTTAGACATCACAGGTTTGTGGAAATGTTGACTGGAGGGACATCACTCTTCCAATGCTCTGACTGAAGCAGGACTGTTGCCAGGAGTAAGTTGGTTCGTTCGGAATGGCTTGGTCTTATTCTAATCTTAACAGATTACAAGGATGGAGGTTTCATAGCTACTCTGAGCAAGATATTCCAGTGCTGCACATGAATTTTCTTTCCTGATATTCACCTGACACTCAGAAGGTGAAGTCTTCAGCCATTTCTCATTCTATTAGTGCCTTGCACTAATCAGAGAGGCTTAGGTCCATAACTTTGCCCCTGCCTTTCAGATAACTGCAGGCCTGTGCTAGACTACAGTTTAGCCCCTCTTTGTCAGACTAAACAAGACAAACTTCCTTGGCCTCTTCTTCTAGGTGATGTCAGCTAGACTGTAAACACCCTAGTAACTCCCTCTGGGCAATGTCTGATTTATCTATGTGTTCCTTGAACAGGAGAGTTCAAAACTGAACACAGTCTACTGGTGTAGCCTCACCAGTGTCCAGCAGAGGGAGAAAACAACTCTTGATCTAGCGGTCATCATCTTGTTATAATAAAGTATGCGGTTCACAACTAAGTCAGCCAAAACTTAAGTACCCATCTGAGCCCATTTTGTGTTATTTTTTTAATAATCCATGGTAAAATAAGTTGCTTAAGATTCTATCCACACTCCCTGCTGTACTATTACCCCTTACAATGGGGAATGTCTATTTCTATCCTATGATAATGATGGATATGACTCTGGGGTAATACCTAATCCCTGTTGGATAACCTGAGGTTTCTAAGTAATCTTCACATGCTGACATAGGTCATGTCAGTTGTCTCTGTATCTTAGAATCAGTGCTGAAACAGTGATCCCAGATGAGATATTATGCAAGGGATTCTGGATCTACTGGAGACACATATCCTTTATACAAGGTGCCTACAGTCAATATGCAGTCATCTTTTCTGGTACTTAGGTGTGCTAAAGTTCTACTTGTATTTAGGTTAAAGTAAACACATTCCACATATATAAATTCCCTGTACTATTATCTTTGTTTCTATCCTACTAGATTGCAATAAAATAAATTTGATCTGTTACGTTTTATTTACATGTCAGTGCTGGGCTGGTTTCATTTGATTTCCCTTATGGCATTTCAAATAGCATGATACATAGAGAGCAACAAAGGAAAAGCTTTCTGTTCTCAGGAATAAAAGTCAAAGGACTCCAACATTAGTAATAATAACACGAATGGGGGCAGATGGAGCCTTCATACTCTCTATTTTCCTATTATATTTCCGTGAATAGGAGTCATGGCTTTGAAGTGTTTAAGTTTCAAAATCATTATATCTACCAACCTTTTGGTTCCTTATTACTTGCAGGCTACTACCAATGTCTGTGGAAATTGGTGGTTACAAATTTCACCTAGACAGAGTAAAATACAGGATGTTAGAATTACTTTTGCAGTTATTCCTGTGTATTTTAGGACATGACACTTTCTAAGAGTATGGGAGCACCTAAAGCTACTTGCACTGAGATAAACAGTTTCCCACTAACCTGTTATGGATCAAAGCTTGGAAAACTCTCCTGATCCAGCTATACAAACAGCTCACCCTTGTGTAATGCTTTCAGGTAGATTATCTTCTAATACTAGAGGGTTGTTTAATGGGCATCTTTATTTTTCGTTGACAGTGAATTCATCCATTTCAAAGGGCAAGTACAAGGTCTATGGACATTTAGATCCCATTTGAGTGCCCAAAGTAGAATCAAATGGGATGTAAATGGTCTTGTTATGGACTCAAGGTAAATTCTACACTGATTAAATAGGCCATAGTGTCTCAGTGAGAGACAATGGTTAGCAGCAGTAAGGGAGGAAAAAAGCTGTTCAAGTGATAATGTCTATATAAAGTGTCCTCTTTGCCACTTCAGAAATGTAAAATTAAGCCTGATGAATTTAGGACCTTGATTAAAGCTTCCACCATGAAGAACTTGCAGAAATGCAAACTGCTATCAGGCAAACTGGTGTGTAAGTGCTATCCCCTAATTTCACAGACTACACTTATTTACCCTAATTCTCTCTGCTAGTCTGTATATGCTGTTGCTTTCCCTGTCATCTATTAATCCACTTGAGAGACTTCTTTCTGTTTTGCCTCCCACAGAGCCTAAGTGTCACATTACTGAGAATTAACACTAAAACTCTAATTCTTAGCATTCTAATTATAATTTTGACATAAAGGTAAAAATCTCATTTTAGTAAAATATAAAATAATATAACCCCTTGGATAAACAAAACTCATTTGTTGGTTCTTTTATTTTCAAAATACTTTCAGAGTTAGATCAATTCAAAAGAGTTACAAAATAACTGAAAGATCTGCATTGCCTATGTACAGCAGAAGGTCAGAGCACATTCATAATTTATCACATAAATTTTCTACAGTTCATGCATCACCTTTTCAAATATCCAGAAAAGAATTATCTAGAGATAATCAAAATTCTTCCTCTAAAAAAAACCTGTTTAGTAACTATCATTTTTATTTCTTTAATTATAAATTTATTATCCATGCTGCCTGCTGAATGACACAATGTTCATAGATAGTCCTTTTGATGTAATGAGATTGCTCTCAAGAAAATGAACAAAAAGAAACTATAAGGACACTTTCCACAGTATTTATAAATCAGAAGATCTTTGTGTGCTCAGCTTTCTCATTTTTGGCATTCTTTGTTTAAAGTAACATGTATCAATTTTTTTTTCATAGTAAGTTATCACAGTTCTCTGCTCAAGAATTGGTATTGTTCTGTGATTTTAATTAGTTTACCCACTGGGAAAATTAAATGCTTCAATGTGTACACAGAGAAGTAGTGAATGAAAATGTATTCCCATGGAGATTTCCTAGCAAAAATTTTACATTTATTTTATGCAAACTTGGTGGCTACTTTTTAATTCTTGCACTATGTAATTTATAACTGTATCTATTTAGTGCAGATTTTCTTGAAACTTGTAGCAGTGATAATCTAATGTGCAGAAAATTGTTGACAGCATTACTGGTAAGTGTAGTTACTCCATCTTTCCATGTATCAGTACACAGTGCCAGCTTATATTGCCACAGTACTTATGAAATATGAGCAGATATTGATAAAGCTATCACTGAAAATATGAATCGCTTATCTAGTGTTGTTGCTATAGGACAAGAGGAAGAACCACTCTGACACGTTTAGCTGAGCTGAGCAAAAAGAGGGACCAACTTTATTTGTCCTCCTATATTTATACATTTCTCAATTCGACAAGGAATTGGAAGGATGGTGTCACTTCCTCTTCAGTCCCACTGGTAAAAAGAACTGCTCATCAAACTTTTCCCTCATCACAAAGGAATGAAAAACAGAAAGGACAGTTAAGTAAACATTGTCTATTATTTACATGAAAGTGTGTGAAAATTTCTGACTCCAAGGTTACAACTCAGAAGGCTAGCAAAAACAGGACAACACAGTGTGAAAACTATTCTCTGGTATGTAGGGTATTAACCTAGAAAATTAAGTGTCTGTTTAGCAACATTGTAGAATAAGCCATGACTCATGAACTGCTCTCATTTCTTTTCTACCCGTTTCTCTGATCTCTGCTCCATGAAACAATTAAAGTCTTCATAGTGCTTTTTCCACATTACCTGACACCCCTGTTCTCCACTATCATTTCCTCAGTCCTCTCTGTTGATACTACTAGGTGACCCTGCTTGTGATGCCCATTGACACCCAACATTAATTCCTTCAATATTATTCGTTCCCATTCGGTAAGGGTATTCCAGTTTCACACTTGTGTTTTGCCACATTATTTTATCTATCCTGCTGTTCAGCAGTGGTAAGCTCTTAAGGTAAGCTTATTTTTTATTATACCTTCAGTTACTAACTTTGTAAACATCTCCAAGAGTAGTAACTTGTTCTCATGTCTTTTCTCTCAGTTTATAATACCTGTGCCCTTAACACATTTTCTGTCCTCAAACTAACCATTTAAGAAAAATTTCTATCATCCCAATCTGCACCTTAAAATTTCTATCATCACACGTGTGCACCTTAAAATTTTTGTTGCCTGCATTGAACCTCTCATGTCTATGTCTGTGTTATGTCTATGTTCTCCAGAATGTTCTGTATTATATGTGCACCCACGTGAGCATGGGTCTACCATTCTAGTGTGCCCAAAGGACCCTGGATTCATTTTTAAAACAGAGGTTTCATGACATAGCTGAATTATCCAAAACCATTCTACCATAGGGAAGATATCCTCCATTCCTGGCTGCAGAGTGGCAGTTCTTTCCTGTGCTTCTTGTGATCAGACACATCCAACACCTCAGATGTGGTAGAATCACAGGATGGCTGAGGCTGGAAGGCACTTCTAGGAATCATCTACCTCAGGTTTATATTCCCAGGAGAGTTAAATGGAATAGGTTGTCTAGGACTGTGTCCAGCTGTGTTATCAGTATCTCCAGTGATGGAGACTGGTCACTGAGCCTTGATGGTCTCTCCTTAGTGTTTAATACCCAAGTCCCTGTAAGCAACAAACTTGCCTGACTGCTCAGCAGGCAGTTGCCCTCTGCTGCCAGTCAACTCTTCCTCTTGGTTCTGCTCTGGGACTCGCTCTCAGTTGACTTTGCTTCTTCATTGGACACAGCTCGCAGCTCCAGGCACTTGCTGCTACCAGGACACTGAACACATTCAGGAACTGGAGATCTGCAGGTGGAACATGAGGAACAGGATCTGTCTTCCTGGTGCTAGAAGATGTGAGCTTCCAGCTTTTACTCCCATTTTCCAACCCAACCAGCACAGACCTTGCCTGCTCCTGTCCTTTGGTATAGCTGCTGGGCTCAAACATTTGTACCCTCAGGATCTCAGAAAAGCTTAGGTCACTCTCCTTTTTGTAATCTCTGACATAACGCAGCCTCTTGACCTCAACCTGCAATTCCTGTCCCGTGTGACACAGAGGCTTCCCCAGCACACACTTCAAGTGGAGAAGTAAACCCTCTGACTGAGTAAGAGGTACCAATCACCCGACTGTCTGGAGGTGCGGAGCAGCTTTCTCCCTTGGGACCTTGCTCTGCCATGTCAGGAATAGTTGCTGCAGGACTGGTGTCACCACCACTACAGATCCTGTGTGTGCTGCCCTCAGCAGAGCTGCTGGCCTCACTTCTGTGTGCCCTTCTACCCTGGCTACTGTCTGCATTGGCTGTGCTATGAGCTGGACACCCCCAGGCACAAGCTGAAATGTTATTTGAATTTTCCTAATCATTTGGAACAAAGCTCTTTGACCAGGAATAGCTTAGAAAAGTTTAAAATCATATTGTTTGTCTCACGAAACAGGAGGAAAAGGGAGGAAGAAAGGAGCTGCAGGACTCAGCCCTGAAAAGGATGAATGCTCTTAGCTTTAACACTGTTTGCAAAAGGAGGAGGAATCATTGATTCCTCGAGGCAAACTTGAAGATGTACTCTCCCACTCATGCACATGTTTTCCTTCATTCCCAAGTTTCCAACAGAAGTGACTCATAATTTCAGAGGAAGTTTCAAGGACACAAACTTCAAGTCCATGTAAATGTGTCACTGAAACTCTGGGCAAGATGCTGAAGCTTGACAGCTAACTCAATTTGTTGCCTTCTTTAGTTTCAATTCAGGTGTACTTGTTTTGTCCCCAAATATCCTACTGAGTCTTTGAGAAGCAGCAAAAACCATATAATATATCAAACCCGACCGATAGTACTGTTGAATAGTACAAACTGCTTCACTAAATAGGAATGTGACAATTTGCAAAGGTTTTGACTAATGTGGATAAAACCCATCAGCTAACATCAGCTGGCTCATTGTTTTTCAGAAAGTTCTTTCTCATAGATTAGTTAGATAATTAAATGAATAACTGTTGTGTTTGGGTTTTTTTCTTAAGTTTATAATGCAATTAATTAAATAACAGGAATATTAAAAAGTTACATTTGTGTCACTTAGAGATATTTTTTGTTTAAAGAAAAAACTAGCCAAAAAATCTTGCTCATTGTCAGGTTCAGGAACTGAATGAATTTGTGCTTCACTATGGAAATGCCTTATTTAACAGTAAAACAAATATAGAAAAGTCAATGGAACTTCGAATTTAAATAATGAAAAGTTAAGTAGACAGTTATGATTACCAGACTAATATTTCCACTACTCCATTGAGTTACAGATTATTTGTCTCCCATATTTTATAATAAGATTTATACTTTTATTTGTAAAATAAAATTATTAATGAATGCTAAAAATGCTCCTCTATTACACTACTCAGAAAGATGAAGAGGCTATATGTTTTTGCTAAAGGTAATAATGTCTGTATCTAAAATTAATAGGGCCAAGATGAGAAGTCATTTATTATTTAGTATTTCATGGTGCTCATATGCTCATTTAGACACTACCATAGGGCTTCTGTTTATTCATTAGTAGAAAGCCGTAAAAATATTTTTCAAACAATATACTGGGGTTTTTATTTTTTCTTTATAAAATGTATGTATAAATACATCTGAACAGTTGCAGAATTATATTGGTTTGATAACAGGAATCAGGAAGCTTTCTCAGCTCCAAGACAGACAGGAGAGGCAAAATTACATGAGTGGGAAATTGCCTGGAAGTTATAACCCTCACCTGAGAAAGCAGAAACACAGGCTTGGGTTCTAGCTTTGGCAAGTGAAAACAGACTATGGTTGTAAGGAGAGATACAACCTCTTTTTCACTAGCCTTCTCACTCAATAAGTAAATTAAAAAGAGCCTAATCCCCAGCCAGAGAGACAAGAGCCTACATACTGCATGACATTTCTCTCCAGCCACTGGATTATAACTCTTTTGGTTGGGATCCATTTTCCTTGGACTTTCTTGTCTATTTCTTCCCAAATGAAAGATGAAAAGAAATCACAGTCTCATCTCAGTAAATTATTTAACTCAGGTCAGTAGGGAATATTCCACAACTGTTCTTATGTCTGCAAAAGGCAATTAAGTTACCTGGAAACTGAGTAATGTAAGTGAGAACTGGCACACCAACATTTCGGCTTCCTGACTTTTGGACACATAATTCGTAACAATTATTTTTTTATTAATTGATCAGAATTCACTACTGTTGGGCAACACAGATTGGTTAACAGGGGAGGTACTGCTTTTTTGGAGGGCATGGCTGCAGGGGGTTCAGCAGTTAAGTCTGGAGAGGCTCCTGCTCCCTTCTCCTAGTGCTGAGCAGAGGAGCTGTGGCTGAGCACACTGGGGGGGCATAGCCTGAAACACATGAAGAGCAGAAATAAAACATAAAGGTATTCCCTGCAGTGTCGGGAAAAAAGGCACTAATTATCACCATGAAGAGACCTGCTAAGGAATCAGTTGGATAGTGCACCAAGAAAAGGGGGAGAAGGACTCAGGGATGAGATAACTTGAGTCTGGTTGGAGAAGAACAATATGGGGATGGTGATTATGAAACTGCAACTCATATTAAGCAGAGAGCCATGTCAGGATACTACCTGGAAAAAAGAAAGAAAGGTAAAAGTATTGAAGTGTCCTGGAAGGTGAATATAGGGATACTGTTTTTGATGTTCATGAGCATTTGTTGTATGTTTTATTCTCCAATTCCTCAACATAAACCTGTAGCAGCTCTTATCACAATTTCTGTAATAGGACTTAAATGGTTTTATTCATTTTTCTAACTTGGTGCTTGAGAGTGAAACAGGATATAAAGGCAATATTGATGGAGAAATGTTCAGGATTTCTGGTAAATTGTCTAACAGAAAATAATTTGAAAACATTCTTTCCTGTTACTCATTTTGTTTCATGTTATTTGATCGTTATGTTATTCATGTTTCCAATAATTTTTGAACTATTGTTTCATTCCAATATACTTATATTCTTTAAATTTTTGGACATGAATATTAGTAAAAATATTTTGGATTATTCCACATCAATATTTGGGAAGCTGTTGAAAAAATTTCACGCATTTTTATAAAAAAATAGTGGTTATAAAATTACCTTTTTCTTGTTTTGGATTATCAAAACATGAGTGCCATGTCACTAGGCAGGAATAAGACATTGCTGAAGTACTATTTACAAATCTGGTAATTCATTTTGATAAAAGTGGTTAAAGAGTGGTCAAGACTGGATTCAGTAGAGGTTGATAGGACATATAGAGTCAATGTTAAAAGAGTACATAAAAGATATTGCTTCTTTGGTTTGGTACAAGAAAGCTTGAGGATGAACAAAATTGCTCCCACAAATGTTGTTAAGTAGTATGCACATATCCTAAACTGACTGAGAAAGGGGACTGTGTTGTGCTTATGTAGGGATTACATTATGCATGTCTGTGAAAGCAGTCAAAGTATTCAAGCTTTTTGTCCAATTCCTATTTTCTCTGAATTTAATTTACCTCTACAGCAACTATGCATTTACTTTTGCTGTTCTGTTCTGTACCTTACTCTTTTATTTGAGGAAGGTACTGTTCTTATTATAACCTTCTCATGTTTTGGTACTCTCTCTCCTACAACTTGAAATTAGGAAATATTCCTAGGATTTACTTTATTTACTTTAGTTCCTTCAACAATGCTTCCTTTTTACTGTTCCCTGGAAGCTGAACAAAGCCTTCTATTATTCAAATACTGTGCATTTTCCCAAATATAAACTATAAGTATTTGAGTGATTGTAAGCATATAATGTGTGTTCATAAATAACTCCTATGAACCAGTTTTCTTAGTAATAAAAAATAGGTATCTGCCTATCTTTAAAAATGCTTGGTATTATTGTTATTCTCATTCTACTTAGAGAGAAATAGTTCCATAGTTCTTAAAATATGTAAGACGTAAGACGGTGAGGATCTGTTTGCTTCACCTGCAGGTTTGTTCATTAGCATGTGAACATCTGCTCCTCTGTAATCATTGAATGTAAAGAAAACTGGATACATGTAATATATAATCCATTTTACTTTTATGAGTCTTTTTTTTTGAAAGTTAACTACGTGTTTTTTAGAGTCAGAATTTTAACCATTAAAAATAGATGTTTTTTATTTTATAGACTGCAGTTTAAAGGTACCCATGTTTGTTTGATGTGCTTATTGTATTTGAAATGTAGTTATATTTGTTCAATAATTTAGGGAAAAAAAGTACAGCTGAATCACCCTTCAAATTTATGATATGAGCAAATTTAAATGTGCTCAGAGAGGAATGTAATGCTCACACATTTTCTAAAGTGTTAACACAGAACTTTGGGAAGGAATTAGAACCTATAGTCTAACTTTACTACTGCAGTGTAGAAACCATGTTTTCTATGATATTGAAGTCCCATTCAGTATATAATAAATCTTCATTTTTGCACTGAAAAGAGAGAGATTTTGTGCTGTACTGTGTTATCAGTATAAGTGAGAAAATTTGTGCATTGCACAGTACAGGTTTCTACTCTTCTAAATTAATATTGACTTCATATGTTGAAATTTCTTTTTTTGGGGAGGAAGATAGCATTATGTTTCTTAGTATTGTTCAAGACAATTGCTCTGGTGTGTTGGTGTTGAGATTTCAATTTGGACCTCCACAGTTTTGCTCAAAAGAGATCAGGAACCCAAAAGGGCTGCTGACACTGGCAAAGTAAATTCCTCTTACAGTCTTGATGTACTTTTCAAGGGATTTTAGAGAAATCAAGGTAAGAACCAATGAAAATGTAACAATGCCAGAATGACAGACTGTAATCTCTACATGGTTATTCAGTTTCGCACATGGTAAAACTCTCTTTCCTGGATCAGAAAGAGAACTCTGAAAAAAATGACCTCAAAATATATAGCTCTTTTTTTTTCTCCCGTCTTTTTTTTATTTTTTTTTTAACTTTCTTAATGACAAATGAGTGATAGGACAGGGAGGTCTTCTAGCAGTATGATGCATTTAAAAAGTGCCAACAATGAGAAGTTAGCTCTGTTTATAGAAAGAAATTCATCTTGGGACAGGAAAAGTAGATAAAGATTGTTTAAATGAAATTCCAGGAGTGAATAAATTCACCTGTCTTACAGAGAACTGAATGCCCTCCTGTATTTTGTGTTTGAATAATCCATGAAGAACCAGACCAGTCCTTGTTACACAGACAGGAATGGAAGAAGAATTAAAACTTAGATTTTTAATGCAGTCAGAAAGAAAACATAAGGTCAAAAAAGAAATTCACTCTTAAAATATCCCACCACAAAACTTCCCATCAAGACATTAATTTGTTTTGGCCACCATCTACTATAAGAAGGAGAAGAGGACCACCAAAGATTTTTACTCTGCTCCAGTATTATAAGAATATTTTGCTATGTTATTCTGTGTTTTTACATCCATTAGGGACACCAGAAATCAGATGGTGAGAACACAAAACTGCTGTGAACCTCTGAAAAAAAAAGCGGACAGGGCTTGGTGGGGTTGGATAATTTGTGAACTCACCGTACGCTCCAGTATGACAGCACCCTGATCCATGATAAAACAGCCTGCAAAGGTGATTTTTCAGTTCCTGTTCAGTTTCAGTTCCTTTTCAGTTTCAGTTCTTTTTTCCTGCAACTCAGTGCCTGAGCTGACATTTCTTTTTCTCCCTGTTGAAACATACACGTTCTCTGTCGTGTTCACACGCTCACAGGAACTCTCCTACAGAGAAGTAATGACAGAATGACCTTTCCTTATACACAGGTAATTTTTTCTTCCTGGCTTCTGTGTGGTTATTACCTTGACCTGTTCAATTCTCTTATAAAGACAAGACTTCTAAATCACAGTTTTCTTCTCAAAATGGTTGCTTTTCCTGATCACTTCAATTACTCTTTCTCTCTCAGTACAGAGTGAGCCTGCTACACTGGGCTCTCCAAAGGCATAACTGGAATTCTTAGCAGATAAGTTAGGAGGAAAAAAATATATATGTATACATATATATATGCACACATAAAGACTCCTCAGTATTTCTTGTAACAATATCTACTGAATTCCTGCATGGCTCCTGAGCCATGGATTAGCAGTCTCCAAGACACATTGATTTAGATTATTTAGTAACATCTCAAGGCTTACACCTCTCTGGGGCTCAATGACAAAGCTCTCATCAATGTCAATAAGATTCAAGGACAGGCATGACTTTTTAGAATGGGTATCTTTGATTTTCAAGGGCTTTTTGTTTCTTCTACTGCATTTTCCAAGAGCTATATTTTATGTACAGTTTTATTGTTCTCACTTAAGGTTGTTGACATGGTGGTTAGTGTTTTGCTTCATCTCAAACTGAGATGACAACAGTCACTGTTCATGAGTGGTTCTAGCACTGCTTTTTTGAGAAAAGAAAAGTAACATTGTTGATATGGAATTATGGAATTATGATTGAGCCTAAAACAAAAGAATATTTCATCAAATATCATCTAGAAACTTGTCTGACAAGTTCCAACTGAAAATGACGAAGACATCCAGACCAGTAGTTTCAAACTTAATCATTTTGTCTGTTTCCATAATACTTGTGGTATTGGCAACCCAGCTGGAAGGAAGGAAATAAATGACACTTTCTATCCTAAAGCTGGAAAGGAAAGCAAATGAAGATGAGTGCTGTATCTACTTGTCCATTATAAAAAAAGTTGATGTTTCCTCCTTTTTCTTTTTCCTCTCTTTTTTTTCCTGAAATACTTATACTATGTACTGTGCTGAACACATATGAACTTTTCTATTTGCATCCATCGTGTACCAAGCTATTCTACCATTTTGGGGTATTTAGGGAAACAGACAGAATGTGAGCTAGTAAGACAGTGAGATTCATCTGTTTTTTCACTCCAGATCCTAATTGTTCTCTTTTGATAATAAAGAATAACCTAGACAAATAGATTTGATGTGTAAGCCTGTAGTATAGATGTCTGAATTTAGTTCTTCCTTCTAAATACTTGGAGAGTACTCAGTGCCTGAGTAGGCAGAAAGAAATTCTGCTGCATGGGGGTGGCACTTGGCTTAGAAGTTGATACTCAAGGCAAAGAAGTTGCTGACTTAACGCATCTCCAGCCTGAGAGTGTTGTTGAAGGGATGCTTCTAGATCCCTTTCCTCAACCCAGAAATTAGTTTTTACCTAAATCTCATTTTCAGTGCATACTGGAAATCATACCTATGGCCTTGTCATGACTGCTGTAAATTGGAGATTAAATTTTACTGACATGGATAGAAATATTGTCGCTTTAACATGTTATAAATCAGTGTAGCTGTACATAAATTGACCAAATCTGTGTTGATTTCCATCCAAAAACAATCTATCATGCTGAATTTATTTTAAGTTTAGCAAGTTCTGTTGAATTGATAACTGTAACATGGTAGTTGCTATGATTTGTGTGATATGTAGAAGCTTCCAGTACACTTACCACCAATTAAAATACAATTTAACCCTTTTTTTTTTTTTTTTTTTTTTGGAAATGCACAAGAGATGCTGAATTTTTGTTTGTTTGCTTTGTTGAGAAAACAAAGTATTTATCACTGGTTCTGGACTGAAAGCTAGTTGTTGTTGTTTTACATCTGCTGAAGAAAACCGAGGTTTCATTTCATGCATTAAGCCGGGTGAATCAGATTGCATATGACACCTCTCCTGTGTGACAAATAGGCTTGTAAAGTATTACTTGCACAGCATAATGGTAATTTGTCTACTTGGTGACTGTAACAAACGCATTACATTTTTGTTTAACGGTTATAATTCATCATTTCAATACACAGAATACTTTATTTCTCAACAGGGGATAAATAGGATGTCAACATTAAAGTTACATTTGTTTCCCAAAAGCAGCACTACTAATTCATTCTTGTGTCACCCCATAAGTAGTAGCCAGGCTGACTCTGTGGGATTGCATTTTTAAGAAAATTCAGAAAATTATACTGAAGAAAGAACCATGCTGCCTGACTGCTCCATGCTCATTTAAGCAAGTGTAGCCCTATGGGGAGATGTCATAGGACACTTTTGTTTTTGTCTATTTGAGACAGAAGTCATGACTGCTTTATATACATTTGCTGATATGGGCTTAAAGAATATTTATATATCTAAGTAAATATGAATTATTAAATCTCTTTTTCTCTGCACAACTCCTTAGAAAGTTTTGCTTGTCCGTGTCAGCTTCAAAAAAGAAAAAAAAATCCTTAGCTTCAGAAGACCTATGGAAATACAATAGCGCAACCAGAGAGAAAAATATTCTTATATTGCATAAAATGTCTACAATACAAAGTCTCAGTAACAATACTTAAGATAGATATTGACACACCCATTGTGGCTTTTATGTGCTGGACATACAAGAAATGTTATCAACATAACCTTTCAAATAAAACAAATATATGGTAATCATTAATAATTTCATTAAATGTTACCCTGAGATAACCTCAGCTGGATTTTAAGATCTCAACAGGTTTAGCACAGCAGTGGTCATTTTAAATAAGTGAGTAATTAAGAATTGCAGAATTTTGAAGAGGATTTCTTCCAGATTAGAAAATAAGAAGTAGATTTAGTATTTCTTCAGATGCAGTTATGTTTTTAATCTTAAAGACAGAAATCTAGGTTTTCTTTATGTGTTATGTAGAATAGAATAGACGATTTCAGTTTTAAGGGACCTACAACAATCATCCAGTTCAACTACCTGACCAATTCAGGGCTTACCAAAAGTTACAAAATGCTGTTAAGGGCATTGTCCAAATACCTCTTAAGCACTGACAAGCTGGGGGCATTGACCAGCTGTCTAGGAAGCCTGTTCCAGTGTTTAAACATCCACTCTTTAAAGATGTGCTGCTTTAGGCCCAGTCTCAACCTTCCCTGGTGCAACTTTAAACCACTTTTGTGTGTCCTATCACTGGATCCCAGGAAGAAGAGACCAGAACCTCCCTCTCCACTTGCCCTCCTCAGGAAGCTGTAGAGACCAATGAAATCACCCCTTTTTTTCTCCAAACTAGACAAACACAAAGTCTTCAGCCATTCATCACAGTACATGCCTTCCAGACCTTTCACCAGCTTTGCTGTCCTCCTCTGGACACATCAAAGGACCTTTACATCTTAAGCTGTGGGACCCAGAGCTGCACAAGAGTGATTTAAGGTGAGGCCACATCAATGCTGAACACAGTGGGATTATCACCTTTTTTGATGGCTGGCTATGCTGTGTTTGAGTCACAGCTGGTTATACTGCGTTTTATGCACCCCAGGATGCCATTTGCCATTGCTGTGGTTTAACTCCTGCTGGCAGCTAAGTATAACACAGTGCCATGGAGAGAGAGAATCCAAAAATAAAGGAGAACCCCTAGATTGACATAGGAAAGGTAAGAACAGTTTAATACTTAAAATAAAATTTTCAAAACCCCAATAATAATAGTAATAAAAGGAGACACACGCACCTTCCCCTCCCAGAAAAAAAAAAAAAAAGAAAAAAAGAGAATGAGACTTGATGCCCAGTATGATTTCTTACTACCTACCCATGCACAGCCTGCCTCCAAGCACCATTTGGCCCTTCCTGTCCATCTTCCCAAACTTTATATATGGAGCATGATGTTCTATGTATGGAATATCCCTTTGGCCAGATCAAGTCAGCTGTCCTGGCCATGCTCCTTCATAGCTTCTTCTGCATCTGCTTACTGGAAGATCACAGGAAGCTGAAAAGTCCTTGACTTAGTGTAAGCACAGTTCAGCAATGACTAAAACATAACTGTGTTATCAACTTTGCTCTCATACTGAATCCAAAACACAGCACTGGACCAGCTACTAGGAAGAATATTAACTGTATCCCAGCCAAAACTAGGACGGTCCTCATGACTGCCAGAGCACCCTATTGACTCCTGTTGAGCTTATCATCAGCCAGTGTCCCCAGTTCCCTTGCTGCAGGGTTTCTCTCCAGCCACCCTCTCCCAACTTGTAATTGTGCCCAGCATTACTCCATATCCGGTGCAGAATCCAGCACTTTGGCTGGTTAAATTTCATGGAGTCCTGGTTACAGAGGGGAGGGCAGAGTTCAGCACAGTCTGGGTGTGACCAAGTTGTTGTTTTATATCTGTCACATCATTGCAGAGGGATGTGGTTTTAGCAGGAAAAGCTGGGTGCCCTTCCCAGAGGTCAGCCACTATCCTCTCCCTCTCCAGCAGGAGGGTGTCAGCATCGGACCTGTAGACCCCATCTTCTGTGCCCCATCCATTTCTCTTCTCCATTCCTCCAGGACACTTTTGTGGGGCTTGGTGCTGAGGAGAGGCTGCATGCAGCACAGCTGCTGGGCATGGTGCTGAAGGACAGTGCCCAGGCGCAGGTGAGCCCAGCAGGGCTGGGGCAGTGTGGAGTCATCACCCAGGCGGGACCATTTCCCCGACACCAACACAGAGAGGCGTTAGAAGTGGCATCAAAGGCACCTGTGCAGAACTGAGCTCAGTTTGCTTTCTTGAAATCCACAGTAGCAATTCTGCTGACTTTTTTTCTCATTACAATAAAATTTTTAATTTCAACCATTTCATGATCACTGTAATCAAGATAGTCCTCTACAATTACATAACCCAAGAGCCCTTCTCTATCCAAAAATAAGGGGCATCCTTCATACTGACTTACTGTGTAGTTGTGACAAGAAACTATCTTCAACAAACTTCAAGAATTTTCTAGATTTGATCATCACAGCAATATGGTATTCTCTGTTAATATCTGTGAAGTTGAAATATCCTATAAGGACCAGAGCTTCCGATTCAGAGATTTTTCCTAATTGTCTATAGAATGCTCATCCTGGCTGGGTGATCAGTACTAGATAAACACTATAATATGTCATTTTCTTTTTCAGCCCCCTAATCCTTACCCAGCATTTCTCAAACACATCAACTCTAACTGTAAGGGCTATGCAGTCAAGTATCTCCCCTACATACAGTTCAACTCCTCCCCTTCACCTGTCCTGCCAATTATGCAACATTAACTAACTGTATAAAAGTGCTCTACTTGATGAAAAATGAAAAAAAGTTTTCTTTTTTCACATTGGGAATTTTTTCCTACAATTATTATTTCTTCACAGGTGGCTTTTAATAGTAGTAAGACTTGTTTTATTGGTCAAGAAAATGAAATTTTTTTAAAGGAGTAAGATTTCTAGTCTATTTCTCCCCTACTCTTATGCTGGATCCTCATAATTTTTGCTCCTTGTTCCTGCAAAGCAAAGAAGAGAACCTTATTAGATGCTTAGTTGCTGTTTAGTAAACTTATTTATAAATGTTTATAAAAAGAATATGTAAAATAATTTAATTCTGAAAATAAATACAAGATTAACTTCATGAACAGGAAGGTTATTATTCACTCTTACAGTAAATCTTTTTAGAGCTTCCAGCACTGTCTCAAAAGTCTCATAACAGCATGATACAAAATGATGATCTGATATAAATATACACTGTTAGCTGAAATCCTTTCAGAAATACATGGTGGGTTACCATTTTACTGTCAGGCTTTATGTAAAATTTTAAATGTTGTTTATTCACGATATTTTGACTTTATGGTAAATCAAATATAGGATGTCCTCTTATAGCTAACATGAAAATAACAAAAGGTTTTGTCAACTGTATAAGCTCTGGCTATTTCAACAGAAGCAGTGCAGATCAAATGTGTTTATATGATGTATGCTGTTTGCTGTAGTGTTTCAACAGTTCTTAGGGTTAACAATCATGGAAGAAATTTGAGACAACCCCTGCTCTGTGAAATCAGTAAATTTATCTCCAGTCTATTATGTTATTTTAGTATAGGTTTTTGCAGAATTAAAGTTTAGTATGCTGCAATCAATGTTGAGGGCACTATAATTTCACATAGCAACCAATCTGAGGGTGACAGTGGCCTCATATAAAATTGCTAAATATATGTCTTGGTTTAAGACAACTATATGGGGTGGACACTCCAAAATAAGTTACCTCCCTTTTCAGTTTTAACCACTCCCATTTCACCAAAAAGCAGAGAGGAATACTGGAAGATATAAATGAAAAAATAACATTTTTCTTAAAAATGAAACAGCAACAGGCAAAATAACAGTAATAATCACTAGATGCAAAGGTGTTCAATCCTGCAGAGCCTCCAGGAAAAAAGAAAACAAAATGGTGAAGAAAGCCCTCCCCTTAGGATGGCACCCTCTGCAGACAACTCCATGGTCTGGGAGACAAAGGCAAAATGGCTGAGGCCTGGCTCTCCTGACCACGTGTGGAGAGAGAGAACAAAGACCAAAAATCAACACAGCAATGGAACCTCCGTGGGTACAAAAACCTCCCCCTAAAAAACAACCAACGGGGAACAAGGACAAAACAAAAAGAAAACCTGCAGTCCGAAAACAGTCCAATGCCTCTCGAGCTCTTTGCTTCGAGCCACCAGATAGGACCTTCCTCTCTCCCGGGAGTGGCGGCTCCAGTGACAATGGCAGCTGGAAAAAACTCAGCAACTGAGGCAGCAGCAACCCTGCGGTGTCAATTTCTCTGCCTCTTCCTCAGCTGGCTGGACCCACTTGGCGCTTGCACTACACTCCGAGTTGCTGGTGCGCTGCAGGGAATGTGGCAGGGGAAGAAACTGTGCCACTTAACACCAAAAACCAGCAGCTCCCACCTCTGCAGGTTCCACTGCAGACAGATATTTTTGTGTGATTTGCCCTGAAGTAGCCTAGAATTGCCAAGAAACTGCAGTTTCTTGGAGACTTAAGCCAGGCAAGCAGCTCAGAGAGAGAAACAGAAGGTTTCTGCCTTGCACTGTCTCAATTTCCCAGTGGGAATGAAAGAAAAAGGGTCAGCGGCTTCTGCCTGAACAACCCCAACTCTTAAAAAAGACCCCCACACCCCCGATCTCCCAAACCTGGGACCAGACATCCTGGTTCCACTTGTGGCCCCCAGGATTCTATTGGAACCATTACAATTTTGGATCATATGGTGTAGCACAGATATGGAATACAATACACATTTTTGGGTTACCCATGACAATATATCAAACAAGAAAATGTGTAACAGTTTCATGTGTATATCTTCATTCATGTTTGTTGAGGAACAATAAAAAAATCTATTGCATATGATAAAGAAAGATGGAAAAAGTCTTTAAGAAAAAAAAGAAACAATTTTGTCTTAATAGTGCCTGTCACTCCATCTACTGCAGAGACATTTCCCAAAGAGACTTTCTCTGCTTTTAGAACTGTATGATTCAGTTTAAAAATTAGAAATGTTAAGTTTATGATTAAAAAATAAAAAAACATTTG
This sequence comes from Platysteira castanea, assembly GCA_013397175.1. NCBI lineage: Eukaryota > Metazoa > Chordata > Aves > Passeriformes > Platysteira > Platysteira castanea. Next base: position 2,204,973 of record VYXC01010946.1, read on the forward strand.
ATTAAATTGAAATGAAGCTGAGTGATGGGGAAAAATTATCATTTTATAGCATCAAAGTGACCAATTTGTAAGAGACCTTAGCAGTCAGAAAGTCCACTGATTTTATACTTATAAAACAGTCTAAGAAATTTAATGCTGAATCTGAAATTCTGTTTCGTTATGATGGAAATAATATTAAAATTAATAAAATGCATCGCAATGGAGAGTGAATGAATATAAATAGCTCCCTACATGGGCAAAACTAGAGAGCACTGACACATTCCTGACTCTTAATGTAAGCCAAGATGCTGAATGATTTGCTAAAAAGTATTGAAGAATTCTAAATTTTTAAAAGTGTACTGGGGGGGGAGGGGGCAATGAATCAGTGCAATATAAATGTGCAAGGCTAAATAGACACTGTTTACCTGGTTAACAGAATTAGTTGACAGATGTAACAGAAAGCTCTCAATATTCAAAATTTTACCCTGGTCAGCTATGTATTATTTTTCTTAAAGGCAATATTAGAAATATTTTTAATATGTTTCCCTTAATCAGAAAATTCACCATGTCTTTGTGGACAATAGTGTGGAAAACTATGATATATACTGATGAACTTCTGGGAATTTAATAGGGAAATATATTCTCATGCCATATATATTAAGTACAGATCTCTTAGAATAGCAAAATTGAGATTTTATATAGCACTTCTTATGATGCTTCTTTTGCAGGAGTAGAAGCGAGATTTGGGTTTGGGAAGTAAAAATGTGTTTCTGTATACTTGTCTAGGTGTCTAAATTCTCTGAGCTCCTTAATTCACAAGGGCTACAAATAGATTTTTCTCTCTGACGGCTCCACAGAATTATGTAGGGAGGCAGCCCCAGTAGGCAGGGTCTTGTCTGCATCCATACTGCAGCTCCTCTGGGGCATCACAATGCATAAGGCAAAATGAAAAATCAGAAACTGGAAAGACACAAGAGTTTTTAGGGCTGAGTGTGTCTTACAGTTTTTCATGGTAAAAATTTATTTTCATGTCTCTGAAAAATCAGACACATTATGTTTTTAAGTTACCAATATAGCAAGATGTTGTCACTGATACTTGTGTTTGATTATGAGAAGACACGCAGAGGTCATCTGTAACTTTTTTTCTTTTTACATAGGCAATAGTATACTATGTTTATTCCTCAGGCACGAAAAAAGTCCTACCATGACATATATAGGTCAATCCACATGAATGGCAAGATTTTTACATCATAACTATATCATGGTTCACTTTTGCATGGGACTGCTGCCAATTAGTCCTCTTCCCTGTGCAGTATAACCTTTGAAAATACTTAAGGGCTATTTTATGTATGCACAGTCTGGAAATTTAGTTATAAAAAGCACAAGTATAGAATATTCAAACAAGTTAGAAGAAGATGCAAAATATAAACAAATTCTACATTTTTTTTTTTTAGTAAAGAAAATCTGACATCTCAGATATTCTTGAAAATTTAAGTGCTTCTTTATAACCACGTATTTTAGATTTGAAAGGTCATGGGGTCATATGCCTTAAAATCATACCACATTTCGAAAAAACCCAGAAAAGTTGTTTTTCACAGAACTGTACATCAGTGTCCTGAGGCATCATAGGTTTAGGTTTAGGGTAAATGATTTTATTGAAATGAGGAAGAGAGGTGTCTAGCTAAGTCACAAAACCAGCAAAGTCTATTTGGACCCCTATCGCATCCTAAATCAACTAATGAAAAATAAGTAGAAATTTGATAAATGCTTATATGGCTCTGTTATTCTCATACATGAAATGCAAATTCTGTTTACAGATGTTGTTGAATATCTGTACATACTAGTGAAGTCATTAGGAGGAATGAATTTCTCCACTACCTTCTTCTTCTCCTGCAATTTGCCAGCCCATGTGGAAAGGAGACTCGTGTCTTCACTAGTCTGCTTTTTCTGCTCAGTGCCAGTGAAGATGGGCCTGTTGAATGGCATCCAAAGCATCCAGCTAGTGGAAAATGGTTCCTGTAAGTAGCCAGTGGGCTACCTACCTAGTAAAGGTAAATTTTGTAACCCTTCTTTGTTTCTTCAATATTTGGCTGATGTTTATGGGAATTTGCTTTTGTGTACTTGAAATACGCAACCTGTGGTCCCACTTCTTTGTAGACTTCACTGGAAGTGTTTTTAAAAATAATGGATATTTGTGCTGTGATAGGTAGAGGGGTTTTTGTGCTGCTGTCCTCATCTGAGAAGTGGGAAACCCCAGGTGAAGTTGCTTTTCAGGCTTAGTAGATTGAAAGTCAGTGTCTTGGATCCTATCCCAATTGGGTAAGAGGGTTGGGAATTACTTCCTCCTTTTCTAACTGTGCCACTATACACACACACAGACACATGTAATCTATATAAAAACATAATTAACAGGCAAATAGAAATGAAAATACAGTCTTCATGAATAAGTTGGTTTGAGTTCTACTCAACATTTGATATCATATTGATATTTAATAACACTACACATAGAGATATATAGGGGCGATAAGGAGCTTCCTTTTAATAATTCTGATGGTAGAAATACAAAGCGATGAAATACTGTTTGGGGAATCTAAGGAGCCTTAATAAACAAGTGTAGATAAATAAAATACTTTATAGTTTGAAAAGATGAAAATTGTTCAGGAAGATGCATTCTTAAAATAAAGTGTAGATTTTTTGGGATTGTCTTCCTTTCTCCAGACAATGGTGATAACATTATTATCTATTTTTCTACTAATGCAAAAAATTATCTTATTTGTATCTGGGTAGCATCCAATTTAAATAATTATATGTCCAAGTGGATTCAAGGACAAATTTTTTCTCAATGGGCTTCTTCACAATGGATATATGCTTATGATTAGTGTTCTCATAGAACAAATGGAAACTCTTTCAATGACAAAACACTAATTAGGAACTCTGTGCAAGAGCTATGCCAACAGAGAAGCACAGAATGATGGGGATATGAATACAACTTCTAAAGAAATACCAACTAAATTTAATAGTTAAACTTGAAATAGATAGATAATTATCTTTCTAGAGGCTCTTTCCAGCCAATCTGTTCTCTTTCAGCATGTGTAATATCAGGACTTCTATTTGAGAGTGAGAAACACAGGCCAAACACAAGTTCATGGATGAACATGATACTTTCATACCTGATATATTTATTCCATGATCTGAATGAGGATGAGAACATGTCATACCTGACATATTTTAGTTTGCACTTAGGGGGAAAATATCTTAGATTCCTTAATACCTTTTATCTAAATTTCAAACAAGAAAAAAAGGGGAGAATAAGCAAAGGATTTATTTCACTTGTTCTATTTCAACAATAATAAAGAAACTTAGTATTTCTTTCCTCCCTTATAATACATATATTTGGACATCATTATGCCAAACTCATGAAAACATCTCACTCTTTATGCAAATAACTTTGAAATAGTTTTTGTAAAATACAAGCAAAGAAAGGGCAAATCAGATTTAGTACAAGAAAAATATGCTAAAAACCAATGTATTTTTGAGAAAACCTATCCCTTGTTTAAATGTTATATAAAGCATGTTGATAAAGAAGAGAAATTTTAAATACCTCAGGCAGAGGAGTTTCTTCAATTCTCTCTTGGAGTAGATAAATACACTTGGACAAAACTAGAGTTACAGGAACCAAATAATCAAAGTTCTTGCTGACAAAAACCCAAACCTGTCTAACATTCCAAAATGTCCTGTTTGTGTAATCAAAGAATAGCTCCTATGCATTTCTCATGAAAGTCAATATCCTAATTAGTATTAGCAATCTGTAAATGGGAAAAGATAAGTGAGAGCATTTGGGCAAAACATAAGAAAATAAAAATATACAAGAATATGCTTCTTCCCCCTCCTTCACATCTGAACATAGAGGGTATTCTAGTTAGTTGTGTGTAAGCCATTAATATTTTAACATTTCTTTCTTTAAAAACTAGATAAATTCAAGTACCGCCTGGGGATTTTATTGCAGAATTTTGCTGAAGGGTTTTTAATCTTCCTGAATTAACAAAATCAAAGCTAATTTTAAAAGCTTGACAAGCCAAACTAGATTTGACTAATAGATAAGAAAGTCTTATAATAAACTGTTTTTCAGTTGATATTTTTGAGAGTATAAATTATGTATCACTCCTTTGAAAGTCTGCATAAAAATTAAAGTGGGAGATCATTTCTTTTAGGACAGGAGATAGTTTTAAGCTGTTTTGAAATGGGATAAAGGGAAAAAGAGGATAGAGAAGGAAAGACCTGAAGGGTCTTTAGTTTTATTTCACATAAAATTTGATGTGGTAAGCATTCACAAGCTTTCTTCTTTTGTTAGGTATAAGAAATCCTTACTTTCAATAAATCTGATTGTCTACTTTTTTTCTTTATCAAATTTAAGATCTGGAAGTAAACCAATCCAAATCAGGGTTTTTAAGATGTTGAAAGTCCAATATCAAAGTCAAAATAAAGTGCTCTGACTGCTGTCTGTCAGCTATGAGGATGTAAGTTCTCTATTCCCTTCCTCATCTCTTGTGAAAACCAGTTATATTAAGTGGCAAAAGTCTACCACTTTGTCCATCAGTGAAGTGAAGGAGTTAAATGCTTAATTTTCAGTTCCCTTTGGGTCTTTTTCTTAAAATGAATATATTTTCTTTGACAATGGAATAGAGGATCCCTAGAAGCACATATCAGGATGTAAAGGGTAGTTAAAATAAATTTGTGGAGCAGAAACAGTATTAAATAACTTATTAGTTGCCTAAACGACAAATACATTTTGGAAAACAATATACAAATTGAGGAGTATTACAGCAAAGCATCCAGAGAATCTGCATGAGAAAATTTACGTCTGCAAGCAATTTTATCATTTCAGATTTCTACTTAAGGATCACAGATTTCTAATGTAGGATTTCCATGCCTTAAAAATTCAATAAACCTTTGGCAAATACCAAGTGTTAAATGATAAATCCAATGTTTATTTCAAGTTTTTCTTTTCATAAGTACAGATAAAATTAAGCTCTACTCCTTGACAGATGAGCATTTTCTATACATCTGTTCAAATATTGTATCTTTGTATTCTTAGCTATGTCAAAATTAGTTCCTAATCCAATAACTAAATATATTGCTTTTCATACACCTTGACTTACTTAATATGAATTGGTAAAGTCCTTCCTCTCTAGTGGATCATAAACAGCACCATATTCCTGGTTGTGTTCAGGCAAAGTCTTGATTTTTGAGGCTTCTTTTACTGCTTGTTTTCAATTCCTTTTATATTTCTGGAATCACCAATTGCTAAATTTGGTTTAAAAGTTAATAATAATACTTCAGAAAAATATAAAATCCTTTAACTGAACTTATGCTCAAAATCCATACTTGTATTTACAGCCTAAGTCATAATATGATGGAAGTACATACTCTTCCCACATAAAAATTGACAGTCCTGCAATTACAATTTTTTTAAAGACATTGTCTCACTAGAAGTCAGCAGAGGAACTAGTACCATTACAGTATTCAAAGCCACTCTTGAATAGCCAAGAACAGTAGGTTTCCTTACAGAGTCTTAGATTATTGCTATTTGTTTCCTATTTATGTGGAAATATTGTCATATCTGGACACAAAGAGTCATGCTTTATGCTTTGAAAACAGTGTGCTACTTTTGAAAGCATCCTCCATCTGTTTTAAATGAACGTGATTCTGTTTGGCATGCATTTCCTGTATACTTTTCAAAATATAAAGCAGTAGTACTCAACACATTGTGTTCAGGCTCTGATAGCACATGTAAACTGCCACACAGCATATTTACTTTCCTTTCTGGAGAAAAGTCCTGGAGAGGCTTTCTAGAAACCCTTAGTCATTCATTACAAGTCTCTTCCTGAATACTGGATAATTTTTATAATATTGACTTGCCTTTGCACCTCTTGACAACATTATTTCTCTGTCAGATTGTTGGTACTACATTGTCTTTATTGATTTGATGATGTGTGTACCTATTTGATTCAATATCCTTGTGAGATGGTTATCCTAATTTTACTGCAGTTAAGAACAGACACTCTATTCTGCACATGGTATATATATAGTTAAAATGAGTATTCTGTGATATTTTAACACTCAGTTTTTCTGCTTGTGATTCGATATTTATGCTTTAAATTTTCACAAGAAATAACAAAAATTTGAAGAATTTTATCTCCCGCTCCAGGTGTCATTCAGAAACTTAAGGAAAGCTGTCAAGGAAAATTTTTCTCCCCCTGCTTAATAGGTTAGCTGAAGACATCAAGAAAGAATGTACAGATATGAAGCTAATCATAATTGTTTATTGTAGTGTAAATGGCACAGTATCATAATCATGTCCATTTAGGAGATCTTCGGTGGAGTTGTTGGAGACTGTGTCCATCACTGTCTTCTATTGTAAACTCTCTTGCTTATGCCTAGCAAGAAGATCAAAGTATTTATTGTCAGTCCGCAAAACTTCAGCCTCCAGGAGAAATTTTGCAGCTCTTAATAGGTTTCATGTCCTCTATCCCCCAGCATTGTTCAGGTACATGTGATATGTTCCCACAGGTAGCCTTGGTACCACTGGTACAGTCTATTTGCTGTGTGTTTATGGTCACTTTTTTTGGACTCATTTGCAGGAAACTAATTGAACATTATAGCCGTAATTAACATGCTCTAAGATATAAATTTCTTGAAACACAGTTCTTGAAACACAAATAAAGTAGAACTTACTTTTACTGCAGCATTGTATATTATTTCAGCCTACTGACAAATGTGACTGCATAGTGGTTATATAAGGAGTATGTTGCAAACAGGTCACAGTGATATGCTGACCAACTGAAATGTACCATGTGCGTGGGAGTTTCTATTTTCCCCCAAATTATAAGGCTGAAAGCAGAGTGTACTGTTCCATTTCTCCTAGTTTTATCCTGCACAGTGCTTCTTCAAACACAGTCCGTTACATCAAGTCACTCAAAGAAAATGTTTTTCAAGAATTACTTACAATGAGAACTTCAATTTTAGTAGTGATATCTTCCACAGATTTTGTGTTTTTCAAATCTTTAAGAGATAATGAACTAGTTGGTAAAGACCAACTAAAGTGCTGAACTGCTTCACACTGTGACTTGTTCCATTTACCACTAACTTCCTTCCTGCTACCCCTAGGATATTCAGGAATATAAGCTCTATAGGATCATTACAAACAAATTTAAAGTTTTCACAGCTTTCACATTCTTCTGGGAATGGTTTCAGTGAGGCATACTCAAGGTCTACCTAGGCAACAATTCTTTCACTGCCTGCACAAATTGGTGATGTTGAGGTAGTGTATAGGAGAAAGGGCTGATGCACAATGATAAATCCATCAATATATTCTCCTAGCACCCCAAAATCCAATTTGTATGGATTTTATGGGTAGAGACAGCATAACTGTGTTTGTTAAGCACTGACAGTTTTCTCTTTCGTGCATCTTGCTTTTCTGATAGTATGTTTGGTCTCAGATAACATGACCATTTTTGGCATGGTCCCTGTAAACTCCAAGTCTTTTGATACGTACTTCAAGAAGAGTGGTGCAGATACTGAACTAGGGTTTTTGGAGTGGCCACTGAAATGCTGACTTTTCAGATGATGCTTTTCTATGGTTCTAGAAGACTATTTTGGAGACACTGTCTTCCAAATGCAGCTAGGTGAGTCCGGTCCTGAGGCAGATGGGGTAGAAAGTCTTTCTTTGTCCAAGTTCTCAAGAAAATCTCCCTCACTGTCTAGTTAAAAATTATTCAGTTGATATTGAGTATACAGCTAAGCCCTTTAGAATGACCTGATCTCAGGTATCATAAGTCAGCAGGGGCATTACATGTTTGTAATCTCCCAAAAAACATGAATGGTACACTGCCAGATAGAAAACTAAGAGAGAGATCATACTTATTGCTGTTTTCTATATTTTCTGTCATCAACATGACTAGTAAGCAATATAGAAGTCATTTCTGGTTTATAAATAATACATAGAAGTACTGCAAATAATAGAGCAATTTTCACATTTAGACCATAATTTGATTTCAGAATAATATTTTAAATATTTTACAGTATTTTAAAACTTTTATAGTCACTGTAATAATGCATTTTATACAGTTTTGTTTACTCTGTTTTCTGTGTAGGTGTCCTGGTTTCAGCTGAGAAAATATCAATTTTCTTCTTAGTAGCTGCAGAAAAAAACCTCAAGTAAAAATAAAGTAGTAGACGGATTCAGGAACTGATGAGAGACCCCAAACTGAATTTTTTTAAGCTAGGTAAATAGAATAATCTATTTCATAATAGAATTTCATGCTGAGAGTCTTGTATAAATTATTATTCTGCAGCAGAGAGATTTTGTGTAATGGATTGGGACAATTTAAAAAAAAGTTGAAGGACATATTCATAAGCACAATAACAAGGTATTTTTTGTCTCTAAAGCTATTTTAAGTAAAGAAAAACTAAACGAAAGAACCTGAGGCTGGGGTTGTTGTTTATTTTTCTTTTTTTCCCCTCCAGTTGTTCTGATCTATACTGATTTTCACACCTAAAAAGAAAAAAAAAATCAATAATGCCACTTCATAGTCATACTTCTCTTGCTGAAATATCATAAGGGTCCAGGTCTCACTTTTAGCACTCAGCAGCCTGGTAATGAAATGCCGAACAAAGAACAAAATATATAGGATGTAAAATCTATGTAGCAAGCGCCTTCCACATATGGGAACTAGTATGTTTTATTCCAACTACACTTCTACTGCAAGTTCAGTAAAACATGAATGGAAAGAGTTTGAAATTTTTTATCAAGTATAAGCTTTCTAGAATGATTTCAGTACTTCAAGAAAGGCTGAACTTGAATGAAAATCTCTTTAAACAGGAGAAGACCCATTACTAACAGGACTGGAGAAGCCTATGACTGTAGGAGAGGTCCTACTGAACTGTACAGTAAAAATGAACAGGGAAACTGGGTTCCTTAAAGATTTAGACAGTTTAGGAAAGTTAAAGATTCACCCAACCTGCAAGGGAACTCATGCAGCATTTTTCTTCAGACAGTATGTGTTGTTCAGCATCTGGACAGAATTAAACAAAAATAAATGGGTGAAATATTAGAGGTACTTCTTCCTCCCATGATTTTCTGAATTATTAGTTCGGAACCCAAGTCCAGATTATGAGATAATTCCTTTTCCAGAATTACTTTCTTTGAGGCAAACTTCTGTATGTATGATCACAAAAGTCCATAGGTCACTTTTACGTAATGCATATAAAGAACTTAGTGACTTTGAATTTACTAAATCTATACATAAGTTGCTTCACTACTGGGCTACTAGGAAAAAAGTGTGAAATATATTTTTGAAAGTACCGGTAGATTATAAAGCAGTCTGTAGGTAAGACTACTTTCTATTCCCAAACCTTATTCTGAGAATAATGTTTTATCCCATATAATTATGACAGACAAAACATATGATATTGAATAAGATATAAAATTTGCCTAAGAAAACTCAGCTTTGTGAGGAGAAATTTCAGGATCTATTTTCTATTTGTTGTAGATCTGTAGCCACATATGCCCAAAGCCATTAACATATCAAAATTTTTCTATAGTTTCTCATTATTTTATAGCTGAAAGGGGAACTCTCTATTGACTTTTCAAGGCAGTGATGAAATTCCATTGTGAATATTTGGAAAAGTATTAGCATATATGAAATTGTAAGAAATTCAAATTTTTTGAACTTTGACACAGAGTCCTTGTTTGTAGTTAACAGGATTAATATGAAATTCAGAAAATATTGTTCTGTCTCCACAATACCCACAGTAAAATGAAAATGATTATTTGCTCTTCGGCAATTGCTCAGATAATTTATCACATGATACAACAGAACAGACAATCTATAATTCATTACTTGGTCTGTGTAATAAAAGTTGTACACTAGTTTTTATATCTTTCAAAAAGAGACTTGCCATAAGAAAACAATTTTGAGTATTTGGAATAGTTAAGATATTGTCACATTAATAGTTTTGATTCCATGTCGGAATGAAGTTTTAGAAGCTCAGGGCATTACCAGGTGTTGTTTTTTATGCTAGGTGTCTCTTACTAGCATATGTAAGTTTATCAGAAAAGATGAATAACAGACAATTTCAGTGATTATTATTGCTGTATTTCTTATACTGTATTAGAGATTGATCTGCACCGAGAACGGTGGCTTTATTACCCAGTGAGTTCCCTTTTATGAAAAATCATTGGAAGCAATTTGTCATCTACTAATTGACCAAAAATGTAGTTATTATATAAAACCACATATGACAAAGCAAAAACCTTTCGGAAAGGATCCATAGCAGGACCAGGGAAATGACTGCCTCCTCTACTGGGCACTAGCGGGGCTGCACCTCAGCAGTTTGTTGGTTCCAAGCCCCTCACTTCAAGAAAGACATTGAGGTGCTGGAGTGAGTCCAGAGAAGGCAACAGAGCTGGTGAAGAGTCCAGAGAGCAAATCCTGTGAGGAGCAGCTGAGGGAGCTGATGGTGTTTGGCCAGGAGCAGAGGAGGGTCGGGGTGACCATATCACTCTCTACAGCCACCTGAAAAGACATTGTAGCCAGGCGGGGGTTGGCCTCTCCTTCCAGGCAACCAGTGATAGGATGAGAGGAAATGGTGTGAAACTGCACCAGGGGAGGTTCAGGCTGGACATCAGGAGGAATTTCATCACAGAGAGGGTTGTCAAGCATTGGAATGGACTGCCCAGGAAGGTGGAGTCACCGTCCCTGGAGATGTTCAAAGAACAACTGAATGTGGCACTTAGTGCCTAGTTGACAAGGTGATGGTCAAAGTTTGGACCAGATGACCTTGGACGTCTTTTCCAGTCTAAATAATTCTATGATTTTATGTTTACATTTTAAATATCATAGCAAGTCTGAATATGAATTAGCTGCTTTATTTGTAAACAGAGGCTAATTCTTCAGAAAATTTTATTAAAATATAAACCTAACAAAATACATGACAAAAATTATGAAATTAATCATTTGTTACAAGGTTTTTTTGCATGTATCGGGAATCCTGTCAAAGAAAATGACAAAGATTTCTATCTTAGGATCCTGTTTTTCACCATTTAATGAAGCTCAAGAAATTAGTCATATCTTAGATTTAGTGACAGAAATAATAAGTTTTTTCTACTTGAATGGGAATTTTGCCTTCTGCATATTGGACTCTTTAGTGCTAGACCTTCAGATTGAAATATATTTTCACTAGGCATATAAACAATCATTATTTATTGAAAGTTTATTGAAAAATATTTTAAAAATAATATCATATTCTCTCTTGATTTAGCCAGCCCTGATTTATTCTGGTTTATGCTCTTAAATAACGAATGGAAGGAAAGCCATTGGTGATGGAAAAGTTACCTATCTCTGCAGTCAAACATCATGCTTCATATCAGACATATTAATGATGAGCAAGTGGACATAGTTTTGTTTTCTTCCATCCATCCACTGAATTTGGACTTAATTTGCTTTCCTAAATATTTGGACATATCCTTTGTGAGCTATCCAAGAGCTGTGGTTCTGTTCTGCTTTATAAAACAAAACAACACAAAAGGGTCACCATGAGGAACGTGCCTCTCAAAATCAGAGTTAATGTTCACTTCTCCCTGTTCTCTGCTGGCACCTTGTATTACTGTTACATTCTAAGTGTTTTTCACAGAAACAACATTTTGTATATTTGAAGAGGGGTTACTTTTTATTATCTGATGTTCTGAAGAATAGCTAAGGAATTAGGCTTCTTTGTTCATTTCTCTTGCACGATTAGCAGAACCTGCGTCATTTCAAACTAGACTGTCTTACTGCCTGACCTTACTGGGGCTAAAGCTGGTCTTGAATGCCACTGAATTTGCAGCTTTCCTGTTTTCTATTTGCTACCATGTGTGACCATTACTTTGGCTTTATGTACCAAAACGAATTCCCCACTTGCTAGTAAGGTACCTATCCAAACATAGACAGGGGGCATCAAAAAGTTTTTGTTAGTCCCCTGATCATACTTCACAATCTGAAATTTGGCAGTGGGTGTCAGAGTATTTTTTCTGAAGCATATTTGGGTCTGGGATTTGGTTTACTTTGAGAATATAAAGCTGAGTAATAAAAAAATTGTGCCAGACCCAGTTGGTTTTTGGTTAGTATTTTGGTGTTTGCTTTATTTTTTCTTTTAGTCTGTGATCTAACATCCTCTAGCTATAGGGTCGCGAGGAAGGACAATTCTTCAGTTCTCCTTTTTCTGTGTAGCTTTGAAGTAGAACAGAAGTGAATTAATGATATGAGTATATGGACAGATTGAACAGCATTTCCAAGAGAGATTCCAGAATAATAATAATAATAGTAGTAGTAGTACTACTACTACTACTAATAATAATGATAATCCTTTATCCTTCAGTAGAATTAAAAGCTGCAACAAAAGCACTTAAAGAAATATGTGTGCTTATGCTTTGCCCAGCAGTTAGTGTTAGGTAGTGGCATTTCTTTCCAGAGAAAATACCAAGAAAGAACTTGATCTGAGAAAAATTAAGTACAGTCTTTGTTAGATGGTTTCTTGTGTTCCTTTCATCTGAAAGTCACTTAGGGGACTTTCAGCTTGTCTTCATTCAGCTTTTCAAGGAGTTCCTGAGGTCAGGTTGCAAAAAAACTTCTGAGAGACATTAATATTTTAAGAGATTTGAAGCAATTCAGTAAAAAGGCGTTTGTTAGAAAGTTGTAATCCTCAATTTATAGTGAAATCCACTTCAACAGTATCTTCATTGAGCAGATCAGTCTGGAAAGGCAGCTGTCATTCTCTCCCTTGAGGAAAGTGCAAACAATATCTAATACTTAGTATTCTACTATCATACTTATCAAGGTTCCAATTTTTGAAAAATTACATAAATATTGGAAGAAGGTCATTGTAGTTAAATATTTTGATTGTCACTAGAAGTATCTTCTGAAAACAAATAAATATAATGATTTCTGTGTAAATTGTAGATTTTTGAAGTATTTCAGGATGCATTCACCTGTGTTAACATATAGAACAAGTGACAATGGCCAAACAGTAACAGTCACATTGGTAGAAGCTTCCCGTTGAGCCCACAGGCATATCACAGGTGCTTGGTGCATGCTACGCCAGGAAGACTTGTTCAGAAGTTTGTCAAACTGCTAAGTTCTCACACAATATATTATTGTCGTTAGTCAGTATTTGAAAATCTGATATCCACAGCTCAGGCTGGCATTACCCAGGCTGACATTTTACTTTCCAGTTAAATAATCTTTATAGTCCTATTCTAAAATCTGTAGGGACACATCCAAGTTTCTGACTTCCTCCTATGCCTTCTTAGGTTTACCTGTCTTTTTTTCCTTTTATTATTTTTTCCCTTTGCTTGTTCTAGCCCTCAAAACAATACAAATGATGCTTTAATATTGCACACAAGAGGTTTTTCTAATTTTTCAATGACAATTCTGCAATATCATGATAGAATTTGATCACAAATGAGCACAGATTAGACATCACCACCACAGGTTTTCAGTAAGCTTTTCTTTTAACTGATGTCTGATCAGCACTTAAATTGTTTCACACCATTAGTTGCCTAGGATTTTAGTGATCATTAGTGGGTCTGAAATTGAACAAGATAAAAGAAAGCTCTGTTTTCAATTCAGGGGATGGTTTGCTTTTTCCATGCAGGGTCATTTGCCACCAAAGAGGTGTGTGGTGCAGATTAAAGTATAGTTTTACGCATTATTGTATTCTGTTATGAATAATAATTGTATTTTCAAGTTAGACAGGATATTCTTTACTTTGTCCTCTAAATATTGAGCACTTAGTGGTCTTGTGCACCTGCATAAGTTGGATGTAGCTTACTTTAGCATTACTATTCTCATTCATTTCCACCATCAACTGCATTTCAGTGCTCTGGGGATATTTATGTCTACACAGAATGTGTATCATCAGAAACCTGTACAAAATGGATGGTACAGTTTCCCACTGACTTACATGGCTGGTATTTCTGCCTCTGAGCTATGGTATGGGGCATGGGGCACTCTCTATGGAATCAAATCAGTGTGAGGTTGTATAAGAGGTCTATACTGAAGTGTAATTAATATGTAGGTATTCACTGCCTGTATGAAAGCATAGTGATCTTGCAAAATTATAATTAACATGTATTTTTAAATGAAATAAATAAGATTCCGTTGTTAAATTACTTAAGGATATTGTGATAAAATCAGAAAATTGTCTTGAGTCTTGTTCTCTGGTGGAGTTCAATGTATAGAAGAAAACTCAAGACTCTTCTTGAGCATTTCCAGAAGTTAACTGCAGGTCTTAGTGGAAGGATTGTGATATTAGAATTACAGCTTCAAATTGGAACCAGAGTGGTGATTAAACATAACCACTCCCTTCTTGAAACAGCTTAAGAGAATTGTCTTCAAACAAATACATGCACTGAACATGTATAACGGTTACCTTGCAATGTGAAAAGGAGTGTAATTTTCCCAAAATGCACTCGCCTTTTCTTATCTGGGATGATCACAGTACTATCCCAGAGCCATTAAAGTTACCTGTTTGTGGCTCTAATTTCAAAGCTTTTAGAGCAGAATATGGTTGTCAACATACTTGTCTCCACAGGCATATTTTCCATCTGCGATGGAATAGATGCCTGTATAACAGCTAGAGTCTTAATACTGTCTTATTATGCACTACAGCACCACTTCTACATTTCATATCCATAAAAACATACTGCTATAATTAATTTTCTAGTCGCATAAAGATTTGATTTGATTTAAGAAGCTGCAAGTTCTGTGCTGAAGGTTAGGCACCTCTATTTAAAGACAATTTTCCCTTCCCACTATTGCTTTGATCAGCATCATTATAAAAAAAAATAAAAAGGATCAAAGATACTATTGTAAAGTGCTTGTTTAATTATGACATATGCCATTGTATCTATTTTGCAATTCCCTTTTAATTGCTGAGCAAGGTGCAATAATTAAGTCTTGAATTTGAAGCCCTTCATTTGGTTGTACTGTTTATTAAGGGGAAAAGGTTATACCACTACAGCGAGTGTGAGATTTTCTGCAGCCATTAACATTATTTTGACTTCAATAACAATTTTGAAGAAGCATTAAATTTTTCAACTTTTTCTCACAGGCAAAGAGATGGAGAATTACTTTCATTTAACTGTGAATCCATCTCAAAATAACCCTGATTTCTGCTGGCTAAACAAATACTGGAGGAAAAAGAGAACAGAGATAATAAAAACCTTTTGAAATTCAGAACTAGAGGGCAGGTCTCAATTCCTTCCATCTAACCTTAGTCACTACATTCAGGAGCTCTTAGCCTTGCTTTGTAAGGCAAGAGACACGCTCATTCAGTGGGGGCTAGGTCTTCCTGAGACCTGAATCATTCTATAGAAGCCTGCCTCTCTTTAATTCCCACAGGAAGGATAGTAATTTTCTAATCAGGACTTTTCAGCCTATTGTGATTTGCCACAAAGCTGAGCTTCTGTAAAAGCATGTAATTGCTCAGTGATTTAATCCTTCTGCCTCTTCTTCTCTGCATTCTCGGATAATCTTTCCTATGTCTTTTCACCTTCTGATACTGGAAGTGGTTTGATTCTGAAGTTGTTTAGGATATTAAACATTCAAGAAATATTTATTCTTTCCTGTAGTATTAGCTTTTGATGCCTTACATCTTTAAATAGTTTCACTGCAGAGTCAGATGACCATCAGTGGTATCTTATGTCCTATCCACATGGTCAACAACCTCAGCTTTTTTATAAAACCTTACTTTAGCTAAAGGGTCAAGAGGATAGTACAGGATTGAAATGTTGGTTTGTACAAAGGGAATCTGAGGTTTGAAACGCTTACATGTAATATAAGCTAATACTGCATATCAAAGAATCACTAAGGTATGGGAAGAGATAGCATTTTAATAACTAGGGTTTATTATCTCAGGTTAAAACTGACAGAAGCCATTCTCTGGTTTTTCTTGATTCGTATTTGTTCAGAATTTCTTTTGCAACCATAAAGATGAGAAAATGGCTGCTTGCTTTTAGATGAAGATACAACTGCAAATTTCAGCTTGTCATTTTCATAAAGAAATGTCAGTCAGTAGACTGACACAGGCAAATTATTGTGCCATGTAATTCAAACATGAGTTTCACGTAGGTCATGTAATTTGCTAAGTGTTCTGTCAGTTTACTAAGTGAACTGGCAATCCATATTAGACTTTTTTTTTTTTTACTACCATGGACTTAAATAGCAAAGTCAGGAGTTATGCATTTGCAACAAAGTTTACCATGAAGCCTTTATTCTTGCAATGAATCAAGAATTGTGGAAGCAGAGTATGTATAGAAAACTGTCAATTTTATATGCTGTGTTGACTTCTCTATCTCATATTTCCTCTGTGATTTCACTTTCAAGAACAACTTCCAAACAAATTTGAAATCAAAAGAATATCACTCAAGCATTCAGTTACATTTAAAATGAAAGACATGCTTTACAACATTCTAGCAAGTTAGTATAGTGTATTTTTTAAAAAAACAGAGGCTTTTGACTGAAGATAGCATAGAAGAACCAGAGAGGTTTTCCTGAGTTTATGAAAGGCTTGAAAATACTGCCTTATGTCACAAGGAGCTCATTTGTTTACAATACTTCCAGGTCAAATTTGAGAAACTGAAATGGTAGTAGAATTGAATCTCAGCCTTTTATATTGATATTGGTCTTCTCATCCACATCCAACTTATTAAAATTTTTTATAGATTTCTCAATTGCACAATGCTGAACACAAAGCTTCTTAAACTGAAAGATAAGAGTTCACTGAATGTTACTTTGTTATTATTGTTCTTTGTTATTATTTATTATCAGGTTTTATTAGTATGACTTTAAAAAATAATCAGAAAGAATTATTTTGCCGTTAATGCATTCAGCTGAGGTAAGTAACATTAGTTCTTTTTTTAAAAAATAGCTTTTCTACTTTAGGAAAGTTGCTGCTTCTGACAACATGCCTGAGAGTTCTTCAGTGATAATGAAATATTGATGGCTTTATTATATTACCTCTCCATGAAAAATCACAATGAAATTCACTTTTTGTCTGATATTCAAAAATTATTTTATTTTCTCTTGTGTTTCCAATTAAAATTTTCAGGGTATTGAAATGTTTTTAAAACAGATTTATCAGAATAATCATGGGAAAGTCCCTGACACAATATACCCAGCAGAGAGGTATTTGTGAGGATTAAAAGCTGACCAGATTTGCTTTTGAATATGGTCAATGAGAAGCATGTTAATGCATGTATAGCCTAAAATACTTAAAATCTCACAATTAGAGGGAATATATTTCTGTTTAGAAAGACTATTCACAATAAACAGTATGTGTGAGAATTATTGTTTTTCACTACTGCTATTACTATCAAAAGAACACAAGGGAACAGTGAATTTATTTAATATCTCAAATATTCTCAGGAAAATTTATTCTAGATACCTTTTGGCTTGAGAAGAGTTGTCCTGGGTTTGAAATTGAATGTAATAAAATGTCAAGATCTTTGCATGTCTCTCATCAGCTATGCTTTGCTTAGTTGAACTACATAAATGGCAGCCCTATGGTTTAAACATTGGGGTGAAGGAGGAACAAACATAACCAATCATTAAGTGTGTTGAACTTTTAATTTTCAAAAGGGTTTCTGTTTTAAGGACAGCAACACACTCCAGCTGCATATAGCTTCAAAAGCTTCACACAGTAGCCATTCACATCTGACATTAATATATACTCATATCTTCCTGAATAAGAAATCCTAGTACTAATTGCCCCTCCCCAAAAATTGCCTTTCCTTCCTGTTCCAGTTTTGACCTCTGAAAGATTCTTCTATTTTATATACCATTCTACATCACCTTTTTAAAATTGTGACAGTTTTTTTACAAAAAACGCATACTGCATTAAGTCATAAATGGGGAATAATCTATGAAATCAAAAGCAATTTGAGTTCATCATAAATCAATCTTTGCATCCAAGAATAACAAAATTAGCTCCAACCTACAGGAGTAAAACAATCTTTACACATCTTAATTATTTTATTCCTCCAGCCTAGTAGTGAGATGCTGACTTGGACAAAAATTCTTGACCACAGCAAGAGACAACAAAATACCTGGGAATTTTTCCCCATACATATAAAAATAGAATTATTTTGTGTAATATATTTTGTCTTTATATGGTCTAAATTAGGTGCTTTAGCTGAAGTGCTTGTAGTAAGAAGAAAAAATTTCTTGACAAAGTAATTGAATTCTGTTTTATTAACACGGTCCAAGACAAGTGTATATAGCTCACATTTAGGTCAATAGTGTTCACAGCTTACTTAATGAAAGGGTGTGAAACAGATGTCACAGATGTCAAAAGGATTGAAAACACTGGAGGCTTTCTTTCAGTCACGCTTGTAGGGTGATATCTTTCTAAGACTTTCCTGAGAGACTACAGAGGAGGTTGAGTTTGCCAAAGAACAAGTGTGGGAGAACAATCCAAATAGCCATGGAGTGCCTATCTTAAATTGCCCCTTACTAGCTAAACAACATAATTTGAATCACTAGCTTTATACATTCTTTTATAGATTATTAGATTAAAAAATATAAGGGTGAATAATGTTTTACTTTAGTGTGATCTCTTGTTTGCTAGCAATGTCTTACCAAAATGTCTGGTGAACCAAAACCACATTTTTAGATATGTAACCTTCCTCAGTTCAAAGTTTATATCCCAGCAAAGATGTGTGAGATACTGAAGGCAGTTATAATAGTTTATTGGTGTACCATACCCATTCGGGAAAACTACAATTTCCTAAAGGAAATTTCCTATTTTGACAGCTGTGTCTAGCTTTAGCAAATTGTGAACTGCCCTCAGACACAGCACACCTTTATACACAGCCCCTTTCAGTGACTTCTCTTCACTGTCTGATCAGTAATTTCAAAATCTAATTACAGACTGAATTAAATTGTTTTATTGTGGCCTCATCCTTCTCCTCTCACCGAAATCGGCATGACTTCCCTGCTGATATCTGAAACACAGTTCCACTTTATGGAGGTGAGACCTGTATTTATAGTTCCCAGGTGTATGCCTTTTCATTTAACTGTACTGGAATACATGCTTGGATGTGTCTTAGCCAAATGAAATAACCTGACTATTTTAGTTACCACTCCAGCAATGCCTGCAAATGTTACATGCTTTGCCAGTGTTCCTGTTTTCTTTCAGGTTTGCAGCCTTTGTTGAGAGGGTTTTCAGTAGACACAGTCAAAAGCAGCTCACTATATGTGACTACTGGTAGAAGATCGGTTCATGGCTATTTCTTTAGACCTATAATGCAGCTAGAGTTTAAACTATTAAAATTCTATTTTGATTTTCATGCTGGCAATACTTTTAATAAATACTCTGGTTTGTCCCTTCCACACCTTGAATAAGTTTTGTGATATCTGATAGCAAAGCAGATCTGATGAAAATCTCCAAATTCTAACTCTAAGAGGTTGTCAAGCAATGAAAATTTTTGAAGAGCTCTGCACAGAAAGTTCTGCCAAACAACGTTACAGACAGGAACAAAGAAAACTTATTTTGCCCTTTGTGATGTCTGTGCAGTAAGTTAATTTCTTAATTTATTAGTTAACCTCATTTTAAAATGGTAAACCCCAAACTTCTTGTGCTGAAAGTTCCTATGATGAATAAAAAAAATTTGTTACTATGGCAACTTTAAATTCTTTAGACCTTACTCCCTGATGTAACTTTCTAAACTTAGTCACTTTCACAAATTAAAAAATTTCAAGTAAAATTTACGACAATCAATCCACATGTTTCTGGGAATAAAACCCTGCACTTTAGGATTAGAGTAAAAATCTTTCTTTAAATGATTTATACCTGATGTAAATGGACATTCACACAAACATTCATTCAGTTAAGTATCTGTGTACTACTAGTGCAGCTATCACAAGGCTATTTAGAGTTTCACTTTACAGGGAAAAAGTGCCTTGTATTGGAAGGAGCTCCTTGGATTTTTGTTTGGTTGGATTTTTTTCTCATTGTTTTTGTAGGGGAAGCACAGAACTATATTGACAATATTCCTGTAGGAGGAAAAAATCTGAAGCTGAACTTCTGCCTAGGGACACTTCCCAACCTAATAATTTTTACACGTTTCCTGTGAGATTTTTTTTTGCACCCGTATTGACAGTCTCTACAGCAAGAGGCAGTGATTTGTGTTTGAATTTGCAAGCAGGAAGGAATTTGTTTTGAAGTTTAAAGAAAAAAACTATTTCATAACAAAATTTTTAAGGCAGCCTCCAATTTTATCTGACAGACTGTAAACGCTGTCATCAGACAAAGACAGTCTACATAAAATAAAATATATTTGCTGAACTTTTGTAGGTTATAACAGAAAGACTGAGTGAAACCAATAAAAGTGGTCATTTTAATGGAAAATTCTAAATGTAAGCCTTTTAGAAAGAAAATAATATAATATGATTGCAAACCTCCCATAAGGTTCTGATAACTGAATTTGGTTTCGCATGCCTTTTATTGTTGTAATGGTTGTCACTGTTAATAAACCTGGCTCAATCTAGTAGATAATACTGTGACTGTACCATAATGCCTTATACATTTTCCAAGCTGCACATTAAGCTAATAATGTCATACTTCATGCTCTCACACAATGCAGAAAGTTACCAAGAATTTATGTGGAGCTCACAGTTATTTAACAGGCTAACTGGATTATCCAGGAAGGGGAGTCTTTTGTTAGCTGAATTGGTTTGGCCATGTAAGTATTTACAATAGGAGACTCCTGCAGCTGCAAGCATGAGTTTACTGCTGTGTCAGAGAAGGAGAAAGGCTTGCGTAGTCAATTAAGAGATGCAGTGCAGTGATTGCTCCAGGCAGGCAAAATGTCAACATCAATTTCAGGTTCCTCACATTAAACCAATCAGCAATAGACTTTGTTTCAGCTTCTGCTCTCTTGCAGGTTTTTGGTTAAATTAAATTTTATAAACAGGCAAATTGAACTGAGCCCTTCACCATTTTGAAGCAGGTTTTCTGCTTGTGCAAGTGAAGGTTAATAGGAAATGCAAATATCATATGCATACCAATAATTCTTTTAAAATGTTTCACCTCTGCACTACCCTTCAAGTCAATTTCCTTCCATGTAAAAGTGCTTCACATTGAGTTCCCTAGAGTTTAGCCATTTGAAAATATATAGGCATCATGAATACAAATTGTATTAAGTATTTCTGGTTTTTTAAGTGATGCCCAAACAAGATATGTTGTCCAATTTCATTTAGCTACAGAGATTTGATGGTTTCTGTAATTTAATCTCGTTTCAGAGCAACTTCCCCTCCAAAACAAACAAGTTATAATTTCCGGCTCCTCTATTAAATTCATAGTTGCTATAGGAAAACATCTGAGGAAGTGTTCGTCTCAAAAAGTGGTGTAGATATTCCCTTTCTCCTAATATGTGTGTATAATGCGCTTCAAGAGTAATTTCATTACTTTTTCAGACAAACACTATCTCCCAAGTACACCTGTTTCACATTTCAAGTGCCTTGTGTGCTTTTTTAGCCCTAATGGTGGTTTCCTGAGGAAACAGATTCTGGTTAGGTGCTTCCTAGCTCAACCTCCCTGGTATCCTGCGAGTCTAACTTTTTAATGCAACAAAGCTGAAGGGAAGATAGTACATTCTTCCACAATTTAGCCTTCAGATAAATTTTCCCTTCCCTACTAAAGAGACAAGCCTTTCAGGCTGATCTAAAAAATAAATCATTTGGATGAATCTGATCCATCCATGCAGCAAGGCCGTTCTATCCTTGTGGGAAAAAAAAAAAAAAAGGAAATAAGACTTATCTGTTATATACTATGACAGTTTCAGGTCTTTGGACTGAAATCATCACAACTGCTCTGATCAGCCCACGGATGGGTGTACTCAGGAGTTTTAGCACTAAAATTACGCACATGATTTATGAGTACTTTTGCATGCTATGGATGCATCAGGGAAGTTGTTTATATAAACATGGGAAGCATGACCTTTGTCAGACAGTCCCTAAACACTGTCCAAACCTTCTGGTACTGTTGGAGATATCATAGGAGTGAAGTCTTTATTTGAAAAGGCTAGGCACAGATTACTTCTGCTTTACACATTACTTTGTCAGATTCCTTCAGAATCACAATATTTAAAGATTTATTTAGATTTTTCATTGAGGAATGATCAAACACATAATTTGATCACAAGATCATTTCTAGAAGAGAACTTGGAGAATAGGCACATATGTTTTTTAGTTCTTAAGATTTGGCCTACATAAGACTATCTGAGATTTATGTCAGCAAAGTTTTCTCAAATGAATGGTCACACAATTTGTGTATGAATACAGCCTGTTTTCTCAGTTTGCTGCTGCTTCTCATGAAGTTTCTGGTGCTATGGCAGTCTGTAGCAGCCTAATGAGAGCTTAATGCTAGCCTTGTCATTGTTAATAATATCATGTTTTATTCTGTACAGTTGCTACCAAAGTAACTAAATCCACCAAGATCACGTTTGCTTGAGAGAAAATAATCATTTGCATGTTTTGTTTTCTTACTTGCAATATGAAAGCAAATGAAAAAAACTTATTTGTGATCAATTTTATGAGTTACACTTCTTTTTCCACAGAAGATAATACATGTTCTGCACTGTAAGGAGCCTTGCCAGGTACTTATCTGATTTTTTTTTTTTTTTGCAATACTTTGAGATATGCAACCTGTGTCCTCCATTTGTAGTTTAACTTCTCAGTATGAATGCAAAGCAAATGTTACTCTTCCTTGGTTATCTTAACAGCAGTTAAGATTAAGTTAACATTAAGTTAACTTTTGCAGTCCAAAGATTTTGTATTGCGCCATGTGTATTAACTTTTTGTTGCAATGACTGAATGACTTGCCAAAGATACCTTATACTTTTCTACCAGCAGGAAGGATATATCAGGGTTTAGAGATATTTATTGGAAAGATATTTATCTACTTTTAAATATAACGAAGACATTCCTTTAGAAGATACAGACCTGTGTACTTCAAGAAGAAATTCTTGCTTTTATTTTGTTTTGCTTCTTTGAGTTGGATTTATGATTTCTTAAGAGGTGAAGAAGATGAGGAAAAAAAAGAAAAACAAACAGGAGAGTTTTAAAGAACTTTTCTCATCAGGTCAGGGTTATCACTTTCTAAGTTTCCTTTCTAGGGAAAGGGTCTGCATGTACTCCAAGTAGTCTGAGCTACCCAAGTTCAGGACAAATGGAATAAGTAGAAATTGAGGACAAATTAAGATAATTAAACATTCTTGAATTAATATTTGATGATATCTTGATTGTCTGACACTAAGACCACCCCAGCTGGTATGATGATTCTGAGTGCAAACAGTATAAGATGCTTATGGTTGGGTTAAGGAAAATGTAATACTATTATATTACTCACATTCTAGGAATCAAAAGTTCAAAGCCTTTTAAGTTGAAGGCTGCATCTAAATTATTTTGTTTAAACATGTTGTCAAGCAATAAGCATTCTCCTTTAACATCTGAGATGTTTTGTTGTATTTGGTGTACATCAGCGATGCACTGCACAACACATTCATCCTATGTAGAAGGGGAAAGAAAAGTTCTTCTTTCTTTGCTGTCTTGATATTTCCTTTTCTTTTTCTTGTAATATGAAGAGTTCATTGGCTCTTGGGCTCTTCAGGTAGGACATCTGGTTTCTAGAATATTTGGTCCATCTATCAAATTCTAAATAATTCACTTGCCCAGAATGCCTCATCATCCCTGATAATTTCTCTGCACCTTTCTAGTTAAAGGATTTTCTTTTTGAAGTGGAGTAGTCAGAGCTATGCATAATATTCAAGGTGTATGCTTACCAGTAACTATTAATATCACAAAGTTGTTTTCTGACTCATTCTCAGTTCCTTTCTCAATGATTTTTCCCACTGAATTGTTTTTTTGATTGCTGGGGAAAACTGAGCTGATATATTGAGAGATAAGCAACTGTGGCTTTGAATTCTCTAAGTGGTAATATACTATCTAGAGTCCACCACTGCCTACAGGTACAGTGATGACTGACCATATCTTTAAGGTTGACTCCTTTTAGTGAAAAATAAGAATGCCCCTGTGCCTCCAGGTTGTTCTCCACACCATCAGATGATGACTTACCTCACATACAAACATCTTTGTTTGGCCTTTCTAAATTAAACTGATCTTAAGTATTGTTTATAATTTTTCAAAGATATAGAATATAAACTGCTGGTCTTCTCTGTTTCAAAGTTTCACAATCCCATCTTTCATTTCCTGTATTATTTCATTGCAATAGAAACATTGCATATTCAACAGTATATTTTTATTAATTTAAAGAGAAGAAATATTAAGTTTTATTTTGCTATTATCAGTCACTAAGACATTAACTTTCATTTTGTAATTTAGTACAATAGCAAAGTGATGTTTGAAATAACCAGCTTTTTGATCTGTCAACAAACAAGACACCAGACAATTATAGACAAGAAATTAAAATTAACTGTATAGACTCATTGCACAATAGAAAAGGGTATTTATTCAACCTACTTAAATAACTAGAAGTATTGAAGCATTATCCAATGCTAAGTAATACATATTGAAAAAAAAAAAAAAGAAAAAACTGACTTACTGGAATACATGGGAGAAGGAATTTTTGTACTTTAGGAAATAACCTAGCCAAATATTAATTCAGATTCAGGTGAAATTCATAACCCGAAAAGATGTTTTGGCCAAAGATGAAAAGCAGTCTTCATATACAGAACACTATGCACACAAGCTTTAACTGAGTTTAGACTGTCTTTCTTATTCGTGCTTTTAAATCAAAGGTGAGAGCTTGAATACTCAGGCAGAATAGAATATAAATGAAAAGCACAAGTCTGTGATATTGAAGCTGATTAACCTACCCAGTAGGATTTCAAATAGAAGAACAATCAAAAAACCAATTGTGTTGTGTTTTAAAGAAAATAAACAACTTTAGCTGCCTTGGAAGGAATAGGAAAACATCAGCCAGAAGGACATTTCTGAACAAAGAAACAAATTTCAGGTTTTTATAGGTAAATGAGTATTGCTGATGATACACAGCAGCCATGTGGTCATTCATAGAGGAATTTAGACATGTAGAGGGAAATGAAAGTGAACAATTTCTCTTGAATGTTCCCACAAATAAAGATAAACAGAAAAAGGTCAGAGCCCTAGATTAAGTAGCAGAGGGATAGCAGCCTAAATTTAAGAAACACAGGATATTCATTGCAAAATATTTGATGGTTCTAATAAATTTGTCCTATTTCTCAGAGAAAATTCCCATTCATCAGTTAGTAAAGAAATTGGAAGGCTTAAATTAGTCAGAAAATTGAAGACTGGGGCCAAGGCAATCATGGTTCCATAACTTCCTTATGCAAAATCTTTTGTTGCCAAACTTAAAAAGACCCAAGCAAAACCAGATATGCAGATATTTAGCAATTTGTTATACCAGTGATGAAGTAAAAACTTGAGATGTTTGTGGGTCCAAAGGAATGTGTCATATTTGATATAACTGAGTTGTCACAGAATTTTTCTAGATAGTAGATAGCTACAGCTGCCATACTATTGGGCTATAAGAAGAAAAAGGGAAAAGCATATTTGTGTTAAAGGTACCATTGCTTCACAGATAATTAAGGATCACAATGCCATAAAAAAATTAAACATTTAACCTTTAAAACAGTAAGTGCTATTGTACTTTGAGAAATACTAATATCTGAATGAGACCTGGTCCTTAAGAATTGTAGCAGGTTTGGTTTGAACCAGGCAGAAACATCAATTAAGTGTAGTGGGTTTGGTTCACATCCACTACTTACTTATTTTCCTTCTGTGAGATAGAAATTAGGAGAAAGAAAAGCAGGCCCAAAACTTTAAAGAATAGAAAGAAAAACTTTATTAACAGAACTGAAAGAAAAAATAATAAGAGTCGGAATAAACCTTCAGAACACTTCTCCCCCCACCTCTCCTTTCTCCTCCCACTGACAACATAAAGACACAAAACTTGGGATATTTTCAGTCAATTTACCACCTCTATATTAGTCTTTCTTCAGTTCACTTAGGGAGAGTAATCTCTCTTGCTATGCCATGGAGATTTTCTCCACAAGAAAACAGTTCTCTTGTGGCTTCAATTTTACAGCGAAGTCAGCCACCCAGGAACGGAAATCTCAGCTCTCAGTGCGGAAGTCCCTTCCCTCGACTTACATTCCCCACAACTGGTTTCAAGGGTTCAATCCTAGCTAATGGGGTACCATTTTAAGGATGAGCTGTTCAGAAGGAAAGATTCTCTTCATCTATCTCTGAGATCATCTTCATCTCTGGGAACAAAGGTCTTCTTCTTCCCTGGGGGCAAGGGTCTTCACTTCATCACTATCTCTCTCTGTTCCAGCTTCTCAGCAGATCACAGCTACTTCAACTTCTGCTGGTTTCAGCACAGGTACCTTTGCTCATGGCTGCGATTTGAACACTCCACTCCCCATGGTTCTCATGAATTACAGGGGTACTCTAATGTATCATAGTTCATCACCATAGCTTTACAAAAGAATTTCAGCATCTAGGTTTAAAACGTCTCCTCTTTCTCCTCTCTCTGGGCTTCAGCTCTTCCTTCTTCACTGACTTTGGTGTCTCTATGGTTTTTCTTCATGTGCCTTCACCTTTCCCTTTCCTTTGACTTGGAGGAGGATTGATGTCTGCAAGTTTCATCTGTTATGTGGAATCTTACAGTTCTGAAAGAGTTAATCTTACCCAGGCCTTGCATCAGCAATTTGTGTCTCACTGTTGGTCACATAATCTCTCCCAGGCCATGGCTGGAGCTCTTTTGGATGTAGAATTTCATTTTGGTGGCTGCACTGGGGGTGCTGCTCTAACGCAGCAGGAGCGGCCAAGATCTCAGCTGAGTTGTGCCACGGGCCGGCCTGGCCGGGCTGCATGGGCCCCCGTTACCTGCCCGAAAGCCGGAAGCAAAAGAGAGCTTCCTGGGGTTTGTTTGTTCTTAAAATGTGAATTCACAGAGGCCTGTTCAGCTTTCTTAAGTGGCTTAACAGAGTTGTCAATATTCAAACTAGCCAGTTGATTGGTTTTGTCTGATCGAAAGGAAGCTGTCCTTGCAAAAAAATAGCCCCTTGCAAAAAAATCACTTCTGTGGCTGGTCGATTTGTCCTTAACTAAAAACCAAGCTATGATAAACCACAACAAGAATCTATCCATTTTGTATATTATAATTTTGTATATGCTGTACTACGAGTTACTAAGAACATTGTCTGTAGAATGGTATTGTAGATCGGTATACTGGGTATGAAATTAATAATTTCTTACTGCAAGGCTTGCATCCAGCAAGGGCATTTTAGTAGTGAACTAATTTTTGGCAGGCATCAAAAAGCTGATCACTGATAGGAATTTTGCAATTACAGAATCACTGAATATTCTGAGTTAGAAGG
The DNA here is from genome assembly GCA_013397175.1 of Platysteira castanea. Lineage (NCBI taxonomy): Eukaryota > Metazoa > Chordata > Aves > Passeriformes > Platysteira > Platysteira castanea. The sequence goes on from VYXC01010946.1 coordinate 2,232,433, forward strand.
GACTCATAAGAATCATTGAGTCCAGCTCTTAAGTGAGTGGCTGATATGTGGAGTGAACCCACAACTTCGGTGTTATTAGCACCAAACTCTGACCAACTCAGAGAATCTCAGTTGGACATGGCTTAGTCCAAATGGATTAGGATGTTGACCCATATGCTCGATGTAAATACCTAAGGTGGTCGTTAATGCATACAGTCTTGCCTATATGTAGACCAATCATTTCATTCTAATTGTTTTAATAGGCTGCTATAAAATTATATATATTTTATCATGAAACTATGAGTTAGCTTAGACCAGTTGAACTTTCGTTCAGCTAAATAAGCTGAGAGATTGAAGGTATGAAAGAAACATTAATTTGTGCCTTGCTAGGGACCAAAATTTAGCAGGAAGAGCTTGAGCGCCAAGTAGCAAATCAATTTAACATTTGATTTTTTTAGATTGAAATAAGATTATTATATCTTACTATTTTATTTAAATTAATATTATTACTAGGATTAAAAAAGAAGTTGCCAAAAAATCTCACTAAATTCTTCTATGGCTAAAATTTTACTTATGATGGAGATTTCCCTCTGCAGACCTTGAAATTCTACTTAAAAGACAATAAAATGTCTGATCCAGAAAGCAATTTTTCTTTAAAAATATTCTTTTCTTGTCTTGTCCTTAAAATGATCCATACTTTTTTATTTTTGCTAATCTACTTTTCTGCTCTTAAATTTGTTCTTTCTTTTTTTGTTTGTGCACGGTTTTTATCACTGTACCAAATGACTCTGCCAGGTTGTAGCTATATTTCTTTCTTCTTTATTTTCTTACTGTGCTGTGTGATGAAGTTGTTGAACAACACTCACTTCATCTGTTACTGTGAAAGACCTACTCTTCATGAAAAAAAATTGCTTGAGGTCTAGTGATTTGCAAGGTCATGATTAACAGAAATGGAGGTCTTTAAGAAATTGATGTTGAGGCATTAGATAAGATTGCAATATGTACATTTTTTTATGTTTGTGTATACATATACATAGATATTTATATATACAGAAATTATCTGGTGTGTACATATATATATGTGTGTGTATATATATATATGCTATAAGGGACAACTGGTGCTGATATACTTGACCAAAATAATTAAAATGAAAAGTTATTTAATGAAAATGAGATATAAAAATTCATATGTCTATAAATTATGTGTTTAAAATGCACATAATCATTTGGGGAAACAGTTAACAAAGCTTAGAATTTTAAATATGTTTTAAGAACAAGTAACACCATAGATCACATATATTCATTGCTAGATACTGAAAACATTTCCGAACTCTTTGATAAATGCTTCTATGCAGCATCTGAATCAAACGAAGATGAGTATAGATTCACCGTGATGCTGTAGCAAAGAAGTGAAGACATCATGGCTAAAACTTACACATTAACTTGTCCATATAATGTATGCCAAAGAATGTTAAAAGAGCATCTGAGAATTCTCTGAATCTCTAATGTGAATAACTAACACAGTAAGAAATTTTAAAGAAATGCTAAAGAAGAAGGTACAGGGGGCGACCCTAGGAATTATATGCCAGTTGGAATGTGACATTAGTCCCTAAAGTATCCTAACTGCCATGTGTTTTCAGTAAAGTAACAGATTTTTTACCTTTTTCACAGTATTTTAAACAACAATTGGAACACATTGCCCAATGGAAGCCGTCTTTGGAGACTTTCATGATCTGGCTTGGCAAAGATCTCAGCAAATGATCTGAATTCAGCATTGACTGTGGATACAAAAAAGGCTGCTAAGCAAGGATTTTCTTACTTCTCTCTAGCCCCGTGAGAGAGAAAAGTCTCTCATGAAAGATATCAGTAGAGTTTTGTAAACTATGGACATCTGCAAATTGTTTTCAGTACAAGCAGAGAAAACACTTTGAATATAGTTCGACCAATCACCCAGAGAGGTGGTTAGGAAATTGACCAATTAAACGATGAGAAAATTATCTTTCAAAAGAGCTGTTAAACAATGAAATAAATCAATCCTGCTGCACAATCCCTGCCTGCTGCATCTCTCTCTTCTACCACTCCGCTCTTGGAAATGGCGATAAGCAGACTACAATTGACCATGGTTTAGATGAAGGTTAGTCACAGTGAATAGCTTGAGGATTGCTTACCCTTACTCCTTATTTACGTGCTAATTCTTCGACAAGGAAGAACAGAAGGCAGAAGGACATTTGTCAAGGTACTCTTCTGGTGAGGAATGACTCAAGCTGGGTTTGGAGGAAACCTATGAAATTTGAAATTTTAATCATCGAATTTGGAGGACAGCATTTATTCACAACATTCAAAACCAACAACACAGCTAAAACTGTGACACTGATAAAGAAACAGGGAGGAAATGCTTAATCTGTTCACATGAATGGTTCTGTAGCAACTGAGTAAATAAGTGAAACAGGAAATGGGTGCATACAGTATCTCCCTCTTACAGTAGCAGTGCTAATCATTGTGTAACTCCTTAATCTTAAAACCAGAAAGTTTGTCTGCTTAATCTTTCAAAAGACATATTGTATGCTTTCTTAAGGCATGTCTGTTTGGGGTCTTGCCCCTTCTTTCTCAATAGACCTCACCTTCAGTTATGTTCTACTTGGAAGAGTTGGAAATATCCTTTGAATCCCTCCAGGATGATTTTAATCTTCCACCCCAGGTTTAGTTTAACACTTTCATATCCAAGATATATTCTGGTCCTTCCTCTTTACTAATGTGGCTCAAATGCCTCTTTGTGTCATCACATACTTAAGTGCCAAAATCTCTGTGAGGCATAAAACTCTCTCCTCTTTCCCCTGCTGCTGTTGGTAGTGTGCACACATGTATTTGTCAAGATGAAATCTTCCTCTTGGGAGATCCTCTCTGAATCGCCCTGGTCTTCAGCAGACATACTTAATGCCATTAACTTGATGGAATAAATGCACTCATTTAGATGAGGCACAATTGTCTCATTTGTACACCTTCGTGTAAACAGTAGTTTTGTGTAACTCAGTTTCAGGTCCCTTTCTGAGAAACCGTACAGCAGGAAATAAGGTTTTATAGTTTCCTTGTGTGCATCAGTTTTAAGAGTAAAGAACTTATTTTTTGCAGATGCTGTTTTGTGTGCCTGTTCACAGATATCATTCACATTCTGGGAAGTGTCTTCAGAGATCCATAACCATAATTTGTTTTGCTATTTGGATTGCTCATACAATGCAGTCTCTGATTTGCATGCAAAAGCCATATAGCAATATTCCTTTATGCATTGTTATCATTGCTGGACTGCTTTGGTTTGGAGCATGACAAATAGAATGACTTTGCTCAGACTTGAGCCAACGGTTTGGTAAAAGACATTGTCTAAATCCCCATTAAGAAGAATAAGTGAACACCATAAGGAAGTCTAAGTGTTCAAGGCAGTGAGATAAATCTTCCACTTCTCCTCAGTAACAAAAATATATTTGCTACAACTCTCCATTAACTCAAGGCAGAGATGATACTGGCTTATTAATGCACACTGGGAATTCATGCAGATGACAGTTTTTCTTTTCACCGTTAAAAATGTTTTCTTTAATTTCAGTAGCCCTTGTGTCAAAAAATATATTTTTAAGATGTGCATATCTGTAAATCTTATATATTATGTATTATTTATGCTGCTCTTATCATAAAAACTAGCTTGGTATGAATGCATATCCACTTAAAATATCTTTATTTTCATCCCAAAACAGAGCTATATAATTTTAATTGCATTTATGTTGTCTTTGGTGAGATCAATAGCAGTCTTAATTTACTAACAGAAAACTTTAAAAGACTTCCCATGAATATTAAGTAACACAAATCAATATGAATTTGTAATTAATTACTTGTTCTAGACAACACGAACCATGGTTTTAATTTCTTGAAATGTCTTTCAAGTTCATGAAGAAAAAATTAATCTATTCTGCTTATGTTGTGTTTGTACATAACGCTATACACAGGGAGAGGGCTACCTAAATCCATTCCCTACCAGAAATCTTGTATTTTTATGTGCTTAAGGATATGGGCAGCATTAATTAAAGAAAATTGTATCTTTCCTTTTTCTCTATCAGTAAGAGATAATTCACATAAATAATAGAGAATTACAGAGGGATTTAATACAGTTCAAGAATATTGTTTGTAAGAAGTAATTTTCTGGAGGAAACTATTGTATAGTTGGTCTATATACAGAAGGAGATAGTGTTTATCATATTTTCTCAGTTTCCATCTCAATAGCAGTCAGTATTGAATCTTGCCTCAAACTAAGAGCTTTTCAGGAAGGGAGTCATTACACAGATTCCAATCAGTCATCCCATTGTAAATCTGGATTGCCTCTATTGAACTCACCAGCGTAACTGTGGAATTACTGCAGTGTAATTTGGCACATGCAGTATAACAAGATAAAAACCCCAGTGGCGTGATACAAAAATATATATATGCACATAAAAAACCATAATTCTTTCTGCAATGCATTTAGCAAGTCTGTGTAAAGTTCTTTGCAAAGAAGTGTGCCAGGGAAGCAGGTTAAATGATATGCACAATGTTCCAAACTGCAATTGCAGGAGCTGGTTTTTTTGCAGCTGCTCGTGGTATCTGCTCACTGCACAGTAGGCAGAAGTATAGACAGTCTGAAAATGACTTTAAGAACTGCAGAGAGTAATGAAAAAAGTGCTTGTGTGCAAATATTCTGTAAATAATTTTAAATGGTTTAATCAGGTAAAATTGTCCAAAAGCTGCTCTTCAATATTTTTCATAAATCTGTTTCTGAACTTGAAATATTTTACCATCAACAAAGCTGAAAAATGCTGTGATAAACTCCAAAGATTTCATAGATTACATTTGTCTTTCAAGAAATGAACATTTCCTCATTTATTCTTGTGTTTGTATACTCAAAATAGATATAGTTGTGTGATAGGATAGAAATATTATTCACAGGAATTAGAATGACTGCAATTCACAGGAGAGTCAAGATTGCAAGTGATTTATATAGCTTAGCCTTGGACTGTGTTTCTATAAAGTTTTCATATCATATCTGTTTTTATTTTAGTCACGAATGTCATAACTAAAAAAATCTTATTGTTATAATAGCTTCTCTATGTAAAAAGGTCTGCTCTAGCTCCTGTTAATTACCTTTGTAAACAAAATAAGGCTAAGTGGAAAGAAACCTCAATTCAGAGCCTGAGATAAATCTTACATATATAAAAATGACACCAAATAAATAGATTAGCTTTTGTAAATACCATTTATTTTAGGAAACTCTAATGGACTCTTCATGTTTGAGAGAGGTCACTGACAAGTCAGACAAAATTATTCGCTTCCCTGTGCAATTTGCCAAGACAGCATTTTCTTCTAGCTTTGGGGATCCTGCCTTAAAATCAAGGGAGAAAAGATACCATAAATACACATACATGAACATTCTGGGGAAAAAATTGCACAGTCCTTATGAACTTAACTCTAGCTAGAGTGATGTAAAACTTTTTACTAATTCTTTAACTATAAAAACAGATTAACCCCACTAGACAAACTAAAGTCACTACACCAAAAATAAACAAATTCTAGAACATTTATAAACTGTTAAATATTAAATCTCATAGTCTTGAAATCTGCTGTTTGTCACCTCCTGCCCCCATGCAAAATGCAAATATGCACAATGTTCACTGGCCAGTAGCCAGTATCCCAAACAACTATGCACTTGTTAAATTGTATGTGGCACTTTGTAACTGATATGCTTGTCTCCCCAGTCTGCTTCTAGAAATCTGTCCATTAAAATATGCATTAAATAAGAAAATATTGTATATTGTGTTCTAAGCACAGTGCTCTTCAGAACAGGGGAGGGAGTATAAATGAAAGAATTGAAAAATATTCTGCTGTGTTGTACATGAAGCTGGTGGTATATTCCAACTGAAGGAGAATTAACCTTATTTCATGATCCTTGTTTAAAACAAAAGATTTCTATTCATTCGACTTATTGTTCATGTCTCTACTCTTCTATCTTCATTAAATACTTTATACAAGTATTTAAGGATAAAATCTACTTGTGTTACAAGGGTACAGGGGTTTGCTTCTAGCTAACATTTACTTCAGTATGCTGTTTAACAGAAGCCAATGGAATCAGCTCTTGCATTTTGAAGTGTTTTACGTTTTAGGAAAAAAACACCAAAATAAGTCTTTGTACTAAGATTTATGATACCCCTGGAGGGTTTTTCAGTTTTCTCCTCTTTGAAATTATTGACATTTTGACAGCAAGAGAAAGACTGTAAATTTTAAAAAATTGTTTGGTTTTTATATTTTTCAGTGTCCTCCCAGAATAAGGGGAGCTGCTTAACATTTAAAACCATTATGAATAATTACTTTTAAAATTTGCATCATCCTTTAAAATAAATATAATGTTTTCAATAAATCAAATAAATCAGGAGTAATTGGTTTGCTGAAGCATTTGTCTTTGGTCACCATGATGGCCTAGAAGAAAACAAGCTAATGAGAGAGACAAAAACCTTCACTCCAAACGCTGACAGATGTTTGAAAAGATTGCATCTGAACTTTGTGGATAATGCTGCTTTTTCTTTAACAAGCCTAAGATTTCTTAGACTGTCTATAGTAAAATAGATGGATCTTTAAATGTTTTGCATGTAGACCAAGACTGTGGAAAAACTTTGCATCTCCGGTAATTAAATGCAATGCAGCTGATGCATCATTAGAGAGAAACTTGCAGGCTGATACTGCAGATTCTGTTGAAATTCTTGAAAACAGTGTTAAGACAAAAAGGCAGGGTTTGATGGGGCTGGCTTTGATTCCTTGTTTTTTATTATTACATTATTATTTTATTATATTACTCTTGATATATTTTCTTATTTTTCTTTTAAAGGCATGCTATACAAACAAGATAGGCGATAATCTAAAATTGTTCTAAAACTTGCTCCAGTCTGCTCTTATTATTTTAAGACAAACGTAGCATGGCTTATCCCTTTTCCACTCATAACATTGAGAAGAATACACTTTATATGGGTAATTACACCGTGAATAATTAACATACTGCAAACCCACTCCCTAACCTGCTACTTCAAACTTATTCATGTTTGTAAAGTTAGGATAATAGTGCAACTTGTAAGAGAGTATGGTTTAATAATACATGCTAGATGCATGTTGTTGGCCATGTTTCCTATGGCAGATTCAATGGCTTAGTTGCAAACATATTTAATAATGCATTCCAACACAGCAATCAGACATGTTTTCTGTCACAGACACAATGGCTTTATGGCAGTCACTTTTTAAAGTAGTGTTTTTCTACATATTGCCATCGATGTACAATGAAGAAGAGGGTAGTGTCTTACAATATATCTCCAGAAAAATAAAGTCCAATCACTGCATAAATTCACTCCATAAAATGGATTACAAGGAAGTTACTACTGTACCTTTCTTAAGTATTTTCATTTTTATGCGGCTTTATGTTAGTAGCTGTCATGGGTTAGCACAGCTTGGTTTTTAGTTAAGGAAAAGAAGAAAAATCCACCAGCTGTGGAAGTGATGTTTTGGCAAAGGGCTGCTCTAATTTCCTCCAGACACGACAGAACCAAACAATTGGCTAATTTGAATATTGACAACTCTGTTGAGCCGCTTAAGAAGCTGGACACGCCTCTGTAAAAACACATTTAAGTACAAACAAGCCTGGGAAGCTCTCTCTTGTTTCCAGCGTTTGGACAAGTGACTGGGGTGCCGGCGTTGCTGGCGGGCCGGGCTGGCCCTGCCCTGCCCTGCTCGGGCCAGCAGCTCTGTGTGGGCTGGCCCCCCCAAGTGGGGCTTGGCAAGATCGTGGCTACTTCTTTGTGCAAACCGGCCCTGCGGTGCGGCCAGCACTGCCCCGGTAAGGCCGCAGAAATTAAACTTTACACCAAGATGAGCTCCGCCCATGGTTTGGCAGAGATCCTGTGACCACGAGAGAGAGATAAGTTCCAGCTGCAAGGCCTGGGTAAGATTAACCCCCTCAGCGCTGTAAGTTCCCCAGAACAGATGAAGTCTGTAGACATCGATCCTCCTCCAAATCAAAGGAAAGGGAAAGGTGAAAGCTTGTGGAAAAGACATCATGATAGTGACACCAAAGTCAGTGAAGAAGGAAGAGCTGAAACCCAGAAGAGGAGAAAGAGGAGGTGCTTCAAACCTAGAAGCTGAAATTCTTTTGTAAAGCTATGGTAATGGACTATGATATAGAACCCCTCGTAATTTTGTGAAAAGCATGGGGGGTAAAGCATTCAGCTTTACTGCAGCGACGAGCAAAGGTACTTGTGCTGAAACAAGAAAATGTTGAAGTAGCTGTGAACTAATGAGAAGTTTGAACAGAAAAAGATAATGATGAAGTGAAGACCCTTGCCCCCAGGGAAGATGAAGAAGACCTCTGTTCCCAGAGATGAAGATGATCCCAGAGATAGATGAAGAGGATCCCAGAGATAGATGAAGAGAACCTTTGCTTCTGAAGAGCTCATCTTTAAAATGGTACCCCATTGCCTAAAGATTGAACCCTCGAAACTAGGTGTGGGGAAAGCTGTAAGTCAAGGGAAGGGACTTTCGCATTGCGAACAGAGAACCACCCCAGGTGGCTGTTTGTTGTGATATTTGAAGCCATGAGAAAACAGTTTTCTTGTGGAGATGTCCCCGTGGCATAGCAAGAGAGACTCCTCTCCCTAAGTAAACTGGAGAAAGACTATTATAGACATGGTAAACTGACTGAAAAAAATCCCAAGTTTTGTGTCTTTACATTGTGGGTGGGAGGAGAAAAAAGAATGGGGGGAGGAGAAGCGGTCTGAAGGTTTATTCTGACTCTTATTATTTTTTCTTTTAGATCTGTTAATAAAGCTATCTTTATATTCTTTAAAGTTTTGGGCCTGTTTTGCATTTCTCCGAATTCTTATCTCACAGAAGGTAAAAGATGTGAAAAAAACCACTACAGTAGCTTACAGATTTTCTTATATTTCTTTAAAAGATACTGATAAACACAATGTTACCTAACATACAGAAACAAGACAAACATCTTTCTGAAAATGCTGTGTCATGATGTGTTGTTTCCCACTGAAGCAATCTTTAATGACACTGAATGATACTTTGGAGATAGCTTTATTACCATGTGCAAGTTTATTTATTTCAATTAAATTCTTTTCTGACAAAACAAACATATTTCAAAACCTTTCAACAAATAAAAGACTATGTCTGAAAACATGTAGTTTCTGAGGAATCCTGAAACTGTCACAAATTAGTACCATAACCACTGGGATCTAGTGAAGTAAAGTGAGTCTCTGGCTTCAAATAGAAATTCTAACTTTTTTATGTGTAATTCTTCCTTGAACTTGAGAAAAAAAAATAAAAACTTTGGCTTTCACATGCATGATTTTTAATACTATTTTAATCTATATAATTCTCAAGATAAGTGCAAATGTTCAAACTGAAAAATTGAGCACGCAAACTAAAGAATATCAAGTATAAAACACAAAGGTTTTGCTGGTGACCAGTGGAGCATAAGAGGGTGAATTTCCATAAACAGCTGTACCAAGACACAACATCATGGAGGTCACTCTTCATCCTCTCCTTTGTTGAAAGGAAAATAATCCAGGCGGAGGCAAGGAAGAATGTCCCACTTTTCTATGCCTTTCTATACTGTGGCAACTGCTGTCTCTCATAACAGCATAAGTATGATTTTAGTGAAGGAAAATGCACATAGTTAGCTGCTGTTCAGAGAGCAACATGTTCACTTTGAGTGACGCTATTTAAAAAATTGTCCATCTATATGGCAGACTGCAGCTCAACAATCACACTTTCTTTGTCCTTAGCAGGGGCTGAATGTCATAAATTGAATGTTTTTGCTGTCTAAGCTAACATTCAGTTCATTCAAACTTCAAACACCTCCATGTAGAAGATTATATTCTGGGTGGAACCACAACAGGACAATGAACTTGGACAAATTTACATATCAGCTAAGTCAAACATCAAATAGATGTAAGTTTGGAGACCTGTGAGGTCTTCTGAATAACAGTAAGGAGTACAAGTACACAGATCTTATTTTCTTAAAAACACTGTCCTATAAGCTCTTTTTTTTTTTAGTTGTTCAGTTTTGCTATCAGCAATTTACTGAAGAAGCAAGACTAGGTATAAACAAGAGTAGAATTTCCATAGCTCCTTTGAGGATATAACTTGTGTTTGACAAATTATGTGTAAGTGTATGTGAGTGTGTGAAGATAAGGGACAAACTAAACCGCTAATATTTCCACTGTAACTCATATATTCTTTTTCATCTGCCTCATTATGTTTATAATTAAAAGTTTTTCCTTTTCAGTTGCAGTATGGAGCAGATTTTTTTTAATGATAAATGAATCAATTTATAAGAAACAATGTAAAAGGAGATTTATACTTTATAAAATTATGTCTTTTCAGTCATCTCTTTTTTTCCACTGAAATATTTTAAAACCTCATGGATGCTGAATTCTGTAAGTGAAACTGTTGTTTTCTGAGGTGTTTCATATGAGTCATTTAAACCACAGCATTAAATAATTACATTAGCTTACTTTACTTTCTGTATATGGTGTAAAGTATGATTTAAAAACCCCAAGAGTGAAATGTCTGTTTGGGTGGTGTTTACTTTTTCCATATTGAGAAGCTTTTTTCCATTGGGCATCTTCTTTTCCTTATAAAATAATATCCAGTTTAATGAATGCTTTCTCTCTCAGCTAAAAAATCTGCATTTTTGGGCCTGATCCAGAAAGAAGTGAAATCAATGAAAATCTTTCCATTTGTTTCAGAGGGCTTTGAGTCAAGCTTTTAGCTAAGCAGCTGTTTGGTACTTCTAATCAGTATAAATCTCTCTTTTGAATGATATGCATTTTCCTGTACTATACAACTACCCTATATAAATTTTGAATTTAATAACAACATGTCTCCATACAGGTAACATGCTGTTTCATTATATTTGCCTGATCTGAATATAGGTTATAATAGGGATAATTGTTAAATATGATGACTATTTTGACTACAGTGAAAAACAAGGTCATCAAACTGGAAATGCTAAATAATACAATTTCCAGGAAGCAACTAACACTGGTGACATTGCCATCTATTCCTGTAAAATGCCATGATGAAAATGAAATATCTCAAATACAAATTCAGATGATTTATATCATATGTAGCCTTTAAAATACTGTCAGGATAAATTAAAAATGTAATGCCACTTCCAGCCAACTGCACATAGTTCTACCATTAGAAACAAAGTTGAGGTTATAAATAGGTATTTTTACACAAAGCAAATACTATGTGTAAAACAGCAGTTTAAGTTTTCTGCCCTCAAAAGAAATACAGTACATCAGGCAAAAATTTTAAAATGCAACAATATATTCTTGACAATATATTCCAGCAGAGAACATTATGTTATCGTGTTGCTAATACTGTTCTCAAAAAATGATGTGCTGTCCTGAATTATCCTAAATCAGACCAGATGATGGTCTAATGCTCCATGGGGTAAGAGTATCTAGTAGTACATTGGCTAACACAAAAATTTTGCCAAATTAGCATAGTACTAATCTCCAGAAATAGGGGAATGGTTGAGTCCCAGATTATACATATGGCCTCATTCTGATGCAGTTCTGTTGAGATACTGTATTTCTTCCCTTCTGCTCTTGCATATGGGTTGCTTTTCTCTTCCCATGTCACATTTCTTTAATATTCTCTCCAAATTTTTGGCATGAAATTGCATAGATTTTAGAAAATGAACTGGCTATATTGCAAGTTTCAGTCTTTTTTCTAATAAAAATACTTCAGACATTACATACTATGCTGAGTATTAATCTCTTGTACTCACTGAAATAAAATATTGCAGTAGTCTCAAACAATGCTTGCAATTAAGATGGCATGCAGAACATTGTTCTGACCAGCACATTATGGCCTGGGAAATAAACTTTCCTTTAATTGCTTAATAGAGTTAAATAGTAGTTTTCTTTTAAAAATCAATGATCAATATAATTTTAACTTATAAGGGTGTTTCTGAAATTCTGAAAGACCTTGCAGAAACTCCATGCTTATTTTTTAACCTACTCAGTGGTAAAAAGATCATGTAATTCAGCTGATTTAAGAGTGACATTTGACAAAGTTAACGAATGCTAGTAAAAGGACTGACTAAGCCATCCTGCAGAAGAGGGTTAGAATGTCTGTTTGGCTTACAGCTATGATCAGCTTCCCTTCTCTGTCTTATCTCTTGGATTGCCCACAGGATCACAGGATGGCTGAGGCTGGAGGCATCTCTAGAGATATTCTCATCCAAATGTATGCTCAGAGCAGGGTCAGATAGGGCAGGTTGCTCGAGGCTGTGTCCAGTTAAGTTTTGACTATCAGCAAGAATGGAGGCTGCGGTACATCTCTGGGCACCCTGTTCAGTGGTGGCTCGTATTAGAAAAGTGTTCTCATAAACTCAGACAGAATTTCCTCTCTTTCAGTTTGTGTCCATTGCCTCTTCTCCTGTCACTGAGCACTGATAAGAGCCTTTCTCTGTCTTCCTTACTCCCCCAGTGCTGTATTAGTACACATGAATAATGTCCTCTTGAGTCTTCTCTTCTCAGCTTTCTCAGCCTCTCCTTACGTCCCAGATGATCCAGTCCATTAGTCATCAACAGACTACAGAAGGGCTGTTTCTTATGGTATTTCTACATAGGATCACCACATATGCTGGCATGCAAATGAGAAAGGGTCAGTGAGTGAAACAATATTTCAGCAATGTCAGAACCAATCCTGGCAAGACAAAAGCATCACTTTATGTCTAGTGTTCAAAAATAGCATATTTCCAGACTAATATTTATTCCTGTATGACCTACTTTCAGCAGCAGCTCTTATTTCAGTAACAAAAGATTGGGATGTGTGAGTAGCTCATACTGAAACTTAGTCAAGTGCCAGCTTCTCATCATCACACAGAAAACAAGCAGCAAAATCAAATGTGCTTCTTGTGAAATGCTGGTGTATTCATCCCAACACACATTTTTTTCTGCTTGTCTATTGCTAAGGCTTAGGCCTTTCTGAGTCACTAGAAAAACTGAACCTGGTAGGCATAATTATTGAAATATCTCTTAGCAAAATAAAGAAAGGAAACTGTGGAATGGAAATCTGTGGCCATGAAAGTGTTGAAAATAACTGAATCTCCAAGAACTACAACCTGAGTAACATAGATTGGGAAGCACTCACGATAGCTAATTTGGTTTGGGTTAGATGGATAGGAATGACTGACTCGTTTGATGGCAGATTTCAAACCCAGCTTTGTGAGGGCTTTTTGGTTTTGATTTTCTGTTCTGTTCCCTTTTTGTAATACCAAGGTAAAAGAACTTAGGGCAGATGGGAACCCACTAGAAAGTGGTTAAATGGTTTCTGAGAGTATTCTTCCATCTGTTTCTATTTTCTTATGCACATTGACTTAGTTCACTCTCTTTAAAGGGTAGCCAAATAAGAAGGAACAATTTTTTGGATCTGTTCTTAGAAGGAGATTTTTTTTCCCATTGGTCCAAATCCAAAATCTGCAGATACTTTCCTCAACAGCTGCAGAAATGACATAACTTGAACATCACTATTTTTGATTTTTTAAAATAAAAATATTTTATCAAATATTTTGATTCTTTCCTACATTGATAAAAATATATATTGAAAAAAATATTGATCAAGCTTCTGAAACCTATTTTACTTATAGATGATACATGGAGGCTCTTTTGTCTTATGAGCATTTTCCCTGAACTTTTATTTTCATGCCATGTATGTGGATATGAGCACTAATATACTTCTAATAATATTTAAAACTTGTTTTAAAACTCTAAATAACTTAGCAGGCCACTTTGGCATAGATTGTAGGAAACTGCAACAGTACATTGTATCTTTCAAATACAGAGACTAATTACTTAACACTTTTCTAGTATTAGTAAAGAGACTAACTATTTAAATGGCTTAAAACTTCATTCTTCTTGTATTTAATGGAAATTTCCAAAATGAAAGTTAACAAAATCCATTAAAAGACTCAGAAAAAGCAGGTAACTTTGCAGTTTCCTACTGCCATGACTTCATGGTACATATACATGTATATATACACACATATATGCGTATATATATACATACGTACACACATATATGTGTGCGTCTTTGTAGCATGAGCAGGTGCCATTCTTTTATCATGATTTCATCACTACATAGTGGAAAAACCTAACTTATTAGAAAAATCAAACACTGTAAATGCAAAAGCTGGGTTGTTTTTATTTTTAATGCAACTAATGCATTTTTAAGGCTGAGTGCACAGGATACTCTAAAAATTTAGAATCAGTTATATTTAATTAAGTGTGTGAATTTATGAGTTTTGTGTAAAGTCAGTAAGGGGAAGTGAAGGTAACACAGTATATTAACCCAACAAATTCTCTAGATTGACCTCTTCTTTTGACTTAATGTGATATTTAGAAGACAGTCTAAGATTGAGAATACTAAACTCACCCAAAATCTTTTAAATAAAAGGCAGGAAAAGTCCCTGAAAATTCAACATATTCTGTAAACTGTTAGAAATGCAAAATACAATATTTTTTCTGTACAAATATGTCATCTGGCAGTGTGTGGTTCTGTTGGCCATTTTACCCACTCATTCTTCAATTATTTAAATGTACATTGTTCTTTAATACAGAGAACTCAACACCTGTATTTTGTGAGGGGATAGTTATTGAACACTAGAGTTATAATGGTATAACCTAGCTGTAGTATTGAGGGATGTTTAGCTACACATAGACTAGACTTATTGCATCATTCTTTGTTTAGTTATTGTTATGATGGGCTAGAAAAACCATAACTGTGGCTATTAAATAGATTTTTATTTTTAAATGAACAAATTATTAGAAACTGGTGTACTGGATTTAAGCAGCAAAGTTTTGGAAGCAGTGGGGCTTATAGCTGTGAGCTTCTGTGAGAAGCTGCCAAAGCTTTCCCCATGTCCAACATCTGGCTCCAAGGTGGACCCACCACTGGCCAGTGCTGAGCTGACCAGCGGTAGCACCTCTGGGATAACAGATTTGAGAAACGGGTTAAAAAACTACTGTGCAACAGCATCTGTAAACAGAAGTGAGAATATGTGAGACAAAGAACCCTGCTGATACCAAGGTCAGTAAGAGAGAAGGGGCAGGAGAAGCTGCAGGCACCAGAACAGAAACTCCCTTGCAGCCCGTGGTGCAGACAGCCGTGGCAGCTGTGCCCCTGCAGCCCATGCAGGTCTGTGGTGAAGCAAAGATCCACCTGCAGCCCCTGGAGGACCCCAGGCCAAAGCAAAAGGATGACTGACAGAGTCTGTAGCCCCGTGGGAAACCTGTGCTGGTGCAGGTTACTATCACAACCCATGGATTCATGGATAGAGGACCTTATGCTGGAGCAGTAACAGGTATTCTGGCAGGACTTGTGACTTCATAGGGGCCCGACAAAACTGTAACAGTCTGTTTCTGAAGGAGACTGCAGCCCCATGGAAGGGACTGGTGCTGGAACATTTCATGAAGAACCCTAGGTATGGAGGTCTGTCTCCAGTAGGAGAGACCCCATGCTGAAGCAGGGGAACAATGTGAGGAGTCCTCCCACTGAGGAGAATGGAGAGCAGAGACAATGTGTGATGAACTGACCACAGAGTGCATTCCTATCTCCCTGAGCCATTGAGAGGTGAGGAGGTAGAGAAAATCAAGAGTGCAGTTAAGCCAGAGTAGAAGGGAAGGGTGCTGGAAGGTAATTTAAGACTTCATTTTATTTCTCATTAGCTACACAGAATGCAGTAATTAATTTTGTGCCTTGGTTGTGGAGTTCTATCATATGAAATCAGTTCACATGAAGTATGAGAATTATACTACCTTAAATGACAAATTAGGCACTAATTATCATAATAGTAGTTGAGTGTGATTTCAGTACATGCTGGAATTGGTGCAATTCTTGGTCTGTTTATAAAATTTTATCTTCTGAACTCCACGTCTGTTTGGCTTTTGTCAAAAGATGCCTTGAGTTATGTAGCCTTTAAATTCTGGATGTAGTCAAAATGTAGGTGTGATTACAGTGCTGAGTTGTACATTAGCAGTGGACACACACACACACACACACATCTATATATATGTCCACTGTCCATGCATATATATGTATGTATGTAAATAATGCCACATCTATTCTGAACACCAGTTCACAATTTTGTCACCTGCCCGCTATACCATTCCAAGTCTCCCTAGCAACACACCAACTCTTCGCAGTAACAATCCATCTGTCTGTTTTACCAATCCAACTGTTCACAAGAAAACCCAAAATCTTTCCAGGATCAATCATCTCAGTCTCCTGCCAAGCTATTTTCTCCTCCATGTTAAAATGACACAGGTTCTTATGCAATAAACGGCTCTGGTTTTTTTAGGGCCACATCTGTTGTAGTCCACTGGTCTTCAGACAGTCATGTAACTCAAATTTCAGTTAAAAAAAATTAGATAACTGAAAAGGACAGAAGAAAACCAATAAAGTTCAGCACCTGTGCCAGAAAAGTGCAGAATATTTTTTAGAAATTATATACTCTTACAACGCCTTCAACACTGGGCACAACTCCATATGGGAGTATAACGCATAACTTTGAACTGAAACTGAAAGGAAGATAATTTTCTGCAATCACAGAGCACATTTTACACTAGAAAATATGCAGTATTTCTTTTTGTGAATGCTGAGTACTTCATATGTATTGCAAAATTCTAAATGCAATTATCTGTATTCATTTCTCTCTCTCTCCCTAATGCTATGAAAATAACAATTTATGGATGTCATTTACCCTATTTCCAGTCTTATTTATTTTGTCTTTATGCTCCAGTGCCTCTGTGCTTCCCTCAGTCATTTTTCTTTATTTCACAATACAGGATCAAAGCATGTTTCCAATACATATCTTTGTTTTCTATGGTACCAAAGAATAAGTAAGGCTGGCAGAGAGTTCAGGGACCTTCTAGGCCACCCCACAGCCCAAAGCAGGTCCACACGTGGGGGAGACCAGGCTGTTCACAGCATAGTCCAGTTGGGACTTTAAATCCTCCAAGGATAGAGATAATACAGTTTTCAGAGCAGCTTAATGTCCTTACAATATAAAAGTTTCCTCTTAAATCTGATCTGAAGTTCTCTTGGCACGATGTACACCTGTTGTTTCTTGCCCTCCCTCCTGTCTCCAGCCTGTCTCCATCCAAGGATTGTCTTGTGTCTTGTGGGGTCTGTTAATGTGCATTGAAGGTGTCCCTTCTCCAGGCTGACCTAGCCCAGCTGCTCCATTCTCTTCTCAAATGGTCAGAACTCCAGTCTCCACCGCACCAGCAGGCCTTTGCTGAGCTCCCTTCAGTTTGTCCACGTCTTCCCTCAGAAAAATAAGAGAAAAGTTAGATAGACTATCTAGGTGTTGTCTGAGAAGTGCTACATAGCCATTGTCTCAACCTGCAGGCTATGCCATGGTTCATACAGTCCAGGAGGTTGCTGTCTTCCCTTTCTGCCAGCAAACACCATGGTCTAATGTCCATCTTGATGTCCACCTCCACCACAGGGCCTTTCCCACAGAGCTGCTTCATGGCCTCTCCTCTCCAACACTATTGTGCTGTTGCAGGAGCTGTATTTTCTCTGTAATAGGAAAAGTTTCTTGGCAATTAGAGAGCTTGAGATTTGTCTCTGCTGTTTCATAATGCTCTTGGTGGCCCAATTCTTCAGCCTGATTGGGCTCTGTTCTTAAGTGTAATGACTTGTGCCCCTAATTTGACATAATCTGCAAAGTTGATGAGAGTGTTCTCTGTCACCTCCTGTTCATCATTGGTAGAGGTGTTAAAGAGGACAGGTCCTAGCGCAAATGCCTCCAGTAATCCATCTGTCACAGGCATCCAGGTAAACTGAAGCCTGTTAGTCACCTTCTGAGCCCCGTATTTGATCCATTTGTTTGTCTAGCCATACAGACTGAAACACTCCAATGTAAATATCATGGATGACAGTGCCAAGATCTTGCTTGAGTCTATGCAAAAAAAAATCTACTGTTGTCCTGTATTCACAAATGTAGTCATTGTCATAGGAGACCACCACGTTAGTTAAGCATAATTTACTCTTGGTAAATCCATGCTGGTGACTTCCAATTACCTGTTTAACTTCACATACCTAGAAATATGCTTCAAGAGAGAAGCTTCAAGAGAAGTCAGTCCGTAATTTTTCCAGAAACTGAAACAAGGCTGATCATCCTGTAGCTGCTAGGATTAATTTTCTGGCCTTTTCTGAAGGTGGCTGTGACATTTGTCTTTCTATTTCTCAAAGACCATAAAAAATCCCCTAAAACCAAATTGCTATTTTCAAAACTTTTCAAAGCTTGCACATTTGTCATTGACTACATATTTTATTTTGCTGAATAACAATAGAAACATTGAAATTACACACCTCCTCTGCAGATGGCTTAACATTTTATTTCCGCTGAAGTTGTATTCATTTTCGTGGTACGTAAATTCTTCTATATATGAATTACAGATATAAAGTTTCTGTCTAAAGAATGTATCTTGGAAATCTTCAAAAGGATTATTGTGTTGGATTGCTGTCAAGTGTACTGTAGCTTGTAAGATGTCAGTGGAAATTAGAGGTGCATGGACATTAAAATCTGAACAACCAACTTAGCTGAGGAATTTTTTATGATGATTCTAAATTAGCCTACTCTTCACTCACAGGAAATTCAGGCGTTGTTTCAAGTGAACAGTCTAAAGATTATTCATATGAATTAACAGTGTAGACCTGAGTACACAAATTTGCTAATTGTAATTATGAGACTAGTATTTAAATATGCTTCCTGAGAGTTTAGAAACTGTTTTAAAATGGTTCTGTTACTCTAATTACAGCAATTCATCTGAAGTTTAGTCAATTCACATTCTTTAAGTTACTGGTCTTCTCAAAGAGGTTGACACTGTATTTATTTGAAACAATTAAAGTTATAGAAAGAAAGGCAACATGACATATGCTAATAAATTACCCCCCTGCCTAGTCCCTTGTATATAACTTGTCTTTTAGACCAATCCTTAAATAGATATGACTTTTAAATCCCATTCACCTGCACAAGAAGATGGCTTTGCACTGCTTTTTGTAAGCAGAAAACTTTATTTATTCTCTCTTCTGCATGTACTGTCAGCATAAAGTCATTTCTGTTTTAGTCTCCTACTCAAAAACCTCAGTATCTGGGAAAGTAGGTAGGAAGAAGTTCATTTCTTGTGCATGAATTTTGAGGAGCCTGTGGAGATCACTGGCAACACAAGAAAGCTCTAATACAATTCCACCCCTGCTGCTGGATAGTGTTATTAAGTGAGGTTTGTGCTTTATTTTGCTTTATTGATGTGTGAAAAACATTTTTATTTATGCTTGTAGCACAAGCAGCACATCTTACTGTTTCTACTGGCTTTTAAAAATAGTCATCTCCTTGTAAAATCTTCTGTGAAAATCAGGTCAGCTTTATTTTTGATGTCCAAATCAGCACTGAGATGCTGAGGATAATATCCTTCTAATCCTTTATACAAGTTGCTCCATACATGCATGTGTACTTCTTCTTTGTATTTCTGTACTTTTTTCCCAGTGTCCATCATGTTCTTAAGAGGAACTAGCATGTTAAAAAGTGGATCATATGTAATATGTACTAGAATAAAATATATTTTGAATGCAAAAAATAGTAAGGATAAAACCGACTAAAATAAACAAATGATTACTGACACCAGAAGTAGGTCTCTAGACATTCTTGGCATTTTATTACATGGAAGAATTTCAGTCCAGAGAGGTAATCTAATAGTCCTGGTGAGTAAAATCCAGCTCTCAACAGTCGTCATTATTCAGATGAGTTGCTCTGTACATCCTGAATAATTAGATTGTATAGTTTGGCTTGAACTTCAGCGCTTGGTGCAAAGAGCTGACTAGCATCTCTTCAGGTCATGTGAACTTAATTTGGGATCTGTAATGTAATGGAGGTTAGGCTTTGTGCACAGTTCACATGCCAGACTGACAACAGGGGATTCGCAGGGGTGATAGGGTTGAATGGATGAAAGCACTGCTGTATTACAGACTCACACTTTAAACCTAATTTGGAGACAGAATTTCACCTTTTCAACTCTTCCCCACATTCAGTCACAAAACACAATTGCTCAGACTTTATATGAGCCACAACTTTGGCCCTGCAGTCATAAGCAGAGATGTCACACTTAGTTGATCTAAAATGAGTATAACACTAGGCACAGTTTAGGACAATGTTTAAAAACAAGTAAAACTAAGTGTTGAGTATTCAGAAGTTGGATATGGTGTTAAATTGATGAGACAAAATGTGCTACATAGTCTCATGGGAAGCAAACATAGGAAGCAGGTGTAGATCTAATATTGCAGACTGTTCCTCTAGCAGAACACTACATAAAGAAATAAAAATAAGGAACATTTATTTGGTTTTACAGGTGAATGTATTTATTCACATTTTTATTTTTTATGGTAATCAAAAAAGGAAAGTGAAACCATAGTTACATTCCCCTTCTTTTGCTTGCTCACTTCTATAAAACCAGAGAATGTTTTCAGTGTTTCTTATGCCTTTCTCAATTCTTGACAGGTAAAGAATCACATGGTTATAAAAATTAGAATAAGATAGACGACAAAAGGTGATGAAAGAAGGAAAATAAAGTTACATTGAGGAAAAAGAAGAGAGCCATTGACCCAGAAATATAGCCTGTTTTCATAAACTAAAGAAAAACAAGGTATAATAGATTTCCTACCACAGAGAAATTCTAAGAGGGAAAGTATCAAAAGAAAATAAAAACTAAGCATTATATTACTGGCATTCCTGTATGTGATCAGCCCATTTTCTATCTTTCTGATGAAATTGCAAATAAATTTTATAATAATAGTGTCTTCTATTAATGAAAATGCATGATATTTATTTTGTTTTACATTAGAAAAAGCAGTGGGTGAAGAAAGGTTTTGTAGTTGGGTTCCATTCCACATCTCATCTTTATAATCAAACTGACTTATCTTGTGGCATTAGATGGAACACAAATAGATAGTAGAGGATAGAGAAAGAGAAGCAAATTGTGACATAATTTGACAGGAAAGTCTTGTGATATCAAGTAAAAAAGTTTGAGTGTCTCCTTGGAAAAAAAATCAATAAATCTGTTTTTGAATCTTTGATTTCTGCTCATCCTAATTAGAGTTCAACAAAATAAATTTTTGTATATATTTTTAAAATTATAAAACTATTCTGTATCGTTAAAAAAAGGAAGCATTTTTGCTTGAAAATATGTTGCAAATTACTTCACTTAGCCTATAGCAAAACATTCTGCATCAAAGAGCTGTGCTAACTGAAGCAACAGACAATGTTTATAAAGAAATCATGAATGCAGAAAATAAACTTAAATTTTAATTCCCACAGCTTTTGTAAACTTAGATAGTTTTATCTGTGGAGTTACATGCTTGTCCTTAAATCCAGATCAAACTTTAGTCTTTGATAATGATATAGTTCATAAACCTACAGTCCACAACTCTGGCAGATCTGGAAAAACAAAATAGAAAAAATCAGAAGTTGTCATTTCAATATGTCCAAATGGATGTAGTGGGCTTAAGTTTGAAATGGTACATTTTTATAAAAATGAGAGTATTTCTTAAAATAATCACAAAATCATAGAATAGTTGAGGCTGGAAGGCACTTCTGGAGGTCATCTGGTCCAATCACTGTGCACAAGCAAGGCCACGTAGAGCTGATTGTTCAGGATCGCGTGAGTATCTCCAAGAAGGGTGACTTCACAACCTCTCAGTGCAACCTGCATCAGTGTTAGGTCACCATCACAGTAAAAAGGCATTTTCTGATGTCCAGAGGGAACCTCCCTTGTACACCCATTGACTCTCATCCTGTCAGCTGGCACCACTGAAAGGAGCCTGATTCTGTCCTCCTTGCATCCTCCCTTCTGTATACGTTGACAAAATTCTCCCTGAATTTTTGTTCAGGCTGAGCTGTTCCAGCTCTCCCCTCCTTTCCTCATAAGAGAGGTACTCCAGTCCCTTAATCATATTTGTGGCCTTTTTTTGGACTGTCTCCAGTATGTCCACATCTCTCATGTACTGAGGAGCTCAGAACTGGACTCAGCACCCCAGATGCGGCCTTGCCACGGCTGAGCAGAGAGGCAGGATCACCATCCTCCATCTGCTGTTGGTACTTTGTCTAATGTAGCCCAGGACACCATTCTCCTTCTTCACAGCAAGAACACATTGCTAGGACATGTTCATCTCATGTCCACCAGGACCCCGAGGGTCTTTTCTGCCAAACTGGTTCCCAGATGGGTGGCCCCCATCACTGGTGCCTGAGTTGTTCCTCTCCAGATGCAGGACTTTGCAACTTCCCATGATAACTTTCCTGAGGTTCGTATCAGCCCACTTCTCATCCTGAAGGAGAAATCAGAGACTTCTGCAAAAATGGCTGCCTCACGTGGCTGCCACTGTTGCCTGTGCTGTTACAGAGACACCTCAGAATAACCTGCTACAGACACAGGGCAGTGGAATTGTTGCAGCAGCCCCTGAAGTTTGATCAGTTGTGATTAGAAATAGGCTCTGACCTTTGCTGCATGTTCTGTCCAATGTGGCCATCCTGCTTTAGAGTGCATAGTGTAAACATACAAGATTTCTCAGTGCTGGGTTATATTTCTGCACAGTAATTCTATCGCTGTGGAATGATACTATATGCAAGTTTCTTAAAAGATTATCATCTGCTTCCTAAGTTCATTTAGCTTTCATTAAGCTCTCAAACAATCACTGAGAATAACCAGTTGCTAACTGCACGGAGAAGTTAAATTCTTTCTTTTTATTTTTTTTCTAAGAGAAGGAACAAACAGTTATTGTATTTTTCATGGGGTTTTCTTTTTTGTGTATTTTGTATTTAAAAATTATTTTAAAAACGTAGATAATATAGGCAAGGTTGTGAATGTAAGCAGGTATTTAGATTTAAGATTTTAAAAAAGGTTTTTGGAGTAAGCCAACCTGATTCTTTAAGGTGTGAGAAAGGCTTCTGAAGGATTTGGTTCCTCATTTGTATACTGAGTTTCGTCTAGTAAACATAATCATCTAATTACACAAATAAACTTGAGAAAAATTGTAAAGGCCTTTGGTCCATTTTGAAATCTTTCCTTTTATTACCATTTCCACAGTAACAAGAAAAAGTTTTGCTTATATGCCATTCCTGCTTAGATTGACCAATATATTTCATATTGACTTAGCCACTTGTTCTTGTTCAAACTTCCTGTTTCCAACTTTCTGTAACTGTTGTCTTAACTCAGTTTTTATTTTATTTAAAGGCCTTTATTGTAAACTTAGATAACAGCAATAATTTCGATGGGACTTATAATTATGGACCAACTTATGCTAAATACAAACATGTACAGGACTGTAAGGTTGATCTCTTTTTAAAAAGTCTTTTATTTATTTCAGCAAAAAGAAGAATTCATGCCATTTTTTTCAGTTCCAAATGTTTTGCTTTATTTTAAAATATTTTTTTTAATTGTGAGGTTGATAGACAAAATCTTCCACAGAAACTGGCCTGATTAAGAAGTGTGTGTTTTAAGTTTATTTTTGTAAGATGGAAAAAAGACAGAGGATTTATTTGTTCTAATCTTCCAAAGTATGCAGGTAGTAAATCTTCTGAATGAGCTCCTGGACATTGTCAATTGGTTTGGATGAATTTTGGTTCAGTGTCCCTCCAAAAGCTTGCAAAGACAACCAGGAAAATAGTGTCTCTCCTTCACACCATATGAGGTGTTTAGGGGAGAACATTCAGGTAAAAGTACTTGGTTTTAGAATAATCCTGTTGCAAGTCTGAACGGTTTTTACATTCTTAATGAATAGACTCACTGTGCTTCTCTTACAGCCTTTATTATAAACTGACCTTTTCTCCATCCTCTTGCTGCTCAAGTAAGAAAAAATTGTTTAATAAAAAAATATAAAGAAAAAATAAATCTAACAAAATGGTGGAGACAGATGTTAATGGTGTCCTAATCCCTTTCTCATATAAGAACTGTAACATGCTTTCCCTTACATAATAATCAAATGCTCCCTCTCAAGTAATTTATTCTGCCCTAAAACCTTAAAAGCTTTTGGATGTGATATGTTTCACCCTTTTTTTCACTTGGAAGAGTTAGTGCTCCTAAACAAGTAAGCACTGGCTGTACTCTGATAGACCTGGTAATTTTTCTTTGCTCTTTTTTGCATTACTCTGTGGTTTTGTGTGGTCACAGATAACTCCACCCTTTAAAAAGTACTCTTCCTTGGAGAAAGGTAATGAGATAAATACTGTCTTCAGATAGTGTCTACAAAAACAGGGGAAAGAGTAGCCGTTACCTGAGGTGAACTTTTATTACCACACACAGAGATAAATCTTATGACTGCTGAATTTTAGATGCTTTTTAAGATAACTTAGAAGTCATAGATATGAAATACACAGTACTAAATTGTTTATCTACACGGCTGATAAAAAAACTGTCCAGGTAAAATACACTATTTTTTGCCTTCTTGGCAAAAAAAGACCCATGTATTTATTCAGGTACCAGCTTTCAAAGTGAAATTTTGGAACAAAACATTGCACATCCTCCAAGATATCAGCCTGAATTCAAGATCAGCAAATCGGTAACTTAACTGTAGTAAGTAATGTATAAGTAATGTATTTGTAATCAATAATATATTTATTTAATTCAATTAACATTCCTTCAGAAAAAGAAAAAAATTAAAGGCAAAGTTAATCTTCAATTGGACCAAAGTAAATGACTACCTCTATCTTTATGAAAGTTATAACTATAATTAAATCAATTACTATCTATAATTATCTTCAGGGAGGTTAAGGTTAGGGTTATGAGAAAAGCTATAAAATTGGGTCAAATGGTTTTTGAAGGAAAAATTGATAATACATTCCTGTGATGGCTTACATCTTCTATATTAAGAGCCTTTCTAAAATGTAGTCCAGGTTTGCCCCTAATCTCAGGCTAATATACACTGATCTGGTGATGCAAAGTAATTGTAAAACTGCACAGAAAAAAAAAAAAAAAAAAAAACAAAAAACAAACCAGGTCAGAGTGAACTAAATTTTGACACCTTTAGCCATAGCAAATTGTTACCTACTTCAGGAGTGATTTCACTTAACTCAACCAAATTCATACCAGTAATACATTTCTATTTTCTGCTGGTGTGTGTCTTGTGCAAAGTGCTTCCTAGGCAAAGTGACAGCAGACGCTACCTGCTCTGCAGAGGTTAAAACAACAGCACAAGAGAATCAAGTCCTTAAAAGATGTGCAAATCAAAATGTCCAGAGCAGTGAGCTGCAACACATGCTAGAGGGATTGCTTTTACTTTTGTGAATTTTGGTTCAATTTTAACAAAGAATCAGGAAAACCAAATAAAGTAAATCTAAATACACTTCAAAAACTATGCCATTTAAGCATTTTCTATTACAAATTTCGAAAACCTGTGTTGTGCGTATCAGAGGACATTTCTATTTGTACTCAAGAACAGATTTCTATTTGTATTCTCTCTTCATCATGGTCTAAGTAACGTGATGAAGACTACTGACTGGTAAATGTTCCAAAACCTAAGGAAGCACATAACTAAAGCTACCAGAAAACCTTGATTCAAATACAGGGCTACTTGTTAGAAGATTTCTCTCAAATTCCTTCTAGTAAGAAAACTTAAAAAAATTACTGAAGGCAGAACTTGGTGATACTTCTATCTACTTAATGTATAAGTTTCATGTGGCATAAATTTTTCAATGACTTTTTTCCTCTGTTTCTTACTTTATATAATTTATTAATAATATACTGCAAGTTTTACAAAACTAAATGCATCAAAGAGAAGGAAAAGAGGAGTCTGGCACAACATCTCCAAGGAATCTGGAATTAAACTCTGGTGGGGCATTTCAAGACACCCACATTCCCCTCTAGGAAGAAGATTTCTAAAGTAGTAAATTCAAATGCACCGTATTTTAAAACATGTTACTACAATATTCATTTTAACAGAATTTCTTTTATTTCCAAACCTGTCAAGCCTATCAAATGACACTGTAAACAGCTGCACTGTGCCAACACTCTTAAAAGGAAATCCTGTTTCTTGTCCAATATGAACAACTTTATTAACATTGTTTTTCTCTTGTTTAGCTTCTGCAATGCAATACCACAGTGAGTTGGAGAGAATTGCAAGTCATAATTAAGAGTACTATTCATGATTCCCCTAGAAATGTTTAAGATGGTTAATGAACACAAATGAATGATGTCACGGAGAAGATGAAAAGTGTTTTCATTCTTCATTCCAAAGCAATGAAATAACTGTGAAGCCCTGTAAGGAGCATAGACAAGTCTTTCAGCAGTAATGTATTAAAAAAAAGTATATTTAAGTCAGTGCAGTTTACTAGTGTTGACACTTCAAGGTCAAAGTTCTTTTGGGTAGGGACAGATCTTGCAAAACATAAACATATGAATGAATACAAAAATTTGAATTGAAAACCTAAGAATAAATTTCTAAATCAGGATACAGTAAATACATGTACAGCTACAATAAATAGTGAGAAGCTTTGTGTTGGTTTTCTGAGTATTTTAAGTATTAGCACCACATCTAATTTTCTTATTTAATGATACAAAAATAGTATATTTATTCTATTTCAGGAATATCTGTAGTTTTACAATGTTGAAGGATATTTTTACGAGTTTCATGAAACTTGTCAAAGCCTTAGAATAGCCTTAAAACATCACACGAAGGCTAGGGATGCCTAAATGGTGTATCTCCTACCAACCAACAGTTAGATATTTTATCAGCAGAGATAAGTACTACCTTTCACATTACATCTTGACATTCATTGCTCTGACCTTTTCATCAAATATCATATAAAAAAATTACTTCTCTGGTCAATGAAGATGAAAAATTGAGGTGTAAATCTGAAAGCGACAAATCCTTTGAAAGGGGCCTCTCTTTCTCCAGTGCCTATAGAGGGAGCCTGGCTGCCATATTTTTAAAATTCTGTAATTAGGTGAGAGAAGTCCCATCCTTCATATGACAATATGATATATGACCAGTGATACGTTCCAAACAGTTAAGCAAATAACTTCAAATCTCTGCATCCAAAACAGCATTTGGTATACTACATAAAAATAAGGAACTTTTCCAAGAAACATTTCTTGTTATTAGGAAAACAACAATAAAAAAGTGTGTATAAAATTGCTATAAGGTAAAGTTAAATGGTTCATGGGTTGAGCACGCATTTCAGCTATGCTTAACTTCACATTTGTTATTAGCTGTTGATTAATGCAACACAATAAGGGAATGAGAAAACTGTAGAGTAACAAGGTTTGGGGACACCCGCCATAGCCCATTACATTAGAAAGTTCAGATAAAAAGATATTTTTCCAGATAACAAGAAAAATAATTTTTAGTATATAGGACTAACAAGGAGATAAGTAATATAAACATGGCTTGTCAAGAGCAAATTATGCTGAGCTGATTTAATTTCCTTTCATAACAAGGCAACATTTTTTTTTTAGGTAGAGAAGAAACAGTTGTCACATATTTTGAATTTCAAACCTATTCTGTGTTAAGCCCTGTAAGAAAGTGAGGGAAATGGAGAAAAGTAGGTAATTACTCTCTAGAAAGGATGTATTAACTGATGCTACTCAAAGTTCTGTCTTAGGTCTCATTTTGCTGGCTTTATCTCTGATTTGCTTTCTGTTGTACTAAATGTATATATGAAGGCAGATTAGGAAGGACAGTAGCAATTCTGGAAGACAGGATTGCAATCGAGGAGATCTTGACAGATGTAAGAAAAAGACTGGAAACAAAGATTAATAGTTGATTCAGTCAAAATATGTGCAAAATTCCTCCCTTTTGTTCACTGTAAATGCAGATGGACATCAGCTGTAGAACATGTCAGCTAATGAAGAACACTTGATGTCACTGTTATTATTAGCCTAAAGGAGAAAAGCTTGAAGTGAAATGGAAC
This sequence comes from Platysteira castanea, assembly GCA_013397175.1. NCBI lineage: Eukaryota > Metazoa > Chordata > Aves > Passeriformes > Platysteira > Platysteira castanea. Next base: position 2,260,454 of record VYXC01010946.1, read on the forward strand.
TGGTGAGGGGTCTAGAAAACGTATGCCATGAGGAATGGCTGATGGAACTGTGGTTGTTAAGTCTGCAGGAGGCTCAGAGGGGACCTCATTGCTCTTTACAACTATCTGAAAGAAGGTTTTATTGAGATGGGGGTTGATCTCTTCTGCCATATCTTAAGTAAAAGGATGAGAGGAAATGGCCTTAAATTGTGCCAGGAAAAGTTCAGATTAGATATTAGGGGGGAAAAAAATCACTGAAAGAGTAGTTAGCTATTGGAATAGGTTGCCCAGGGAGGTGGTGGAGTCACCTTCTTGGGAAGAGTTCAAGAGGCATCTCAGTTTTCCATTTGGGGATATTGTTTAGAACTGACTATGGGTTACAGTTGGAGTAGATAATCTTGAAGGTCTCTTCCAATCTTGATGATTCTGTGAGTCTGTGAAACATGGGAAAACTTTTTGGATATTCACAAAGTAGGGGCTTGGAATCGCACAGGTCTCCAGTTACCTGCTACCAGTTATGGTTTTCACTGGCCACCACACTGATCAGTCTAACACTGCAATGGGGACCACATCACTGGAACTTCCGAAGGGTTCTTAGGCACAAAGTTTCAAGGGAGAAGTCTGCTGATAAAAATTATCTCCTTAGTGATTTATGGGAAAGTGCCCCTGCCCATGAAAGAGGTATTAGAACTAGGTGAACTTTAAGGTCCCTTCTAACCCAAACTATTCTGTGATTCTGTGATTATTGCATATGTTTACTGATGATATTACAAAAAGTATAGATCAACTATAGAGAAACTCAAAGGAGAAGAACAAGAAAGAGAAGGAGGAGGAGAAAAAGAAGAAGAAGGAGAAGAAGACCGCAAAGGGATAACTTTCCAATTCTATAAAAGAATAACTTTCCAATTCTAAGGATAGTGATTCCTGGGAATTTCATGGGACCCAGATGGTCAGGAAGGAAAGAATTTTTTTTCCCCTAAGCTTATGGGATAATGTGATTACTTACTTTGGAAGTCAAACTTTGTGAGCCATATTTGTTACTTGTTACTTATGATGAAAATGGGGTTGTGCATCTCGCCCAAATATAACTTAACTGGTGAAAGAAAGTCTTCACATTTTAAACTGTGCAAATGAGGTGATCTGTCTGTTTTGATTAAAGCTGGATTGTTAAACCCAGAGAAGAAATAAATTTTGTGGCATCTTGTATTACTATTGCTATGGAGAGTCATGTTTTCCTTCCACTATACTGGAGTATGTGATAACCTATAGCACTTCCTTTCAAATGTTAATTTTAGAGGAAAGGTGTCTCTTTTTGCCTCTACTTTAAAAATACTATAACTAAATTGAACATAAACATAGTTTAAAATGGAAAAGCCAGGAAAGCTTCTTCATTTTTTGGACTTAATCCCACCCGTATTTATATTGGTAATGATTTAATAGGGTCTTTGATAGTAGTACAATTAGGCACATCATTTGTTATTTCTGAAGATAATTTAATAGGGGTAATGTACACTTGAAAACAACAGGTGTTGAGGCAGTACCACAAACAGCAAAAACAACAACAACAACAACAAAAAAAAAAAAACAAAAACCACCACCACCACCAACAAAAAAACCACCACAAAAAAAACCCCACAAGTAAAATCAAATAGTCTCAAACCTGGCATAAGGTTGGCTTTTACAAGCACATGCAGTACTTCTAAAGGTTTGAAAGGAATCATACAAACAGACCTAGGATTAGACTTTGTTCCAAACAAAGAGGAAATTCCTTCTCTTTTAGGAAACAAAGTCTTTATTATGAATTTTTTTTGTGCATTCTCTGAAAATAAGCAGAATAACTCCAGAGCTTTATGGCAATATGAAATGTTTCAGAAAAAGAGTCATAATTTTTGCTATCCAATGGTTTAAAATGTCTGCTGAGATACTGCTGCTCCCTCTTACAGGTGTTAAAAAGTTACTGCAGATTTTAGTTCTGATATGTAGCTGTATTAAGTGTTCACAACACTTTCTTAAATATAGTATTGCCTTTGAGCAAATAATTAGAATATAGAAAACTCAGAGAATAGTCTATTTTATACTCTTTCTAATACACTTCCCTAATTCCACGGAATCTGCATTGTGCTGACTAACTAAATGCGATCAACTAAACAGAATAAAATGTCAGATTAAAATGTTCCGTGTGACCAAGCCAACTGAAGTGGCAAAGACAGCTAATTGTTGTGTTACAGCGAGCATCCAGAAAGCACATATGGCCACTTAGTTGGCAACCAAGCAACTAAGTGCCTAAGATACAGGCAGGTACTACAATGAATCACACTCTTTTGTGATTTCATTAACTCACCTTGCAAATCTATGGATTTAAGTAAATCTGATAAGGATAAGAAACTTAGGACTCATCAAGAGTTTATTTTGCTATTGCATTTATGTTACTGTACCTTAATGATCATTAAGATAATCTCTAGAATCTATTCATTTCTAGTTAGACTGAAACCCAAAATCCATAATACTGTTTTCTGCTGAACAAATAATGACAAATTATGAATATAGGAATATGTAGATGTTTATATGCTCTTCTAACAAAGGGAAGTAAACTTCTCCATTAATTGCAAGGAGTAAAAATGCTTTTTGCTATATGATGTTGCTGAGCCTTTAAAGCCTGGCCCTTTGTAATCTAATAGCTGTTGGAAAACAAAACAGAATAAGTTAGTTTTATTTTGTCACTTCTTTGCCTTACATCAAAAGTTTCAAACCTCTGGGTCAAAGACTGTCTCTGCGGGATGTATTTATGATATTGCTTTTTTACATTGTTTTCTTTTTGTATTGCTAAGAAAAAAGAAGACTCAAAAACATTTAAAAATATAGAAGAAATATATGTATATATGTAAAAGCAGGTTATTTATTGCTGACATAGCAGTAGAAATGTTCTATGCACAGCAAATTTTGAGAAAAAGAAAACCTGAAAAAGAACCAAGTCTTAGGCATAAGTAGAGCTCAAAACCTACAGTAGTGTTGAAAGTGGAATAAAGCAATGCAAAATGCTATCCTGAAAGTTGATTTTGTGTGTTTAATAGTACATACGCTAAGTACTCCCAGGGAAGTGTACTTGGACTTCTTGAAGTAAGAACATAAATCTTTACAATAGCAGGGCTCAAAAATCAATATGATATGTACCTAATCATTTTATATTAAAAAAATACTGACATAAAAATATAAAGTACTTCATTTGTCAAAATCTGAGTCATCTATTTTCTTGACTAAAAATGGCTACCTATAGTATCATGTGTCTCCAGTAGAAGAAAGCCATCTCCTTGATCACTGCGTAGCTGATAAAAAACACATTTTAAAGCTTTTGTTGATTTCTTTCTGGTTAGTTTTTGCTGTTATTTTAGAAAGTAGGAGGAAACAGCATGTCTGTCGTCTTTGTGAAAATAGTGGCAGCTTCAATATTTTGCAAAAACAGAAGTCATAGGGCAATGCTTTGCTTTGTCTATGACAAGCTCAGCAAACCGTTTGTTTTCTGAGGAAATGAAATATGAAAAAATGTCAGAAAAACTAATTATAATGGTTAAATATCAACTTTCCATCTTTTAAAATGGAACTCCAAGCATCATTTAGAAAAGTAATGGTGGGATTTGGGTTTTTAAGTTTTTGTTGAAATCAGCAAGGATGACATTATATTTATATATTAAAACAGTTTATGGTAATGGCCTAAAATTGCCACAGATTTTTGTAATTGTTTAAGCATATAGAACTCTGAATATGCTGAATGGTGAATGATCTTCAGAGTTGTGTGTGTGGGCTGTGTATTGCTAGGAATTAAACACCTCCAATTATTGAGTTCAAACGCTGAAATGCTATGTATTTCTAAAAGAAAATTAAAGAAAAGTATGAGCAGTGCTATAGTTGAGCTTGAAAACATCTCTCTGTACTAAGGTCAAGTCTCTTTTCTAATCAGATATTAACATATTCATTCATACTCTCTTGAAATGCCTTGTCCCTCAGGGACTACAGGATAGGTTTAGTGACCCTTAATTATGGTCACAGACGAAAAAAGTCATTAATGAGATAGTGCCCTTTGGCTCACATAGAGAGCAAAAACAGAAGCAAAAAACCCCCAAACACACAACAAAATGACAAAAAACCAAATCAAAACAAAAAAACCTTCAAAACAAAATGACAAAAATGCCTCCAAGCCTCTCCAAGCACAATTAATTTTAACCCAACATTTACAATATTTTGGAATATATATATATGAGTCTAATAAAGCAGTTGTTCCTCCCAAGTTCTGTTTTGTTCTGAATTTGAAGATCAAGGATTGATGTCATTTAAGGCAGCAAGGAAGAAGACACATTGTGGTGACCGCAAACAAATGCTGAGAAATAAGACAAGAAGTGTACTGAGGCCATAAATTTCTGCTGCATTCTAGCAGAATTTGAAAGATAATTGGATAGACTATGAACTAACAAGGAATAGAATAATTTATAATATTAAATATTATCCCCAGTGTAAGGGAAAAGGGGATGAAAAATATAACACGCCTTGAACTGTTGCTATGAAAACTAATTTTTTGAGTTTGTGGCTTACAAATTGTTCCTGTTTAAAAGGGTTCAGAAGGTTTGCATTACAACAGAGGATATCATAGTCTGTTTATGAGTGACCATTTGTCAGATTTCCAGGATATTTTTCATTGTCAGTTGATCATAGAATCATAGAATCATAGAATCATAGAATGGTTTGGGTTGGAAAGGATCTTAAAGATCATCTGCTTCCAACATGCTCTCACGGACTGGGACACCCTCCACAAGAGCACTTCTTCAGATCCCCATCCAGCCTGGTCTTGAACACTCCCAGGAATGGGACATGGATAACTTCTCTGGGTATCCTGTTCCAGTGCCTCACCACCTTCATAGTAAGGCATATTTTCCTAATATCTCACCTAAACCTACCCTCTTTCAGTTTGAAGGTATTCCCCCTTGTCCTGTCCCTACATGCTCTTGTAAATAGACTCTCTCCATTTTTCCTGTAGGCTCCCTTCAGGTACTGGAATGCTGCAACTAGATCACCACAAAGCCTTCTCTTTTCCAGGCTGAATAAATCCAATTATTTTACATTTCCTTGAGGGAGGGATGCTCCACCCCTCTAATCATCTTGGTGGCCTCCTCTGGACTTGCTCCAAATGGTTGATGTCCTTGATGTGTTGGAGACCCCAGAGCTGGATGCAGCACTGCAGGTGGGATCTCACCAGAGTGGAGCAGAGGGGCAGAATCCCCTCCCTCGCCCTGCTGGCCTCACTGCTTTGGATGCAGCCCAGGACACATTCGGCTTTCTGGGCTTCAAGTACACATCACTGGGTCATGTCCAGCATCTCCTCCACCAGCACCCCCAAGTCCTTCTCAGCAGGGCTGCTCTTGATCTGTCCATCCCCCAGGCTGTGTTGATAACAGCAGTTGTCCTGACTCAGGTGCAGGATCTTGCACTTGGTCTTTTCAAATCTCATGATATTTCCACGGACCCACTTCTCAAGCTTGTCCAGCTCTCTCTGGATGACATCCCATCTCTCAGTTCTGTCAACTGCGTGACTTGCTTGGTGCCATCTACAAATTTACTGAGGGTGCACTTGATCCCTTTGTCTATGTCATTAATTATGATGAAAGGACAGAATTCAGTTTGGACTAGTACGTGTATATTAACTCTATTATTGTCTAATTGCAATGGTAGGAGTGTTTTTTAATTTACTGTGCAGAAGAGGCAACTAAGATAACAAAGAAGAGGCAATTAAGTCAACAAAGGTATATTTTATACCTTTTTTATATATATTTGTATAAACATACACACAAAGTACAAGGACACAAGGACACTTGTGTATAAGGACACTGTTTTATTTTAGCAGGGTATTCACCAGTCATTTAAAACTTTATCAACTTTGGAGGTTAGTAAATTACTACTACTGGCTATAAAAAGATATTTGTTGAGTAGAAGTTCCATGGATTTTTTCCAGCATTTTTTACACTGAATTTTAATGTCCATATAAGCACAGTTCGATATATATATATTATGACAGTTATCATCATTTAGAATATTCTAATAAAATGAAAACCTGAAGAAAAAAACATCTTGTTTAAACACCCAGCTAACTGTTGACCAGTGGTCACAGTATTGAGAGAATAACATTTTGAAGGCAACAGAACTCTTGACACTCTTTGATGGCTTCAGTTCCAACTGTTGTTAAAGCTTGAGTAAGCAGTTTTAACTTCTCTTGACTGTAAGCAGCTGTTTCTCATGGGACAATGTGTTGCCTGGGGCCTTCAAGTGAGGCCACTGATTGATCAAGTTAGGCCTTCTTATGATTGGCAAATGGAAAAACTAAAATTATCAAAAAGAAAACAGAGAGTTGTAAAAATTTGAGTCAATGTTTTAAGGAATATGGAAGAAAAGAAATGGAATTTGAGAAATAAAGCAAATCATAATATATCAAGAAGATTTTCCTCATCAGTGACAATTTTACTTTTGCCAGGACACGTGTTCAAGCTGTTGTGATGGTTTCAGTCATCTTTGATGAGCAATTCTCAGTTATTCAGTCTCAAGAATGGGAATTAAACTCCTTGATCCTGCAGGATGCTTCAACTGAATCATGACATAAGTACACATTGGGGTACACGTTTTTTTTAATGTGTATACATTTGCCTATACAAACAGGCCATAATGAAGAACTAAATATTGGCTAGATAACCATGTAAAGAGAAAATAAAACTGAAAATCTCCAGAAAGAGACAATATATCATACCAGATATATTGTTTTTTAAATTTTAAAAACACATGACTCTACAGATCATTCAAGAGTATTGGTTTTCAGTTACTACAAAATATGTAGTAAATCAATAATAAAAAGAAACACAATCAACTAGATTGAATAAGTTCTAATTCTTTTGCATTGGACAGAATAGTCCAGGGACAGATTTTTTTTTATATTACATGGGTATTCGTAAGTTGCTGAAATGTATATTTTCATCTAATGTACGTATGCACTGGATCTGATTAAGAATTGTCTTGAAGGACTGAAGAAGCTCTGGGATCTAAACTCTTTTAGAAATTTAGCCTGTCAAGAATTAACTTGAATGTGTATCTGACATTGAAGAAACACATACTTTCGAATTAGGTTTTTTTTTTTTTCCTCTTATTTTAGTAATGTTTTTCTAAACTGTAATAGGACCTATCTAACCAGCACCAGGGTTTGCTTCTACACTTAATCATTCTATCACTTCATAAATATTTGTATAAATCAGCTCAGAGAGGAGTAGGAAAAATAGGTATCTATAGCAAATGAACTACACAACCTTCTGCTTCTACAACTGATATTTTCATGGTCATGTTCTGAGCTTTAACACTGACTCACAACAAACCAAAATCCTCTTACATAGTAAAACTGAAAATGCATTTCATAAGAAAGTAGAGAAATGTACCAAGTATTTTGAATTTTACAGAGCTGGCTCATGAGTCCTGAATATCAATAAATTGGATTCTGAAAAGCAATCCTGACTGGTTTTCTAATTTTCAGAAGTTGATAGAATAATGCTTCAGTAGTTTTTCTGTTCCTCCTAATTAAACAAACAAAGAAAAACACTCCCAAGATTAAAATGCATACAGCGCTCAAGAGAAATTTAATTTAAAATAACTTTACGGGAGGACATAAAAGTAGTTTACTCTCTCAGCTTAAATAAAATTGTATACAATGAGGAATATTACCAAGAGTGGAGAAAAGAAAATTACATCTACAAGAAATGAGTGTGTGCCATTCTGTGTTTCTCTCAGAAGCTAAGGGAGTTAATACAGTAGGGGAATGTGAGAAGGACGACAACAAACTCCCTTCCTAATTTCAACTATCCTCACAATGACATCCAGAAAGTCTCCATACAAATAGATCTTCATCCTTTGTCTTCTCATGTGCAAGTGTAAAATGATCTTCCCATAAAAAATAATCTCAGAAAAGTTTTCCACTTCCAAAAGTATATACTGCGTATGCATGTCAGGGAGATGTATCATGGCTGGTTTAGAATAAACACTAACAGATCTGTCAGGTGAGCACCAGAAAAGGTCATTGCATTGACTGCGAGGTGGATATACCATTAAGAGTTAAATAAATGAATAAATTGGGCTACCATGCAAATGTTTCTTCAGATGGTCCTATTTCTTTTCAGAAAATTAATGAATGTTTAATACCAAATTATATTCCATATGGTATTTTCCTTTTTGTTGATTACCAATTAAAAAGTTACTACAGGAAAAATCTACAAAATATAGTCCACACTCTTTCGGTGGTAGCATATCTTTTTAATATAATAGGATCTTGTAAAAAAGGCTGAGATAAAAACCAAAATGGTGCTGAGGAACTTTTTTGTGTGTTTTTTCTGTCAACATAATGCATCATATCAGAACCTTTAACTACACAAAATATGCTCAAATTCTGACACAATTTTTCTCTCTCTGAAACATTTTCCAGTTCAAATGAGATTTTAAATAGGAAGAGGTAGGGAACAAGAGTTAGCCTAACATGTCACTAATCCAGGGGTGTAAAAGTGACTCACCTGTAACACTGGAGACCTTAGTTTGTCTTTCTTCTCTGTATGATTTCAGTCATTTTGAACCTTCATCTTTTATATTCAAGGTGAGTGCCATTGTCAGTAAACTAGAAGGTTAGTCTCTTTCGCTGACCTAATGAATATTCATCTATATAAACAAAGTAGAACAACCTCACTAAGAAAGAGAGAGCAACTTTGGTTATTCATATGTATTATACTCATTACAGGGGCCAGAAATTCAAAATTAAATCTTACATTCACTTATTCTGCCAAAAGGGAATCACAAAAAGCATGCCAATTGCAAATATGCAAACAAGGATGGTAAATATTGATAAAATTACACATTTTAAAGACTGTGAATGTGTGCAAGAATTCTTTGTATAAGTAATATCTTGAGTAGATAGCCTCTGTAATTTCCATCAAGTGGATTCTTCTGTAGTCCTTATGTCCCCTCCATGCCTTTTCTGTTAATTTAAATGCTGCTTGTGCTGCTACTGACACCTCATTCCAGCTGCAGGATCAGCCTTTAAGAGAGCCAGGCAAACTGGAAGCATCTTTTCCAGGATGTATGTTACAGCCAGTCATTAGTCTTATAACATTTAGGTACAAAAGAAAAATTGCAACCTTTGTAAGTCACACAAATATAACTTCATGTGCCTGTCAGGGCATAAATCCCTGATGTTTTACAAGCTGCTCTTGCATGTCTCTGTTTCTATTTTGTATATCTGAATCTAAATTACTTTTATTACTAGTCAGATTGATTTAACCTTTCTTCAAGAGCTATCATATCCATTTTAAAGAGGAAATACTTTGATCCATACATAGCAGAGTTATGATAAAAAACTGCCAAAATGAAAAACTAGTGGCATAAGTGAAAGTTTCAACGTCTCATGTTGCTAAATGTCAGAAGATTAAAAAAACCTTTAAAAGTACTCCATTTGGATTTGAGTTTCTTAGTGAAATGTCTGCTAATTTCTGGAGATAATTTGAAGTAATGAGGAGGGGGAAACCACTTGATTGAAGAATTTTTAATTTATGCTTTCAAAGCATACTTATATACCGGTGTCATAACATTGAAACAAAGAAATATAAAAATATTTATCCATAGAAAATATATCAAAATGCATAAATTTAGGGTTTGAAAATCAGTACTTGATTATAAATCTCCTCTATTCTGTTATGACTCAAATGAATTTCTCTCCTGTTGTGTCTTAGTTCCCAAAATTTAGAAGCACAACCTGGCTATTATTGACCCCAGTTCCAATAAAATCAGCGACTTTCCACTACAATGTCATATTCATATTCACTTAGCAATACTTGTTTGCCCCTTATATCCTAATGGTTCTTATATGCTACATTTGCATTTTATTATTTAATGTAGCAACATGTACTCATTAACACAGCTCTTCTTTGAGAGTCAGCCAAAGGAAGTGCACAAGATAAAAAGACAGGATACAGGACTATAAACTGTTCAGTGTTAGTTGTCAGTTTTTAAGTCAGAAAACTTGAAAGAAGTGGTTTGTAGTTCTTTGCGTCATGGCAAACGAGTTTTAAGTAGGTCAGATGGGTTCTCAGGATTAGGAGGTCTGTGTAATGTGGTTTAAATGGCTGTAGGGGGGCATGATTCACTGTACATTCCACATGGCTTCCAAATATAACTGCATTTTTTTCTGTGAGAATCACTGTATAAATAAGTTAAAGAAGATTTAATAATAGTGATATGTTCTATTTTTCTGTATTGTGTTATATAAATTTCTCTGAATTAAAGAATAATAATTCCGTTTATTAATGATGTCTTTTTTATTGATTGAGTTCATCATTCATCATTATAAATGCATAAAATGAAATCTCTTATTTAAGACTATATAAAATATAGCAAAGGGAATTTTTTCTCAATATCTTTATCAATATTTAGAATTCATGAGTATACAGATGTATGTCTGTGTGTACAAAACAGTCATGAACAAAGAGCAGGACATGTAGAGAAATCTGCAATTGTATTTACACTTGCCTGAAGAGCAACATATTTTCTAAGCTAATTGGCAATTTGTGGTGCATTTCAAGATCAGGAATGAACATGAAGAATAAGCTGGGAAGAGACATAGATACTTCAAAATAATAAATTTATTGTGTTAAGAAGACATTTGATACTAAAATTATCCACAATATGAACGTACTAATGTAATATATAATCTGATTTTTTTTTCTGTGTAATTATTGTTATTTCAGAGGGACTAAATATTTAACTGGATAACTCATTTTTAAAATATTTGTAAACAGGATTTTTGCAAGGGAGATGTGACAAATCTTAAGGGAATATAAATGACTACCTGCCCAGCTGGGAAGGAGGGGTGGATATCATCTCTGTGGCTAATTTCACACAGAATTAGATAGCCGAAGAAGGAAAGCAATGCCTCTGGGGATAACAATCCATGGGGAATGACTGCATAATTATTGTGTTTGGGTTTTAATAATTTTTTGCCTGGTTGTGTCTCAAGTGGCTGGGGGCTTCATGTTGGAAATGTTAACTCAAGAAGGGAACCCAAAGTTTTCCTGGCCTAAGGCTTATCTACAAAAACAGCCAATAACCATTGCCTAGGCAGAGGAACATAGAGCAAGCACACTGTGAGTCTCCTCTTACACATTTGTCCCACCGCCTGTTAATCAAATATCTATGCAATTCCTAAGCATCCAGACAGTTGAAGTCTTGAAGGACTTCCTGTACTCTTCAGTCCCTTAACAATGTTTTATCACAAGTCACTGTGAGTTCGTAGTTTATAAATGTGCCATAAGTTTTTTGCTTAAGTTAAGCTTGATAGAATGGTTCTTCTATGCTGGGGAGAATGTTTATAACTTAAAAGCTCAAGGTTATTGCATGTAGAATTACTACATAGTTCTTGTCTTACTGTAAAGATGAGCAACTTCTTTTTAATCAGTGCTAGGAATTTAAAGAGTTTCTATATTTTTATTTAGATATAATCACACTCACTACTGAAAGCAGTGCACATCTGGAAGTTTGAAATGTGTGACTAAACTGTACTTCTGAAAAATATTATTTTTTAATCATTTACAGAAAATTTTTGGGACATCAATCCATTCAGTAAGTCAAAATAAATGTTAGAGCTGTAAGTGAATAACAAGGTGATCTCTAGGCTCTGGGCTGAGTTAAACTGCAACTGAACAGGATATAGGAATGACAGGGGAGGAGAAGGGGGAGCGGGGGGGCGAACCCCAACACCTCACTCTTTTGTTTTTATTAAAAAATGACAAACAATTTCCAAGAACGCAAGCAACCCTTTGAGTTTCAAAAAAGTCCAAACAGAGCATTTTGAAGCATCCCAGAGCTGGCAGGAGAGAGATGGAGCCTTCTCAATGCCCTTTGTGGGGATAGATAAAGTGTTTTCAACTAAAGATGGTTATTTCTTAGATAAAGTGTTTTCAACTAAAGATGGTAATTTCTTTCCCTCCCCCCTTTTATCCTCCCATCGGCATTGGAATGGAATTTTGGGGAAAGGGGATTGCATAGGGACACCATGGAGTAGAAAATGGACCAGGAATAAATTGGGGACAATAGGATGGGGGCAAATTTGGTATAGGAAAAAAGGGAAAAGTAGGCTGAGGGTAGGGAGATTGTTGGCATGCATATT
>VYXC01010949.1:0-114172 GCA_013397175.1 Platysteira castanea
AACCAGCAGAGACCATAGATGTACATAGAGACTTCTCCAGCTACTCACCTGAACCACCTTGAGAAAATGGAAACACAGCTTGCAATTGTCAAAGTTCAACAATCTCCTGTTTTGTTGTATTTGGTTTGTTGGTTTTGGTTTGTTTTTTTTTTCTGTGAGTGTCATCATAAACCTACAACTCAATTTATTTTTAGAGATGAATGTAAATTCAGGTCTTATCCAAATGGTACTCTGCTTTTAAAAACAACTTTCAGCTTTTAACAAAGGTGATGGAATATTTAATGAAAAATTTATTATTTGCAAAGCTGATTTTACTGCTACAAAGCTATGACATATTTCAGGCTGAGAAAGTTGGAACTGTTCAGCCTGGAGAAGAGAAGATTGCATGGTGACCTCATATCAACCTTCCAGAATATTAATGGGGCCTACAGGGAAGACACAGAGGGACGTCTAGTCAGGAACTGCAGTGATGGGACAAGGAGTAAGGGGTAAAAATTGAAAGAGGGGAAATTTAGGTTAGATATTAGGAAGAAATTTGTTGATGTGAGGGTGATGAGGCACTGGAACAGGTTGCCCAGAGAAGCTGTGGATGCCCCAACCCTGGCAGTGTTCAAGGGTAGGCTGGATGGTGCTTTGAGCAACCTGGTCTGGTGAGACGTGTCCCTGCTTATAGCAGAAGGGCTTGGAACTAGAAAATCTTTAAGGTCTCTTCTAAACCCTTACCTTTCTATGATTCTATGATACAACAGCATTTTAACTAATCCCCATTTGATTTAGTCAAAAAGCTTAAAATAGCTGGTGCTGTTACAAATGCATACGTGCTCTGTCGTACTATTTTCCTAGGATGGGCAGAAATCTCAGGGATGATAAATTCATGTAAGCTTTATAAAAGCCAGTGGCTAAGCAGGTGAGAGACACTTAGTTTAGCAATTTGGCTGGGAAAAAGGTTTCAGCATAAGTGAAGCAGTTACCTATTCTGTTCGGTCTGTCAGCTGACTCACACGCACACAGTGGGAAGCAGGGACAATTTGGGTCACTTCCACAAAAGAATAAGGATTCCAATTTACAAAGACCCAATGCAAGGCCTCTTTGAGACTGAAAGTACTAAGAGAGGTAATACTTGGCATGAAGCATTTGAAAACAGACAGGAGAGAAGAATTTGTGAGCCTTACGGTGTACAAGCACTGTCCCTGTAAGGATTCAGCATGGTGTTGTACAGTTACAGTACAGCCCCTTCCAGAGACTCAGATTTTGCAGGTTTTTCAAACTCGTGGCAAAGCTGGCCATGCAATGACACATTTCCATTTTAAATAGAGATGCTGCAGCAAAACAATTTTACTATGCAGATACAGCCACTAATTGCTCAAAGCTACTTCTTAAATAACTGAGCTACTTCCTCAGGCTGAGGGATCAGTCTATTCCCGGAATGGCCAAATTTGCAAATTTTATCAGAAGCAAAAGTACACAAGAGCTGCTTCTCTCCTTTCTAAGGAAAAAGTGTGCTGCATTTAGGACAAAATGCTGAGCTTTGACTAGACTGAAAACCACAGCAAATGAAAAGACCTCAATTATAGTTTTAAAATCCTTCACTTCACATTATTTTAAATTTTTAATTAGATGTCACAACTGTAGTCATTTAGAAGTTATTAAATTACACCATTCAGGATACACTGGGAGGAATTAGTCCATATTAGTGAATATTCATGAAAAAGGTGGTGGGATTTTCTTTTTCCAGCATTAGAGGCTACAGATGGGTTCCTAGATATACGAAAATGAAGAGATCTTTGTTAGTTACTGTTATATAAATGTACTTTATTCTTGCTTTTAGGAAAAAAATGAAACCAATGAAGTACATGCAAAGAGCAGAAAGATAATCTTAAATAAAGAGGTCAGAGAAAAACTGATGGATGCAAGCAGATAAAATAATTGATCATAGAATGGCTTGGGTTGGAAGGGACCTTAAAGATCAGGGACATCTTCCACCAGACCAGGTTGCTCAAAGACCTACCTAGCCTGACCTTGGACACTTCCAAATACTAACTCATATTAACTTTCCATATTTTTGAGAAACTAAATAATAACAAAGAGAAAATAGAAGAAAATTTTCTGAAAACACAAGAAAAATAGAAAGGTTGTTTAATGTGGTATAAATTAAGGAAAAAAAATGTGTATATGGAAGATAAGAAAAAAGAGAAATTCCCCATATTATAATGCTCAGTCTGTAATGCTTTTTCCTAATAATCACATCTCAGCTAGAAAAAAATATAACAATGGGTTAGATATTTGCTTTAAATATCTGTAAGGCCCATAAAGAAGTTATGCTATTTTTGTAATATTTGACATTAAATGCAGCAAAACAACTAAAAAAGTGATGATATACAGTTTTCAGGAAGTAGTCAGCAAGATTTTAGTGATCCTGAGATAAACAGGACTGAAAAGTAAACTATAGCAACTTGTCAAAATCAAAGATACTACATCTGCATAAAAATGATGCACCTGAATAAGAACTGTTTCATATTAATTCCTAAGAAAAATGTATTTGAAAAACACCTTCTTACTCACAGGTATTCAGAATAATTGTCGAGCCTAGGAAACAGTAAGTGATGCTACAGTTAGAAACCTTCCAATTTTCCCAGCTGAACTGATTAAATAGATCAAAAATTCAAGTTGCATAATTCACAAAAGAAGAACAAAATCATTAGCACTCACTGTAAAATCCCTTGCAAAGAGGGATTGCAACACTTTGTTTTGCTGATGCCCTAGTACCATATTATTTTTTAATGACACAATGAGCTGTCAATTGAGATTAAGTTCCTTGGAAAGGTCTTTTCATTGAATTAAGCTTCTTAATAAAAATAATTGCTTTTCTAATTCCCCACTGGGCTACTGAAGCACAATCCAGTACCAACTATATAAAAAGCAGAGTCTCAATCACTTCAATTGATATTTGGACTGGAACCATAGCATCAAAACCAAAGCTATGGCCTTGGCAAAATAATATATAAGCAAGAATGGGACTGAATATGTTGCAGAAAAGTAGATGTGCTTAATGATTTTAATGCAGAAAAAAGTTATTTCATTGTTTAGTTATATTTAGGCTTCCTTAAATTGATGTATTTTCAAAAGCAAAGAAAACGTAGGAATAGAAAGAGCAGCAGCTTTCCCTTACAAGAGATAGATCAGATAGCTACGGGAAATTGTATTCTACCAACCCAGCTAAGAGAAGAGCATACAAAAGGAAGTTTAATGAACACTCTAACTGAAATGTTGAGATTTGTATTCACGTAATAGCCAGCCCTTTCTGAAATTTACACTTTGTAAAAGAGATTATGTCTGGGCAAAGACTTCCCTGAATTTATAGCAGATTTTATAGGTCTATCTCCACTGGCAAATTTGGTGCTGTGTAATGAAGGAGGGTGGGTTTTTGGGGGGTTTTTTTGTTTGTTTTTTGAGGGTTTTTTGTTGTTGTGTGGTGGTGGTGGTGGTTTTTGTTTGCTTTTTTGGTTTATTTTTTGGGTTTTTGCTTTTGTTTTTTCACTTTATGGAACTACCATAGCTGGCCTGCAGAGCAGATAACCAATTGATTTCTGCTGAGAAAACATATCCTGGGAAAAGCACAATGGACACTGATTCATGCTGCACAGCCATGGAATATTTTTTTCTTTTCCCAGATGCTCCAAGTTGATCAAAGGAATGTAGATACTCAGACCCTGTGGAACAATCAGCTGCTGCATTAAAAATGAAAAATAGAGATGTTGCAAAACAAATGGAACCTTTCAGGGTGCTTCTTTAACTAAACTAGTTATTAGTTTTTATTAAGAATCACAAAAATTTTATTACCTAAAAACCACGGATATTACAGTGAGAATCAAGAGATCTCTGGTCCTGATGCTGACTTGCAGGATAACTCTGAGATTCCTCTTTCTGTTAACTCGAGGTCTGCTTTTCCACTCATTTGTCTTGTCTAAATGTGAATTAGGTAGAACTACTTCTTTTTGTATAGTGCCAGGTACAGCTGCAGCACAATTCCCTATAAGCTTAGGACATTTTATTGAGACAACTGAGAGATAGTTTGGAAACAGCAGTTAAAAAACTAAAAATCAGTGTTTTGGGTGTGTATACGTGCACAGAAGCCAGAGAGGCTGGTCTCTGAGTTTTTTCTGGCTTTCTCTTTACAAATGCAGAAACACTGAAAATGGTGGGTATGAAACTAAATAATTAATTAGCTTTCCATGTATACCCATTAATTAAATTTCCATTAGATTATAGTGAAATTTCCTTCCACACAATAACTGCAAAGAGTTAATTTAACAAACTAGTCAAAAACACAGTAAAATTTTCATCTATTTACAGTTTGTTTGGTTTTTTTAAATTTTGTTTTGTAGCAGGCTGCCTTAAATATTTATATTTTGCCCTAATTTTTATAATTAGAAATCATAACTGCTTCAGTATAGCTCATAAGTAATGAGTAGATTTTTTGCATTAAGCCAATCACCTCTCAGAACCTAGGACAGAGAAAAAGTGAAGCATACTTAAATAGAGTAACAGACCCCTTCTTCCCTGGATGGTGTAAAAAATGCTCTCTGTCGTTGTCTTAGCTGTTAGTTTTAGTTGTAAAGCAACACAGAAGAATATATTAAGCACAGTGCAGAGGTTTAACCAGACACTTCTAATGAAAGATTTGCAAGGGACTGACTATAAGGCTGCTCAGAATTCAAGCAATAAAATTGCTTTTGGGAAGAGAACATAAAGTAACATGTATTAGGTGATTACATCACAGGACATTCCATAACCAGATTCATTGCTGCCTTGTTATCCCTTGATGGCTGCGCCAAAATAATTTTTATCTTGCAAAATCAATCCTCAGCCTTGAAAAAACAAATGAAAGTCCAGCTTTGTTGTTCATGAATTAAAAGTAAAAAATTGTTTGTAGCTATGGGAAACAATGTTCACCTTAATTAAAAAGTAATTTCAGACATAATTTTAAACGTGCTTGTCTATATTTAAATTGTCTGTTATGCCAAATGATTCATACATCAGAAATGGTACACATGGTATGAACAGAAACAGGTTCTCCTACCTTATTAAATGTACAGCCTGATCTTAAAGAAACACTTCCTGCAGTGCTAGTAGCTAACATTCTTCTGGATACCAGTCATTATAGCTTTTCATTATTTTTAACCTGTTTCTGAACAGGGAGATATTTATTGAAGAATTCTTCTCATATCTTCTCTGGATTTCATTCCATTGCTGTATATTTTCACTGGAGCTTGACTGACAGTAAATATTTTGTACTTTATGTATATGTAAAGGTATCCAATTAAACTGCTGTAGTCTGTGAAGTTACATTACTTAGAAGCATTAAGATAATTGCACACTGTTCAAGAACTACCCCCAGCTCAAAACATACCCATTTACCCCTAAAAGCCTGAGCAGATGTCTTTCTCTTTTTAAAATGTACTCTTAATCCCCAAAAAATTAAATAAAATACAGAACATCACCATCACGCAACAAACTAAGGGAAAACTCATGAACACCCAATAGTATTAAAGTTATTCTGTCAAAATAATTTATAAGCATATAGAATTATTGCAAAAAGACTCAATTTATAAAAAAAATCAGTAACAAAAGCAGAACAAAAAAATTAATGAATTTGATAAGAAATGTTTCTCCAGATAGATATTCTCTTCTTTAAAGACCATTTAAAAGTTAAAATCCATCATCAGCCCGCTGGACCAGAATTTAGTGAAAAACAATCTCCTTTATTCTAATAGTAATTGATCTCAAATTCTTGGATATCTATAGTAATTTCTGGATCCAGCACTGAAGCTGGAAAACAGGTTTGCTCACGCCCCACAATATCATCGAAAGTGGGTTTGGAAACCCACAACAAGCCTATAACACAAACCCTACGGGTTCTTTAAGTAAGCATTAGCTCACAGTTTAAGATGACTGGTTGTCCACCACTGGCAGTGAAAATACAATCAGTGCAGCGTGTAGAACCCAGAGATGCTCAGCAGCCCCAGTGCCACTGTCCCCTTGGAACTGAGCTGTCTGGGCTGTATCTGTCTGGGCTGCACCAAACAGATCCTTAGCAGCTACAAAGGGTGTGGATTTTTTTCCACAAAGGCGCCCATATATGGGCATTTCAACTCCAGTGTCACAATCTGCTGGCTGAATTTTGCTGCTGTCACTGAGCACTTCTTTAAAATTGTGTTTAAGATAGAGGAAAGTAAGATTTCCTACTTTTTTCTTATTTCAAAGGATTATTTGACGTGCATTTTTAAAACAATATTCAGAATTCACTTAATTAAAATGGAGTATGCAGCCTGGACCTCCCTGTTATTAACTCTTCTCTTTTTGCAAATCGGTAGCAGTTCCTTTTAAATCAATGGGGAAGGGGATGGAGGGGGGGGTTGTTCTGTCTCCATGGAAACACTGCTAAACTTCCAGCTTAAAAACCTGTACCAGGACAATGGTACTTTTGCCAGACCAGCTTTGACAAACAATATGTGTTTTTCAGATATCATGGCTACACGGCTCTCTGCAATTCTCTGACCTGAGAGATCTCGGTTGGGTTCTGACACTTTGGTGTCTCACGGAGTTGGTATTTCACATTCACATTTCTCTTACAGCCAAGCAGTCCTGTCTGACTTCAGAACACCTATTGAGGCCAATACCTTTAGGACAGGCAACAGGGCCCTTGTAGGATCATTTCTGATACCCTCTGCTCTTAGGTGAACCTCAAGAGCAGCTGGCATGATGCGTCACAGTCAGATGGGACAAGCTTGAAGTGCCTATGGCATGGGCTGAACCATGAGACTCTCGTAAGGCCATGAGAAATAATCACTGCCATGTTTCACAGATGCTACAAAGAATTTTCCAGAAGATAAATATTCTGAGTTGGCAGAAAATGTACCCTTTATAGCCTTGTCAGGAGCTGGCTCCCACACAGCAGTATAGAAACAACAGCTTGCCTCCTCCTGGAGCTGCATCAGTTAGGGAATGAGTTGGTCTAAATTTATTATATTAAAAAAAGAAAATAAAAATGTAAACCAAAAATAAACAGCATTATGCAGAGAATTATCAATTTTGTTGTTTTATGAGGTACTTGATTTACCATGTGTTCTGATTTAACATGGCTGTTTGAACAAGAGCACTGAGCAGCAAGAATACTACCAGGGGCTACTGTTTATTCCAATCATGCTTATCACCTGTGGCTCTGCATATCTTCTATTCATCTACAAATGTGGATCAGAAGAACAGAACTATCTGATTACCTGACAGGTTTGAGCTGGGCAGTGAAAAGTTTCAAAACCTCTCCTTGTTTTTGAGTTCAGTCTCCATTAATCGGAGAGTTAAAAGATTTGAAATGCATTTACACACAAAGTATAACACTGAATAAGAGTAAAGCAACTGTAACCTTGTAAAAAAAATCCCACTTTTAGTAATGTTGTGGTTCCACTGAAATCAAGGTGTCTGCGTCACTGAATGACTATTTCCATCAACCAAGTCATTTTGCTTTTCAAGTTTGCATTTTTGGGGGTAGTTATAAGAAACAAAATAAATCAGCCTTACATTGTCATAACTGAGATTGATGGAGTTAGTACTCTAGGCCGGCTATAAAAAAGATAGAAATATGTAAAGTACAGGAAGCTGAACTGTGAAGTTACAGTAAACTAAACCAGTTGGTATATCGTGGAAGAGTGCAGAAGTGAAAACATGCAGAAGAAAAGTCAGAGATGACAGTTTCTCTAATGCTATCCCACATATCGCGTGATATTCCTGCTAAACTCAGTCTTTGCAAATAAGGCGTACTTGCAAATAAATTTGGTAGAAACGTTATTCATGTATGCTTGGTGTCTGAACACACATTGTACCAGCCCCAAGGAATGGTGCACAATTTATGTTTTTCTACCAACAACACTTTTGCAGTGTACACAGCTCAAAATGGCTTTGTCTGCATCTTCGATAATGTGTACTACCTCAGATCAGCAGTTTTTCATTCAAGCTTTAATGAAAACAATACTCAGAGCTTTCACACGGGGCATTAGATAAGCCTTTCTCTAGAAGCTGGCTCAGAATCTCCCCATTCATTCAAATGTTTCTAGAAAGTTCATTTTAACTAACTCTACACATTTTTGCTGCCCAGTGAGAAAGTTTATTCTCTGAAGGTGAATTTGCTGCAAGAGTGCAAAGCTTTGTTTAAATAGCTAACTCAAGCAGAAAAAAGTGTGGCAATATCAGAAAGAAGTTATATTTCTGTTGTGGTAAGTCTATTTTACTGATGTTATTAAAACATATCTCCTAATGATTCACATACAATTTATTCTTTTCCACTTTATACTTCTTTGGCCAAGACATTTTTCAAATGCACCCAGCTGAACTAAAGACCAGGTCTTGTTAAAGTAGAAACTAATAAAGGTGTCTTATAAGAACAGTCTTTAACTCTTCATAATTTTACATGCTACTAATAAGCATTTAACGGATTTGTTTTACAAAATGTTTCAGGATGTCAGTGGAATGGAAAGTAATTTGACTTTCTTGCACAACATGAAAAACATTGACATAAAAAACATATACTCTTGGTATCAGCATTGCCATTATAAAACTACCATCTAGAGCAGTTTTAGGATTATATTATTGACAGTATGTAAGAACTATAGCTCGATAACAAAAAAAAAATAAAAGGGTAAAAAATAAAAGGGTAAGAGCAAAAAATCTTGCATTTTTACTAAAAATAGTCATATTCTTTACTGTTGAGAATATTCAGGCTTGTGCATGGAAAACCCTCTTATAGCAAACTCTTTTACAATTTTTATAAGCAAA
Organism: Platysteira castanea; assembly: GCA_013397175.1. Lineage (NCBI taxonomy): Eukaryota > Metazoa > Chordata > Aves > Passeriformes > Platysteira > Platysteira castanea. The sequence goes on from VYXC01010949.1 coordinate 8,830, forward strand.
AAAAAAAAAAAAAGCAAATTATATCCTTTGTGCCCAGCTAAAACTGTGGCTCTGCAGCTACATTTTTGACAATGGCTATTGAAATGGTAAATAATAAATACTATTTTCTGCAGGAAAAAGCTCTAACCATATTAAATAAAGAGAGTGCAAACTGATATTTTATGTGGCATGGAATAGCATTTTTTTCTTTGTCTTGGTCTTCTAGTACTTTGAATAAAGACGAATATTTGATTGCAAGGCAGAAGAGAAGGTTGTCAATCATTAGAGATTTCAGACATGAGTTACAGCTATTGTAAATTATTGGGTTTTGTTGTTTAAAGGTTGTGGTTTCTTTAATCAGTTAAAAGAACCAACAACAATAACAAAATAGGTATAATTTTAAAGTAGTGAAATAATACCCCGTTCTACCAGTACAACTGTGTTTATCTCCAGCTGTAAATTTGCAAGATCAATCAGATCATCATTTTGCATCTCAAAAAAGGGCATGAAATATTTTCTTCCAGGATACTTAATATAGAAAAGTTAATATATTTTGCAACAACAAAGAAAATCAAACATTGAGTTTCAGAAAGGGCAGTCTGAATCTTAGAATAATAATTATGTTAGGACATGGTTTTGAACATATAAAGTCTCTAAAGCGCTACTACAGCAGATAGATTCCAAAAGGAAGTAGTGCTCAAGTTCTCTGTGCTATGAGTGTACAGGTTCTGTATCTTCACTGATTTAGGCTCGTGTTCAGCACTATCACAAATGCTTACAGATACATCTACTGTGACTTAGCACTCTTAAAGCTCCATATGGTGAAGTAGGTGGCAGGATAAATTTCTTGAGCAGAAGTCTGTATGATGAGAAACGTATTCTTAAGTGAAGCTTTGCATAATGGAGTAAAACACTTTCTGCTATGTTGTTATTTCAGAAGATTATTTTTTCTATTTACACACAGGTACACAGAAACTATTTCTTAATTTATTCTTAAAAGGAAACCAATATGCTTAATAAATTGATGACAGATCAGAGATTAAAATAGCAAAAGCGTTGAAAATTTGCGTAAGGGGACATGGATACACAACAAAAGTTAGGATTCTACTTTTGTTCCTTAAAACAGGCTCCTGTGAAAATTCAGTTTCAACAAGATTTGTAGGGTCTGATCTTTGGGGAATAAATAAGCCTTAGGGTGACAAAAGTAGTGTCAGTTCAAGGTTTACCTTCCACCCTTTGATTTATTCCTTATCTTCCTCCCACATTCCCTCTCAACCTTGCCTCAACTCCCCAGAATTTCAGTTGGAAGAACAATGCTGGCAAAGTTGAGCTGACACTGCACAGAATCTGTTTGAATGTCTATACACACATAATGCAATAAACCCACAACGGGAAAAAGCTGCACGTGCATAATTGCCAACCACCTAATTTCTAGATGAAGTGTAAATAATGTATTCAAAATCCAATTTCTAATATTTCACATGTAAAAAGAAGCTGACCTGTGTTTAGCTCCTCAGTCTTTTCAATCTTGATTCATAGTTGTTGTAGAAACCTCTCCTCAGCGTAACCCACTTAAGCTCAGCATAACCCGTTTAAGGACAGACCTTCTAGATGCTAAAAGCCTTCTGGGACTGTAGTTTGCAGCTTAAAAAGGAATACAAAATTGGTAGTATAAAATAAGAAAAGAACACTTAGAATATGCACTTGTCTGTAAATAGATTTTTTGATGGTGCTATTTGATTTCTCTTTGGAGGACAAACACGATAATACTGGCTACAATACCAGTTCTCCATACATAAATATTGGCTTCAGAAGCTAGGTTTCATTTTTTATGGCCCAGAACTAAATACAGCAGCTGTTATTCAGCAAACATAAAATCATCACATGTCTGATAAAAATAACATACTTATTAGTGCTGTATTGCAATAGATTTGATATTGTTGTTTATTTCAAATGACTATGCAGCGCTGGAAAACTAAAAAATGATGAAAGGCTGAAAAAAAGTTTTCCCCAAAATCAAAACCCAGGGGTTTTCAGTTTCCCACTGCAGACAGGCAAAGCCTCATGCTCCAAGGCTGCACATGCAAAGTTATAAAACCAGAACTCTTGGGAATCAGATCAAGCAGTTCCAGAGGCATAGGAAGATGGCCTCTGTGTGGCTTCACTTTTGGGGTGCAAACAGCAGCAGCAAGGGCTACGCAAGACATTTGGTGCATTCCCGAGTGAAGAGATAGAAGCATTTTTTTGCACTAGTCAAATCCATCTTGTGAATAGTTGGGATGTACAAATTATCATAAATAAATTCAGAGATGTGCTGAGAATCTTAATTTTAATTTTATACAAATATGAAGTCTGTGTTCTGGCACATTTTCCATGAATATAATCAAATACTAGCCTGGAAACAACCTCTACAAATGATAATTAGAAACTAGTTTGCGTGGACTTGTTAACTAGGTTGCCCTGTCACCAACTCTAATAAAATTTTAGATGAGGGTCTTGCCACTAAAGATTTGCTTTCCCTTGCTTTTCTAGCTGATGCTACCATACCCAAGAAAGCTTTTAAAATGTAAACATGAAAGACATAGCCAAAGAAATGTACAAACAACCCCTTAAGACCAATCTTCAACCCTAGAGAAAGATAGATAAAGAAAAGTAATGTAAAACAAATCCCTGCAGGTTTCTGAAGATTTTGTTACAACAGAATAAGGGTGAGACTGACATATTTGCATTTCCCTGATGATAGCCTATGTGGCATTGTTGTGCACAGCACTTTTTTGGACATAATTTGAGACTTAAAGATATTTTTAAAACTTGAATATATGGAAATTAGTAACAAAATACTATCTTTATTGAAGGCAGCTTCATCAACAGAACTACAATTTTTTGTAACTTTATTTATTGAAAAACAATTAGATTGTATGCATTACTACTCAGAGTGTATGTTCTTCTTAAAAGAACTTTGATGGATATCATTTCACACCATTTCCATAGCTGAAGCTGAACTTGAGAGCAATGGAACAGATTTTGGCATTACCATTACATATTTGTAAATGAGAAATCTGCCAGAGTAATTGGGGTTTTATTTTCACGGGTGACTCACTACTTAGCTGAAAACAGCTTGGGTAGCAAGCATGTTTTCCAAAATTTCATCTGAGAATATCAGAGATGATTTTTAATGCATCTTTGAAATTATTTAGTCTCACAACTACTTTTGTGATTTATTTTAACTAGTTAAATCAGATGTTAAAAGTCTACTCATTTTAACAATTCCTGAACTACTTCAGACTTCCTAAAAGGTTTAGGATGTCAGTTTTTGTCTGATGCCAAACATCATAAAAACTGTATGTGTCAGAGCTAAAAAATTTAAGAGACTTCTAATCCTTTTTTTATAACTCTTTCAGATGCATTTCTGAATACTTTTATAAATTAGAAAGCTAAGATGTAAGTAGAGGATTTTATCTATCATTTATTTCATAGTTATCTTGTGCCTTCAAGATGTTTGCAGCTAGATTTCTTTAATTTGAGTCAAAAGAAAAATAAAGCGAAAGAAAGTAGCAGCTGACAGTCTGTGAAGAAACCATTGCCTCCAGCAACACCCAAGTATAATAGTTTACTCCTCCTGAGGCAAAAGCTAAGATAAAACAGCTTCTAACTAAAAAGCAATTTAATGCTTCTAATCATGCCAGTTCAAAAATCCATCCTTTCATTTAACCAAAAGTCTTGTTTCACAGATTTTGCCTAAAAAATTCAGGTTCCACTCATCCCAACTTTCAAAATGAAAAGATGCCTTTGGATAACTAAGACATCATATACAATTTCAGGTCCTTCGAGTCTTTCATTAAACTTAATTTGGTAAACTACTGTAAAATTGAAAGATTTCTTAGCCTTCCAATAATTAATTACATCGTAGAGTCTTTCAACGTGAATTTTTTGTTCCATCAGAAATTGCTCTATCATATGGCAATGAAATAAAACTTTTTTGAGAATGCTTATCAAGAAAATCTCTCTTGAGATTTTCTTGGACTGTTTTGCTCTTAAGCCTGAAAAACAGTGTCTAAAGTTTAAGAAAATGCCATTCCAGCATATTTTCACAAGCTCTAAACTTAGCCTGAGATTGCAAGGAGGAGTTTTTGTTGTTTTTTTCCCACTCTTTGCTATAATTTGTAGAGACAGTAAAGTTTTCAAATTTCTTGCAAGTTGTTTTAATCATGATCTGTCATTTAGAGTCTGAAGATAAGAGCTCTTAAATTAAATTGTATTTCCTATTCTCTGAATGATGACAACAAAACATAATTTGAAAATGCATTTCTTAATACATACTTTTGCACTCAAAATTATTTAATTTTTTTTGCCACTAAACTTCATGCAGGTTTTGCCATCTCCTAGAACAGGAACAGATTTAGGTAAATTCTTACTGCATATTCTTCCCTTGTGTTTTACAGGGTACCATGGAGCCATACTCCAAGGCCCTACTGAGGCTGTGCCAGGAATGCTTAAAAAACTTCACAGTCAGATAACACTGAACCTGAAGTCCTTTATTTGTAACACAATCACTGGTCTACTCAGTCCTTGTGGGCACATCACTAGAATAGAATACTAATTTTGATTTTAATAAAAGAGGACGGAAGTCTTAGAAGCTTCTTAAAAATATCATAGAATCATGGAGTCATAGAATGGTTTCGGTTGGAAGGGACATTAAAGATCAATTATTTCCAACCCCTGTGCCATGGGCAGAGACACCTTTCACTAGACCAAATTGATCAGGCCCCATCCAACCTGGCCTTGAACACTGCTAGGGATGAAGCATCTGCAGCTCTGGGCAAAACTCTCCTGTTCACCACCCTCACAGTAAACACTTTCTTCCTAATATCTAATCTAAACCTACTGTCTTCATCTCAAGTCCATTCCCCCTTATTCTGTTTGTACATGCCCTTTTGAAATCCCTCTCCATCAGGGGAGTACTCTTTAAGGTACTGTGAGGCTGTTCTAAGGTCTTCCTAGAACCTTCTCTTCTCCAGGCTGAAAAACCCAAACTCTCTCAGGCTGCCATCATAGGAGAGGTACTCCAGCCCTCTGGTCATTAAAGATCATTGCATGAAAAAACAACATGAACAACATGAACAAAATGAACAACTTAGAAGAACCCTAAAATTAAGAAGTGTGGTGGGGTTGGGTAAATAAAACATGGTCAAAAATTCAAGGAGTTTTACAAAGAGTGGGAAATAATTCACATGAGGGAGAACTGAGGAATATCCCAAATGTGTGGAGACACTAAAACAAAAAGTCATGGAGGGGTTGCCAGCACAGAGCAGCTACTGTTGAGCATTTTCATAAATGGCTCAGCAGTAAGATGATAATGTTGTTGGTAACAATAAATTAGTCATGACTGTAAAGTGGCAAACTTATTACAAGGAATTGCAAAAGTATCTGAAAAAAATGAATGAATTAGCAAAACAAACGAAAAAGAGATTTTACACAGTTAAACATAAAGATGCATACTAAGAACTTCTTTATAGAAAGTATACGGTATAATAAGAATTTGTCAAAACCTGATTAGGAAAAAAGGGAAGCCCCCAACTTACTACTGGAGATTTTTATTTCCATTTTCATTCAAAAGGGATGACTTAACTGAGCAATTAGCAAGTTACAGGCTACTGGAACCAATTCAGGAATGAACTGAAACAAGGTTAGCATTTATCTTTCCTCTGAGAATAGGGAGGACATTAGGATCAAAAGATGTACACATCTGTGCTTAAATTTGAAAAAATAGAATAGAAGGATCCAGAGAATAACAAATTAATCAGTCTAAGTCAAATTCTCACAGAAATGATGGAACAGTTGTCTTTGGGTAAAGACTACAGACAACTTAGAGCAGCTATTCACTTGGCAAGAGAAAACATCAATCCCATCTTCTACTTCCTCCCTGTTACTAGGCCTTACTGATAGGTGGAAGGAGTAGATATACTCTAGGATATAGGATAGATATACATGTTTACTGTTTCAAAGCATTTGCCAGTCTTATGTACCATATTCATAAATAAACTAAGAATTAAATAATCTGGATTAGACTATTGTAACTGCAGAGCACCATGAATGTGAAGCTATAATTAGAGCAGTTACTGGCTGTCAAGCTGGAAGGAAATACTGAGTGGGATTTCACAGGGCCTGTCCTGGATCCAGTATTATTCAATATTTTCATTAAGGACCTGGATGATGGAATAGAGAGTACATTTATTAAATTTGCAGACAACACTAAGCTGAAAGCATCTGCAAGCACTTTGGTGAATAGGATTTGAATTGAAAGTAACCTTGACAAATTGAAAAAGTAATCCAAAATAAAAAGAAAAAAAAAAAGAAAGAGAAAAAGATTCAATTCAATAAAGTACAAAGTATCACACATAGGAATAATCTCTGGCTGGGAAAAATACAAGAAGAACAACTGACTATGCATCAGATTTAAAGAAGGTAATGTACCATAGAGACACTAAGACTCAAAAACATTGTACTATATATGCAGAGCCATTTGATATAGGAAATGTGAACTAATCTTATTTGACACGAGTGCATCTCAGTCTCAACAATTGCCATGGTCAAATCAGCCTTTTTAGATAAAATATTGCATGAATTTTAGCTACATCAGAAATTTTTAATGGGAAAAAAAAAGACATCATCTTGTCTTTTGGACTGCTCGAAAAATTTGGAACTAGTATTTGCCTCACAGTGTGTAGAATTTGAAAGCACAGTGTTCTTTGCTGCGACAATGTTCTGTGCCAATTGATTTAAAAGTTACAGCAGTGCTATATCTTCAGGTAGGAGAAGTATACAAACTAAATTGAAGGTGTTGAACAACACCTACAAAACAGTTGGCCACAAAGATTGCAGGTTTTGATTAAGTATGAAGCACCATGGGGAATTCTGTATCAAATAAAGCTATAAACAAAAGACATATTTGAATAATAGAAGTTACCTTCCAATTTTGTTAGGAAGGTGGGGGTTTTACTGTATTTTCCCAAATAAGTATCTTCATCCATAATATACATTTTTAATGCTACGTGTATTATACAGCTAATTCACACAAACCCCATACATTGTTAATATTTATGGATTCATAGACACAGTAGTTTTCCTTTTCTATTATCCTTTGCATAATATAGCTTCAGCAGATCTACTTCATGTACAAGATGGGGAATAAATAGCTATGCTGGGGATTCAGAGAGGGTAACGAATTTTGAAAAGGAATCAATGAAAAATGGCATACTACTGCAACATATGTAAGCAGAATTTATGTAGGACACGAGGAGTAATAATTTTTCTATGCAATATTCTCCAACATTTTTCACAGTTATCATTGTGCCTATTTTCACAAGTCTATGAAATACATTCATGAAAGATAGGGCATGTTTCAATCAAATTGATCAGAAATTATATTCACTGGCAAAAATAATTAGACACTTAAAAAAAATAAATTTTCAGAAAATTTCTAGAAGACTGGTTATTTTTATGCATCCTCTAAAGAACTGTTGAAATAATTAGAACAAATAAAAGTTCCTTGCATCCCTATCATTAAGATTATTAAAATATCCTTTAAACTTCACTATCTATTTAATTATTACTTCATCCTGCTTGGGCAATGAAATTAGAAACACACACTTAAGAGTCAGTGATTTTTGATGTACAGCCTTTGCTGTGGAACATGAAGAAGCCTGTAGTTCATTCCATCAGTTCTGTGTCTCACAATGTGCAGCGGGTAATGGAAGACTGTGTCTGGGAAGACACAATAAGACGCTCTCACACCTCCCAGGTTCAGCAGAAAGGAGGGGAAAGCCTTTATTATTGACATATCTCACATTCTTATACACGTCCCAACTCCACAAGGGATTGGAGGACATGTCACTTCCTTCTCAATCCCACTGGAGAAAAAAGGTGCTCATCAAAGTTGTCATATCACAAAAGGAATGAAAACCAGAAAATACCGTTAAGTAGACACTGGCTATTATTTACATGAACTGTGTGAAAGAATCTGACTCCAAAGTTAAAAACAGAAGGCTTAGCAAAAACCAGGGCAACAGAAGATGTTCCAGTAAGTGGTTATAAGCACTGACACTGGATGGAGCTGCTATTTTAATCCAGTTGATTTGGGAGCCATTTACACCATCCATGTTTGTATAAGTATGAAGTCTTTCCCTTACTTCTTGCTCCCTGTGAAGTTACAGATTTCACATCCACATGGAGAGCCATAAAAAAGTGTGGTGCAAATACTCTGTTAAAACCAGAGAACAGCAAATTAAAAAACAGCTGTAAGCCAGAAAACAGCAAACGCATAGTACTAGATAAATAATGCCAGTTACCTTTAGGTAAATGTAGTGCTTTTAACAGAATGAATCTAGTAGTAAAGCACAACTCAGTATGGACATGTATCTGAATTCAATTTAAAAGAAAATTATATTAACTGGAAAGGAAGTTGAGAAAGTGCCTTAAATTCTAAAAAGCTCCTGTTGATTTTAATGGTAATTGTAAACGAATAATTTTGTGACTTTCTGATGCTACCCAAAATAGGGAAGAGAAAATAATTCAGGAACAAGAACTTTTTGTCTAGTATAAAATGCAATGAGAGATAACAATATTGCCAAAGCACTTACCAGTTGTCATTTCTTAATTAGGGAAATAGAATTTCATTATTTAAATTGCTTTATTTAAACATGATGGTTTAAATATTACATATTCAGTATATTTGCATTTTTATAAAAATAAACACATATCACCTGCTACAGTGAAGCACTGCTGCAAATTCTATTATTCATGCTCATTTAATGAAATAAATTAAAGAAAATTGGTGGTACATTCTATGAAGTACTGCTTTAATCTTCTAAACTTGTTGACAGGATGAGCCATGGTGATGTTAAAATTAATTTTATATATTCCAAGAATGACAGAAAAGATCACCAGAGTCTGCTCATGGTGAAGAAACAGTTTTGTTTCTGCTGTTTCCTTGAGATCCAGACTGAAATTAAAAGAGAAGATATGGGACAATCAAGTTTTTTTGACAGTTATTCATACAGGTAGTATTCACTCAGCTTTCATAGCACACTTTAGACACCCGTAATTTTTAATTGTTATTTATAAATGAGATGCAAAGAAAAGTTATGCCAACTTGTCTCAGAAGTAGATAAATATAGGGAAGGCATCATAAGCCAGCACATACCAGACATTTAATGTATCATCAGAGCGGAAGAAGTTGTTTTCTAAAGCAGAACTGATACTGATTTTTTTTGAAGGAAGTGCCATTTTCCAGTAGCATTTGATATTCTTCTGGAATATTTTATTCAAAGTATGCACAGCAAAGGACACTGGTTTAAAAAAAAAAAACCTCAGTGCACAAGTCTTGTAAAGGAACTCACATGCAGGATAAGAGAGATTCCTGCTTCAATTACTTTCTGAATGACACTGATTATGGAGGTCTTCCTACACAAAAGATATAGAAAGTGAAATCAAGAGGGATAAAATGCTGCCATTTTCTTGGGGTTCTATCTAAACACCCACTCTTTTTGAAATAACCTAACTTTGGCCTTGTTGTTCTTCCATGACATTTTGCCCTCAAGCCATTTCAGGATAGTGGATTACCTGCAACATGAGATATTTCTAATGTGGGGAATTAGCACATTCTAACAGCTGACCTTCACCCATCAAATCATCAATTTTCTCTTAATCACCACAGTGCCTACAATGAAAATTATTCTTCTGTATGTAAATGAGCTGAAGTAACAGCATCTCCTGACTTTCTGCCCAGATGTTAACATGGTAAAATCTTTCATTTATTCAGGGCAACAGTTATTTTTAGAATAGGCAAATAAGATTGCAGTGATTCCAAGTCACGATCAAATTCTCATATTTCTTTCTTTTAACTTTTAAAAAGTTACAATTGATACAACCCACTCACTGCCATTTACTATCATTAATGATTCCAGCAACAGTGAATAACTAAAAATTATTTCCAAGCCAAAAGCAGCTGCCAAGGTTCAAAAGCACTAAAAATTATTTCACTAGAACTTTTCTGCCTAAACATGGATTTAAAAGTTTGCCAAGTGTGAGCATCTTGCTGTCTGCCAAACTGCCTATATCAGTCAAAATGGATTGGTTTTTGATATGCTAGTACACATGGGGACTAGGAACACACTTCAGAACATTTAATATCATCTTTACTGCCTATTCCTTTCCATAAGTACAGGCTTCAAAATGGAACATGCCATTTTCCACATTGTAAAGTATGGTGTGGTCATATTTAATGTTTCCCCCCAACCTGAGCAACAATATACCTTCTGGAAACTGCCTCTTGGAAATGATGATATAAAAAAATTTACAAATATTAACAAGAAATGGAGAATGAAGCTGAAGCCAGCCTGGGAACCATTTCCTTCCAGCACAATTGTACTTCTCTAAAGCTACTGAACCTGGTATCATCAAAATAAAATGTCACAGACTCTCAAAAGCAAAGGACAGACAATTCTACAGATTATTGGATCATGTCCTATTTATAGAAATCTAACCTTTTCAGCCCCAAAGAAAAGCAAACAGAAAAGTGGAGTTGTGTCATAGATCCAAGTCCCAAATTGCAGTAATTTTGTACCGTTATTGTATTTTGCTAATCACAGAGACTCAGCAAAATGCTAAGTGAGTCACCATTAGTATGAGCAACCTTTCATAGTCAGTAAATACAATTACCATACTTAAATATTCCTAAAAAATAGAAATGGGGAAAAAAAATCTGAAAGGTTTTTTGCATTGTAGTTACTTCTTTATCTTTGTACATTGACAACATAATTTTTCAAATGGTTTAAATAAGAAGTTAGACTTTGGATAATAACTGGGGGGCAGGGCAGGGATTAAGTAAATACCGCTGTTTCAAAATCAACTAATTATAATAGTAAATTCCTGCCCTAATATACAACTAATCTAGAAAAAAATAAAATCAGAGACAAGACATGAAGTGCAACATAAATAGCTGTAGGTCCAGGTACACAGCCAATCTCAATTCCATCAGAATGAAAATGGAGCCAGGTTATGCAGTAGAAGAAAGAAATCCAGAAGGCATAAGCTTTTGCATAACCTAATTGCAACTGGCAGCAAAAACTGAAAACCTTTCCATACTTGGACCTAGCATTGATGGGTCACAGCACCAGTTGAAACAGAAGTAAACTGATTTCGGTTCTGGATTCTTTCCAAGGCTTCAAAAGATAAATTGTGCTACAGGATCTGTTTTTAACTGCCCAGCAAAAGTATGGAATGAGGTACCTCAGAACAACAATCTGCTCAAAAAGAAAAATTAACCTTTCATAGTTATTCTCCATTATATTCCTAATCTTCAGCATAATCTTCAGCATAGTTCTTTAAATTAGCATTATATCTATCTTAAAATAAAAAAGTGGGAAAATTTGATATCTCCCTCCCACCCCAAAACTGAGCGCAGATTGCCACATGTCTGCTATGGCAAATAAATCACCTCTATTTCAAACACTGAGAATCAGTTTTGAAATTCAGTCACTCCTACATTTCACCATATTATTGAAATTATAACCATATTCAATGGGCTCACAGCTATAGCCTTTTTATAGCAAAAATAGGTGTCTTTAAATGAGTGCCTAAGATTCACCCCATACATTGAATTAACCCACTCTAAGGATAGCGCCAATCATCCCTAAATTTTAGGTGGAAAAGGGTTAGCTCTATGAAATTGTCACATCATGGCATAAGTTTCTTTACAATAGTCTCACTAAGCTATAACTGTGATGTGACAAGAAAAACATGCATCTGTTCTCAGTTCAGAACTAAATGTGTATGTATAGATTACTGTCTTTTTTAGCAATTTAGTCTTCATCTCTTTTAATTCAGTGGTGTCATTTTCAAATAAAGAGTACATTCATTGGTTTGCTGAACTGAGATCTTCCCACCTGATAGCAGGACAGCATTATGATTTCCAACACTGCCTGCCTGGCAGGAATGATAGCACACGTGAGATATAATAGCAGGTGCTGGAGGAGTTATGAAATGGGAGATTGGTTTCCTAGCCCTGGTCTCCAAAGAAAAGCAACAATATTACAAATGTAAAATATTTTTCAAGAAACTTGTGATCTTCAAATATTAATAATGAAACAGTTAGGATTATCAATATTGTCCTGTTGTGGTCTGATTTCAAAACTACCTTGGAAATTTCTTGTGTGGATTACTTACATGACTGAACACTGTATGCAAAAGAAAAAAAAAATATATGGATTTTGATCTCCACACTATTCTACACTAAGAATATGTCAGAAGCTAATCACGGTCTAGAGGTATTTATATTATCATCACCAAATTGCCAAGAGCTGATGCATACACTTCACTAAATCAATCTGGTTTCTCACTCAAAGACTGGAAAACAACATTTTTCACCTGGTGGAACACGTTTGTGTGAGGAATTCCTATGACACGAGTGAAACAGCTCACATGAGAAAGTTCTCACCTGTGTAACTAGGTTTTGCACAAAGTAGCCTTTGGGAAATTTGTAACCCTTCAATTTGTTATTACAAACCAATGGAAAAGGCTTTGATACTGGCACAAGAAAACCTCTCAACAGCAGGGTCATCACATTTTAAACATTGTTTAAACAGCCAATTGATATAAAAAAGTACTATACCAATCTATTAGAAATTGTTTTCATCACTCGTCTGCATGACCTGAGGCTCATTCACTTGTAATTTTCCTCACAGTCCAAACTTCTTATTTAAGCTGTTTGTTCAGTCATTTAGATTTATATGCACTGGAATAGCATTTAATGCATTTGAAATAAACTACACTACTGTAAGTTTATACTGTTGATAAGCATCTTCTAAATCTGTGTGCAAACCTTCTCCTACAGTTAGTGGCCAGATATAAACAATGGCAGTGGCTGAGTCACCTGACGTGTTCCAGGATGGGACGAGTCATTCTCATGGTTTGCATTTTCGTCTTCGTTGAGTACAAGGGTGTTGCTTTGGTTTTTGCTAAGCCTTCTGTTTTTAACTTTGGAGTCAGATTCTTTCACACAGTTTCATGTAAAGAATAGCCAATGTTTACTTAACGGTATTTTCTGTTTTTCATTCCTTTTGTGATAAGAGAACTTTAATGAGCATCTTTTTTCTCCAGTGGGATTGAGAAGGAAGTGGCATGTCCTCCAATCCCTTGTGCAGTTAGGAATTAAATAAAAATGTGAGATATGTCAATAATAAAGGTCATTCCCTCCTTTCTGCTGAACCTGGGAGGTGTGAGAGCCTCTTTATTGTGTCTTCCCAGACACACAAGGGAGGTTATGGTAGCATAAACACCTACATTTTTAACATGTGATATCAATCATGGGAATATGGCTACAGTCTCAAGAAAGACAGGAAGGAAGGGAGGAAGGAAGGAACTCAAACAGTCATAAAAATCCTTCTGCAACTATTAATTCCAAGAATTCATCACGAGGCATGACCTTAACTTGTAACAACACTATATCCTGCAAATGCTTACAGAAGTCAGGAGCTTAAGATTTTAAGCCTGATGCTGAAATTAACATTATAAGAAAAGTATGAGCAACTACATATGAAAACAGTTTCCATTAAAAAAAAAATGCAAAGTTATATGAAATTATTTTACTCTGGTTTTAAGCAATACATAACCTTTTTATTGCATTTGTAAGCAGATCAGGTTCGAGAACAAGAGATAATATATCACAGAACTTTATGCAGTATTTAGGTCTGTTTGTGCCCTGAAATCTTCAGTAATTATAATATAACATGAGAAACAAACATATCAGGTTATTTTTTCTGAATGCCAGCTGACTACCTGTAATCAAAAAATTTCCTTACAGTAGTGGAAAACACCTATATGTCAGGATTAATTTGATTACTCATATACTATGTGATTAGACAGTTGTTTCTGCAGTTACAAGGGATATGATAGTAAATATGCTAAAATCCCTTTCTGTAGCCCATTATCATTAATTAAAGATATAAATAAATTAGAATATGAATATGTCTTTTAATTTAATTTAATAATATACTCAGTGAGAGTAAATGTTTATATATACATATATTTTTTTTTCCAGAAAGTATCAAACCCACAGTAATTTTCTTTGCAATCACTGCTGTAATGCTGGTTAAGAATAACTGCCAAAATACAGATCAGAGAATCAATTAATCCAAAATTTCTAATGAGAGACAACTCACTGGAGTCTTCTCCACTGTTCTCTCTTGAAATAGAATTTACATATTAGATCTATACCATGGGATGACACAGTTCATCCATCTCTCACATAATACCTTCAGTCAAACTCCTGTTAAAAGCCTCTATAATTTTGAAGGAAAGAAAGAAGCCATGTAGAAAGAATGCTTCTATAATTGCACTCAACAACCAATCTGACTCTACTGTTTGTCAGATAGGACAAAACTGGAATTCATTTTTCACCTTGCAGAATTTCTAGCCTTCCCCGGTACTTAACAAATGATAAGCACAGCTGTATAACTATATTTCATAAAATGGATGTGCAGCAGAAGTTTCCAAAATAATTGGAGCCAAAGTTAGTGTAGTATTGACGCATATTTGATTTTCCTTCCCCCTCTAATTTTATGTTTCTCTACACACACTGTAGTTACAGCGTTGATGGAAAACAGTCTACATAATACTATTAAAAACACAGGGAAGAATAGCTTGTGTAATAACTAAAAAAAAAAAAATCTTTCTCAAAACCGAGGGTAAATAAAGAAATGCATCAAGAATGTATAGTTCTCAAAGTATCAGCTTTTGAAAGGTGAAGCAATTAAATACCACAATTAAAAACCTCAATTAAGGTTCTTCAGGATTAAATAATCTTGTTTCTTATGTCTACCAAGCCTTGGTGAAGTTTATGAACAGTTAGCTAACGTTCAACACATTTTTTTCAATGCGAGTGTCAAAACAGTTTTTAACTAGGAGATGCTACCAAATGAATTCTTGTTAGCTCTTGGGATAACATTTGGACACAAAAGCTGAAGCAGCTTTGGAAGCTTTTAAAAGCATCTGTGAAGATGTTTTTGATGCTATCAATCACAATCCATCTATTTTTTAAAACATCTAAGTTCCTTCAGTTAGATAAGAAGAGAGAAATACTCAGTTGGTGATATGAATGCTACTGGATACTAAATAGCAAACTGCCACACAATTTCACAACTATTACGGAAACATGAAGTTCATTTAAGCAAAGAAAACATTAGTATTCCATTGATAGTGTTTTCCTCCATTTCAGTGGTTTTGTCTGACAAGGTTGCAGACAGAATACAATGTCTCTCAGACCTGTCAACCCTGAAAAACAACTCCAGTGACAGGAATCATCAAAAATTGACTTTTCTATTATGTGAGGGCCTTATTTTTTCACTTTGACTGAAGTGGTTTTATAGCTGTATAATTTTAAACAGAATTCATTATATAACTTGCTGTTTGTGCTATTCAGAACATACGATTCAGCCTTTTCTTTTATAACGTATACCTCTGAATAATAATATGCATTTTTTGCAAGGAGAACATAGTTTAAGACAGAGCACCTGACAACATTAAAACCAAGGTGCTGTGATGCTCTTTTTTTGGCCTTAGAGCTGTTTTCCAGTGCTTTAGTCCTCTTTTTGTTATCTCTCCAGCTTTCTAATCTCTTTTGCACCACATATTTTAGCCATTTGTATTTCTCACACTGGTGTTAACACTGAGGATAAAATTTACAGTATCAGCAGGAAGATTAAAGCTCTTAAAGCATAAAGCAAGATGTTACAGAGATCAATTGTTTCTGTGTTCTGAGACCCAGAGGCAAGAGCCAGCTGAAGAAAATGGGCTGACTGAAGAAAATTATACACTTGTTTTGAACATTTCTTCCTCTCCACAAAACCAGTACAAGTTACAACTTTTCCCTCTGTTACCCCTTGCAGCAGTGTCCAGGAGTCTCATTTTCCAGTGCCAGCAGCAACACTAAGGGTGTGTTCACTGCATCCAACGCCCCACTTGGTGCCAAAGATCTGGGAAAAGGCAAGTTTCTCCTCCCACCTGCTGTCTGAACTACCAGATATAAATCCTCCTTCTGAAATTACCCTTGGTATGCAGATGTCATCTTTTGTGGAGACACATGACAAACTTACCTGAAAAGCAGTCCTGCTTGCTGAGCAGCAATCCTCCACCCTACATCTGAAACGTGTGTAGCACAAAAAGTGGGTCAAACAGTACATCTTCATTTCTTCTTTTTTGACACAAAACTTTTGAGGGAATCTCTTTGCCAGAACCTGCTTATTTTTACAGTGACATGTAGCTGTTATAAACAGCCAAATTATTTTGACCACTTTAATTTCTAGAATAAAAAATCTCATGTACACATTTTCTCTACTGCAAGATTTATTTAGAATTTTTTTTTTTCGCTTTTAAGAGATAATTCTTTGCAATGTTTAACATTTTTTTTCAGGGAGTTCTTCCTTCGATTCAGAGAATTATGCACTATACCAAAATAAACAACTAGAAACATATCTGGTTTTACTACAATGAAATCAGCAACAGACATCTTAAATTCCATAGACTTAGACTCAAGTCTTCACTTTTCCTGTTCATTAACATATTTAAATCTGAAAGAAGAGAAACATTTTTTACTTTACAATGTCTATTTAGTGCTGCGTACATCCAGGCTCCTCTGTAGGTCAGAAACACTGATGTCATCTTTGTGTATTTGGAGTATCCATACACATCAACATATAACTTTAAAAAGTCGCAGACATGTTCAGGGCAAACTATTAATTGCTGCCTGGGAATAGCTTAAAAACATGTTTTTAGAGGGCAGAAGATCCTGTTCATTTGTTATAACATTTTATCCGTCAGAGGCACGTGGACTACAGGACTATAGAGCTGCATATTACTGTGCCTAACACAGGTACTTAGACTTAGAGCCCTTTAATTTTCTCCCATCAATATCTGGAGAAAAGGAGAAGGCAGTGCTATGCAATGACAAATACTGAATCTAATTTCAGTTTGTTTTTCACAGCTCTCTGTGTTTAATGAAATAGTTCACTTGTTAAAGCTACTGATGCACAAACACTATTGCAAATCTACCTCTTTTGTTTGCTCTGTTTGTGAAGAAAACCTTAAAACTTAAGGGAATATTCAAAAATCTTGTATATTTACCTGGTCTACGTACAAATGTGCTATAAAAATATTGAACTTGTTCCAATTCTTCAACATCCATTCTGGAAATTAACGCTCTTCTGAAAAACCGTTACTGCATCCTGTACTTTTTGAGGCTAAATTTTCAGTATGTTTCTAGTTTTTTTAATTGAAATCCTGTACAAAAATTTTGGATTAACTGTTATAAGGTACTGTTACCTCTATGCCTTGAAAAAAAATAAAACATTTAAAGTTACTTCTAAATATTACTAAGGTTCTATAGCCTTTCTTCTTGCACCCTTATTTTCCTCTTTTCTAATTTACAGAATTTCTCTCTGAACAGATATATTGATTAAATGTCTCAAGTATGTGACTGATTCACCTTTAATGTCACCTTCCATTGCACTGCATCAGATCTGAAAATCTTGTTAGAAAAGTGTTCCTCACTTTTTTCTATACATGGTTAAATTTGCAATTGTATGTACTCTAGGAGCTTAACACAAGACAAAACCCAGAAGCCCAGGGTGGCTGAGACAAGGAGGCACCCCTGGAGATCATCAGGACCATCATCCTGCTCAAACAGGACTGCTGGAGCTACAACAGCTTACTGAGGGCTGTGTCCTGTGGGGTTTTAGCTATCTCTGAAGATTGAGATCCCACAAATCTCCATCAAAACTCTCTTAACCACAAAACTCTCTGGTTAAGCTATACCAGTGTTTGACAACCCTCATAGGAAAGAATCTTCCTAAACAGAATTTCTGGTATTACAGTTGTGTCCACTGCACCTTCACATAGGAGGGTTACGTCCTCAAGTACTTCCAGTCATATCACTGCCTTTTGGAGCTCATTATCTCCACTGGAATCAGCCTAAAGCTGTTTAGGATCTAAACATGATGCACTTAAGCTCCTTAGAGATGTACCCAGCATGGTCTGGCCTTGGTGAAGTTACTTTACAACACTCAGCTAAGAAAATACAAAAGGAGAGTTTAATTTCAATCTTTCACAGCAGTTTAGCATTAAGAGAGCTAAATTTCCTAAGAGAAAACTCTAAAAACCACCTAGGCTCAAGGCAGTCTTCCCACAATATTTCCATAGTCTTGCAACCCTATTCTGTGAAAAAATCCACATTTTCCTTGCTTGGAACTGGATCACAGTGCCACCAAAAATAAATGAGTATTCTCAATTCCTTTGCAACAACTAGATGCACTGAGCGTGACTATATATATTCACACTTGCTTAAAACCTGGGGGCGGGTGGGGCGTGTTGTGTGTTTCTTTTTTATATTTTGTACTGCTGGACACTTACTACTATATCCAGGTTGCATACTGGTTGAGCTTCTAGCTGTCAGGCCTACAGCATCAGCAAGATTTACAAACTGAACACAGTGCAAAATCCAGGCTGTTTACATCAATCCACATATTTTGTCATAATGAAATAAACATCAATGCAAAACACGTGAGGGAAAACAACTGACTGGATCTGACACCAGTGCCTATGGTAAACACTGTTTTCTCAAGTTCACCCAAGTTTTGCTTACTTTATTTTTTCCATGCTTCATGGTTTAAGCTGTCAAGATGTTAACTATTCATGTAGGCAGACAGCAACACCTGAAGATATTCCAAAATCAACTGTGAAGGATAATGTTGTATGTTTTTTTTTCTCTGTGAATTGAAGGGGGTTTTTTTAGGTTTATTTTTACTACTATTATTCATCTCAATGGTTATTTTATCAATATAAACCCCTAAATCAAAATAAAATAAAGAAAACATGCTCTTCCTTTTATAAATTTTATGAACCAAAATAACCCTCAAAACTTTAGCCATTGTTAAAATATAATCTAATGAAAATCGATCAAATTTATTTTGCTTTTCTTTGTAGATGGCTGACATATTGACAATGTTGTGGTTTTATCATTGTCTTTAAGATCCTATGTTTATTTAAGAGCCCATATATTATGTCAAGCTATTGTAATTTTTTGTGCATATGCTTTACAATCAGAATTCATCAAATTAAAGGCTCTATGTATTTCAAAGATTTTATAGTCCATATTTAAATTATATGTTTATAATTACTCAAATTTCAAAAAATTTTCCAACATTACCACCATCATTTATGTAGAAAAATAAAGATTTCTTGAAGTCTAACAAAACCACACAAAATTCTTTTTTTTTTTTTTTTTAATATCAGGGTCAACGCAACCTCATCATTCTCATTCTCAAATATCTGAATAAGGGTATTTTCTTCATGATTTTTTTGCCTTTTTTTCTTTTATGTTCTTCCATCTGATACTACTTTTACCCTTTCGTTTTCCTCTTACAAACACATTTTGAAGTTTATCAATTTCTTGTGAGCAAGAAATTGCCAAAAGAAATGGCACAAGTAAAAACTGTACACCATTTTTCACAAATTAATGTCTCCATTTCCTTTAACCTTAATTTCTGAGCCTTGAAAAAGAAATGCCATGAAGTATTTCCATCTCAGGACATCAGGCAAGCCCTAGGTCTTACTTTTACAAAGAAAAAATGAAAACTATATCAAAGTGATCATGTGCACTGTATCTTATTCTGTTGCTTATCTTTGTGGGTTCTAATAATCTGCAACGACAAAGTTGATTTCTTTCTGTGTGAATTGTGGTTCAACTCTTCCACTTGTATTTTCACTTTGTTGCTGGGTTTTTGTCTAATATTGCAGAACTCTCATCACAGTTTTAGAGAAGATATATTGACCATGTCATGGTAGAGCAAATCTTTATTAGGTTTAGTTTTCCATTTTCTAACTGAAAGGATATTTAGTCATGCATATGCAAGAATAATTTCTACTTTAAAACTCCCATCAAGTGTTTATTGACTACTTCACATTTTTGAGATAATTTAAAGCCTTTCAATTTGAAGTCAAGATTAATTATCTGGTGCTTTCATAGTGCATTTTTCTTTTTCAAAGGTGAAAAATACTTTATTTACCAACCAGAGGTTTCTCCCTAAATGGTTTACTTAATCCAGATGCACCCCTTTACCCAATTTTTAATATTTTATTTAATCTCTAAACATTGACATCCTTCTGTCACAAAGAATGTATTACATGCCACATTAAAACACATTCAACCTACTATTATTCTCTCTGCTTTTGTAGCAGAAGAGGGAAGCTCAGAACCCTCTGAAAGACATCTGTCAGTTCAGGTAAATCATACTCCAATCAAAACTCCCATCTCAAAACAGGCTTTCCTACAAATTTATTTTTGGATTTCACTGAAATTTCATGAAGTAATGTTGTCAAAAGACAGAAAGATAGAGCACGGTAATCTCATAATCTTGTAATTTCCAAGATCCTTACTTTTGCAAAGGTCTGCTTGGAACAAGCTCTGTGTGTGCACCCTTTAAGTGCCACAAAGCCCCTCCAACGCAGCAGTCCCTGGAGCTGCTGCGGCCCTTACTTCAGCCTGGCAGCATTGAGGGCAGCACAGCTAACATCTGGAATGACCAGATGCTTCCTTAACAAAGTACAGCTCTCCAAGGAGACTACTGTTGCCCTGGTTTTTGCTAAGCCTTCTGTTTTTAACCTTGGAGTCAGATTCTTTCTCACAGTTTCATGTAAATAATAGCCAATGTTTACTTAATGGTATTTTCTGGTTTTCATTCCTTTTGTGATAAGAGAACTTTGATGAGCATCTTTCTTCTCCAGTGGGATTGAGAAGGAAGTGACATGCTCTCCAATCCCTTGTGGAGTTGGGACTTGCATAAGAATGGGAAAACTGTAAATAATAAAAGTCCTTTCCTTCCTTTCTGCTGAACCTGGCAGGTGTGAGAGCCTCTTTATTGTGTCTTCCCAGACACAGACTACTCTGTGTGATATCAGCTCAGAGGGTGGGGAAACCTTCCAGCTGTAATCCCCACGGGAAGTAGGAGGGATGCAGAACCAGATCAGAAGTTACCAGTATTGACCTGTTTCAAGTAAAGACTTTAATGTGCTTAACTACATTTTATAACTCCTTTGCCCACAGATTATATGCAGGATAAAATTACACCATCCTGTCATAGAAGCTGCTGTGATGAACGACTTTGTTACAAAGAACAGAGACTGGCCCATGACATAATGCAAGTCTTAAGGGAAAATGGCAAAGCTTAACTCTTCTCAGTAATTTCATACACCAACTGCCACTAAACACAGGAAAAACAGGAAACACTGAGTGTGTAATTCCTAGACACCTGCATTAAGAATTAAGGTGTTTATTTAACATGACACTTAACAGCCTAAATTATAGAAAATACATATATAGTTAGATAATTAAGGGACTTAAAACAGCTCCCACCATGTAGCTGTGATACAGATCACAATTCTCAAATTAAAACTTCTAGCTGGGGTTAACCCATGACATTGGGAAAGACTGCAGTAATGTTCCCCTGTGAGAGGGAAAGGATGGGGCAAAGGTGGGGCATTTTTCAACCTGATGGATCATAAATTGGGGCATCCATCACTGACCAGAGTTTAGATACCCCTAGTTCCTGATATAACTTGTTTAATACAAAAAGCAAATAAAATGTGTTCATAATGAGTCTGCTCTTTTCAATGAGATAATTTAATAATTTACTAGTACATCGTTCAGTAATTTCCAGATTCTTGGTTTTAGATAACCAAGCTGAAATATAGTGCAATAGAAATTATCCTATATAGTAAAATTTTAGAACGAAAAAAAACCAAAAACAAAACAAAAAAAGGAAATCCAAACTGAAAGAGGCTTTTCTTTAAAAAAAAGTCAGTTAAATTATGGCTTATTTCTGCAACAAGTCTGTGAAAATGTCTTCACAGATGAAAAAATTGCATGTAGCTAAAGTTATAAAAAATTCTCCTTAACAATTTGCAGAAATTGATAAATATAAAGTTGACTGAACATGGAACAAGATCTAGCAGCCTACCTAGCCAGCAAGCTCATATTTAAACAGAAACCCCTAAAAGTTTATTCATTAAATCAATCAGAAATTTAGCTCACATTTACAGCAATTAGACCATCCAAAGGCCTTTGTATCTACTTGGAAAGAAATCTTTAAAGATAGTACACCAAACACAGTCATTCTATTTATTTATTTATTATCAAATTATGTCATTGATTAAAGTGATGAAACTATATTATCTCAATAATCAGAAAAAAAAATCCCAAAAAACCCCAAACCACACAAATAAACAACCCACATTGCTGACAACACAGAATATGTCATTAATATTCCCTTACAACTAACAATTTCTTGTAGGAATGCTAAACATTTTATACCACTTATGCTCTACTTCCTTTATAGTCAAAATTACAATCAAAGAATCAGTGCCTCCTTTATGGCTGGTGATAGCTTTGGGAACACATTTCCTAAAATCTTATCTGGGATGTTTTGCTATATTTTTAACTTTCGCTCTCCCACTTATCCACATCATAAAATTACTGTATTGTTTAGCTACAACCTAGAGATGAAAAACTAATCAGTACTTACACAGTGCTTTAAACATGTAAGGCACCATATAAATTTCAAGTTATCAGAAATTTTCAAAACACAAACTATTTCAAAACACATTTTTCATTGCTATGATTTAAAAATTTGATTGGTCCCATAACTTTTCCTGAAGTCAGATATATACTGGATTTAAGTAATGTTAGTAAACACTAAAAAGGCAATCACATCAAGAGGCCAGTGTTGGCAGGACTGAGCCACTGAGGGAAGGCGCTTTGTGACCTCTGTCGTGTCTGAGCATATGTGGCAGGTTTTGCACTGATTCATCAGCAGCAATATAGCTGGCATCAATCATTATTTTTCAGATTTGGAGGAGACACACCTATTTGGGAAAAACTTCTACTTATATGCACTGAGACAAGAGGAGTCAGGAGATTATTCAAAAAGTAAAAGGACTTATTTGTTTTCTTTGTTTTATTTATGAATGCCTTTGTATCTACTGTCAGTATTACTGATGCTACCCGGATAATTTCTCTGGGGAAAGGGAGAGTGTGTAGTGTGATTTATACCACAAAATAACTGTGCTGCAGAAATAATTATTCAAATCTGACTGAGAAACATTTTCACATTCTTCACAAGCAGTGCTGGCAAGACAAACCACCACGGGACCCACACTCTGGATGAGGGCTGTATGGAGATATATGCTACCACACCTAAGGGCTGAGGCGCAGATACACAGTGAAAGTGTTCAGCATTGCCTCAAACCTTAACTAATCGTCACAATGACATTTCAAGACAAAACAAGCTTCACAGGCTTCGAGACAGAAGTCATAAAGGAAGGGACTTGTTGCCCTGGTTTTTGCTAAGCCTTCTGTTTTTAACCTTGGAGTCAGATTCGTTCTCACAGTTTCATGTAAATAATAGCCAATGTTTACTTAATGGTATTTTCTGGTTTTCATTCCTTTTGTGATAAGAGAACTTTGATGAGCATCTTTCTTCTCCAGTGGGATTGAGAAGGAAGTGACATGCTCTCCAATCCCTTGTGGAGTTGGGAATTAAATAAAAATGTGAGATATGTCAATAATAAAGGTCATTCCCTCCTTTCTGCTGAACCTGGCAGGTGTGAGAGCCTCTTTATTGTGTCTTCCCAGACACAGGACTGTACCAAGCAGAGAAGCAGCAGTTCACCAATGCAGCTATTGCCCCGTTTGCTCCCAGACTTTCCCAGAATTACTAACCCATCAATACCTAGAATAACTATTCTTCCCTTCTAAGGAAAAACTGTCTAACAGCACTACGTATCCACATTCTTATTAAGTGCAAAGTTCACTGGGATCTTTGATCTGATCTCATCTGTGTGTACTTCCCAGCATGCAGCAACAGCCTTAATATTCCTGCAGCACACAAAGCATATGACATTTGTGTCACAAAGGCCTTTGTTGGTAACCAGAACAACAGATAATTTATCCATTATTTCTGATTTTTCAGATTTTCCATTACACATTGCTCAGTTTCACTTGCCTCCGTCTCATCATGGAGGAGATGTCAGGTCAAAAAAGAATATACTAACAAAAGGAAAAAATAATTTCTCTTTTAGCCACTCAGTTATTTCAGAAGATAAGAACACTAGAAGCAAATCTGCCATCTGTAAAAGAAATGTGGAGACATGCCTTTCTCAACTACTTCTCTGAGAAAGTGCGGATTTGTCTGAAGTATCCACCATGTTAAAAGAATCTACTCCAGGGCTGAGTGGGAAATTGAAATAGAGGATCATCTTCCCATTTATTTTTGAAGAGGCAATCATGGAAGAGTATTAAAAGCAATCTGAAAGGGAACTTGCAATTTTGCCTTTGTGGCTGATTGTTATGTGAGGATTGATCTGACCTAATGCCAAAATGCGATTAATTTAAAACTGAAGTTGCCACTGTAAAAAAATTAAATTCCAAATAAAACTGTTATTCTAAAAAATCCCTCAGCAGCAAAAGGTATGAAAATAAAAAAATACATAAATACAAAATTCATAATCAGCAAGACATACAACATGAAAGTTTAAATCTTCTAAACTCCTCAACAAAAACCAAAAAGAAACATACAAAAACAACCAACATCTAAAAAAGCAAAACAATCCCCAAAAAAATCACAATACAAAAACCCCCACCACTTATTAACTATTCATGGGAAGAGAAGGCCAACAGAAAAATTTCCCATTCATATAAATAATGTGGCATATAAATAATTGCACAGAAGCACAATTTTAAATGCAGAAAAATTTCAGTTCTATACCATCTTTATAACTTTCAAACCCGGGTTTTTATTTGTGTAATTCATGTGTTGGGGTTCCTCCTCTTTGTTTGGAGGAGTTTTTGGTGGCTTTGTCTGCTTTTTTTGTTTTTTGTTTGGGGTATTTTTAATTTTTTTATTATTATGCATATTCCCTATAATATGCATGTTATATATATTATGCATGTTCCTTACAGGTAAAAGAGGCTCAGACTGATTTCTTCATGAACTGCGTATCACAGCTTGCAGCAGTATCTATGGAATCTGTATTATGTCCTTGCTTAAAACTTTGCTGTTCAGTGGTTTTGCATACATTCAGGGATTCACTAATTCCCCTGAAGAGTTAAAGAAATAACGGAATCAGCTTCACTCCCTCATGTGTGCTCACTTATATGATTAAAAGCAGTAAATCATCTTTTCTGAGAGGAACACAAACTACCATTTAGAGTATACTTAGTAGGTGAAAATGCTTACTAAAAAGGACCCAGACTTACAGTGGTGCTGTTCAGAATTATACTGTCTTACAGATTTATACCTCTTAATATGATCTCAAAAAATGCAACTGAGGAAATGGAGAATAACTTTATTCAAAACAATGCAAAATCAGCTTATTTTGAAACATTAATGAAAGAATTAACTTCACATTTGTGTTATAGTCTAAAAACACATAACTAATATTAATTAATCTGATTATTAATACTTTCTGTGTTGTTTATGAAATAATTATCATTAACAGAATATACAAGATAACCATAAAATCATAAAAACATCAGAGTGAGTGCCGACTACAACTTGTTCTTTATATTTTCCAAAACAGGTTGCTGCTTACACTACTATAAATTGATAGGTACAGTTACTTAAATCTAGGTCTGAAAATGCTTGGGTTTTCTACATTTTTTTGTAAATATTTATTCTTTTTAAAAGTACTTAAGGTTCCAATATCAAAGTCATGAAAATATTATAAGCTCTAATAGAATTCAAAACATGAACAGAATCTGAGATTGCAAATTTGTATAATACGGTCATTCCACTAACGTAACTATTTTTCAAAAATCAGAATTTATACTTGCACATGAAATACATTATTTTCTCATTTATACTGATCATTACAAAGCTAATAAATTATCTTTTTAGTGGTCAGATAATGAAGCAAGTTTTAAAAAGGATTTAAATTTTAATAAGGCCTCAATCCCACTGCCTGTCAGTAGCAACCAGATATGATTTCTCAAACTTTATATCACAAAGCAACCTCAGAGTTAAACTAACCTCTCTCAGAAATAAAATCATGGAGTGATAGAAAACCAGTTCTTGGTTTTTCAAAAATGTGGTCAAAACTAAATGTTCTTGTCCAACAGGCACAAGGCTTGAACAAAGCTGAACTGGAGCAGGTTTTAGCTAGGATGGAGCCCAGGGAAATCGGACTTGGAACTTTCTGCAGCCGGCAAGAGAAGATGGCAACTTGTGCTATCAGAGGGAACAGTCTCTCTAACCTTGCCAATGCACCCCCCCCCAAGCCACTGCTGGCTGCAGAAGGGCTTTCTGCAGAACCACAGAATCATTTAGGTTGGAAAACGCTTCTAAGATCATTGAGTCCAACCTCTGAGCAAGTCACCACCTTGTCAGCTAGACCATGGCACAAAGTGCCACATCCAGTAGCTTCTTGAACACTTCCAGGGATGTTGACTCCACCACCTCCCTGGGCAGCCTGTTCCAATGTTTAATAATCCTTTGCATGAAGGAATTCTTCTTGATATTTAACCTGAACCTCCACTGTGCAGCTTGAGGCTGTGTCTTCATATCCTGTCCCTGGTTGCCATGGAGAAGAAAACAACACCCCCCTGGCTATAGCCTCCTTGCAGGGAATTGGGGAGAGTGATAAGGTCCTCCCAAGACTCCTTTTCTTCAGGCTAAACACCCCAGCCCCCTCAGCCACTCCTCACAGGGCTTGTGCTCCAGACCTTTCACCAGCTCTGCTGACCTTCTCGGGACATGCTCCAGCACCTCAATACTTTTCTTGAAGTGAAGGGCCCAGAACTGGACATAGGATTCGAGGTGTGGCCTCACCAGTGCCCAGTACAATGTGCCCTGGTCCTGCTGGCCACGCTATTTATGATACCAGCCAGGATGCCATTGGCCTTCTTGGCCACCTGAGAACACTGGCAGCTCATGTGCAGCTGACTGTCCATCAGTAACCCCTTGTCATGTTCTACTGGGCAGCTTCCCAGCCAGTCTTCCCCCAAACTGTAGCACTGCCTGGGGTTGTTGTGACCCAAGTGAAGTACGTGGCACTTGGCCTTGTTAAGCCTCACACAGTTGGCCTCAGCCCATCGATCCAGCCCGTCCAGAACCTCTGCAGAGCCTTCTTGCTCTCCAGCAGATCAACACGCCCACCCAACTCCAGTGGAGTTCGTCACTTAAGAACTTACTGAAGGTGCACTCGATCCCCTCGTCCAGATCACCAACAGAGATATTAAACAAGACTGGGCCCAATACTGAGCCCTAGGAAGCCTGCTAGAGACCATCTGCCAACTGGATGTGGTACCATTCACCACCACTCTCTGGGCCCTGCCATCCAGCCTGCTTTTAATTCAGGTTCTCACAGGGAAAAGCCACCTCCTGCAGTCTAATGCCCTGGTGTCTTCCTACCTCACACCTAGAATTCATCCACAGAGCAAATACCCACCTTCTGCTTTTATTGTACCAGGATAAGATCTTTCAGCCAAAGCTGAGCCTTAAGTGCATTTGGGAAAAGGCAAAGAGTTTCCTTATAACTCACTTCTAGATAACACAAGGTATTTTAGAGGGATCTGACATGGTACAGAGTGAAAGAAAGCCAAAGGACCACCCTTGGTTGTTGTTACTTGATCCCTTTATGCGAAGGTTGTATGTTCATATGACTTCATTTCACTGCATTGTTAACTGAAATTTTGGTGTGAAAATTTACAGTTCTTCAACATGCAGTTTTCAAGAGAAATTTCACCCAAGATTAGAATGCTTTTAAAGTAATTAATCTAACACATTGCAATTGAGAAAACCTAAATGCACTTACATGACTTGGAAGAAAGCAGCTAACCTGCTCAAGACGTCAGGACAATTATTTTAAAAGCAGATGACCTATTCCCTTTTTTGATGGGGGTGGAGGAGGGAATTTTTTGTTTGTGTGGTTGGTTTTGTTCGGGGTGTTTTTTTAAGATAATGTGCACTGGGGTCCACAGCTTTTCAAGCCTGTATTTACAGGAGATAGAACTCACTGATTTTTTGATCTCAGTATATTAAGCACTGATGGTGCAATGACTACTGCTGTCAGCCTGACAGCTTTTCCCCTCAGATGAGATTGCTTTTTAACTCCTGATTACATATGCCTATCCTCAAACTCTATATACAAAATCTTGCCTCAGCATTGTATTTTTTTAGTTATTTCCCAGGACTATATACTAGCTAAACAATAACTTTTTGGTTTATCCAGTTTTCCAATTAAATTAGTCTCACTTTGTGAGCAATTGAAGAACAGAATACTTATTAATATAAAAAGGAAACTTATAAACTCATCATTGTTCTTATTAATGTCCAAGTATTATATTTGATAAATTCCTAAAATTTTATTTTGAAGTAATGACCATTTTAAGATAAGTATGTTTGTCTTAAATGTTATCTTACCAATTTGTTTAGAAATCAACACCAGCTAGTTGTTTTAACTGAAATCAAGATCAAGAGAGCAAGAGCTTAATAGATCTGCTCACTTAGGCTTGCATAGTTAAAAGACAGCAAAACAAACCTGCAAACTTCCCATAGGAGTTCCCATGATCTGCTTAGGAATTACTAGGAGTTCAAATACTTCTGGGAAAAATTTATCTAGAGGTTTTCCATGCTGATATCATGTTGGTACTCTATGTTTTTAAACAGCTAATATAAAAAAAAAGCGTCCTATAGTTGATGAACAGATTTGCAAAAAAAGTAACATGTTGCTTAATGCAGAAAACATTATTAATACTGTAGTATTTCCAGAGACTGAAATTTTCTCAAGCTGTTATGCTGACATCAAGTAGTACCTCTGATGTGGGAAAACAAATATTAAAATCTATGAGACAGTAGAGATTACAAAGACACACAATGAGAAAATAAACTAAATCTGTGGGTGATAAATTATAGCTTAAAAAAGGAAAGAAAAAGTTCAGTACACCACAGATTCTGTGGCTTCACTAAAATAACAGAGGATCAGAATTATTTGAATGGAGAGATTATTTTGAATTAAAAGAGCAAAAAGAATCTCATGGAAAAAAACCCCATCCTCTTATAAGTTATATTATATACACACTACTTCTAAATCTGTCTTTCATCCTCAGATATAAAATCCTGCCATACTTCTGAGAAATATATCAAAACATTAGTTTTCTGCATACAAATGTTTCTGTTTCAGAGAATAATTTTTTTTTTCTTTTCGTTAGTTGCAAAGTAAAGGCATATTATATTTGAATATGTTGTTCTTACCTGTCTTGAAAAGCCAGCTTGTCACTTTTTTAGGAAAACCTTGATCCGATGCCTGTAACAATCCATCTAACCTTAAATGAAACCCTGTGCTGGGGGGGAGGTTCTCATTTCTATCACTTTTTATACAAAAAAAAAAAATATAGATGACAGATCCTTTTTACAAGGTAGCCTAGAGTGTCTAGTTCTTGTCACAATGTTGTCATAGTGACAGTGACATCAATATACTTCATGACAATCAGTACAGCAATTTTTCTGGAGACAACAGCAGTGTTGATTCCTGAGTGTATTTTGTATTGTGTTCCTTTTCCAATCTCATTAGATAATTTATTTTTGCTCTATTCTTAAATTCAAATGTGACTGCACTAATTACTTTGGTTGTAAGCAGCCTGATTAAAAAAAACCAACCAAACAAAACCTACTGAATTAAAAATATCACAAAACTAAAATAATACAAAACAAAAAAGTTTGACCACCAAATTTCTTTCTACAAATTAAAATATCTGTTATTTGTTAGTATAACACAGAGATCTCCTAGATCTGATTCTGTTATTTTATACTCTTTTTTTTTTCAAATAAGGGTTATTTACACTATAAAGTACTATATATACAGCAAAAGGAGAGGAAAGTTAGTTGCTCAGAAAAAGGTGATATATTCTCAGTCTCAAATATATTTTTCTAGGAAAATCCTGTACGTCCACTAAAATCCTGCTGTTTCATGATCATTCTTCACATCATTATAGCATCCATTTTCAACATACAACTTGTCACCTTCCTGAAACTTTTCACATTTTAGTCAGTAATTGCTACATGACATACAATTATATGAGTTCCCAAGACATGAAGTGTATATTCCATATTTTTTTCACTAAAAGTAAGAAAAAGCTGCAGTTCACCTCTTACCAATCTAATCTTTGTGTTGTATGAAATCTGCCAAGGCAACAAATTATGTTGCTAATTGTTGTGTTTTCTGTTGATAACAGAAGTAATTTTCAGACAACAAATGATAAACTTCATTGTTGATTTCAAATTCTTCCTTCAAGTGGTATGACTGTAAAAAAAACGTTTTCTGACGTTAACACTCACAAACAACAGTTTGAATCCTGAACCTGACCACCCGTTTTTTCCTTTTTATTCAATGCATTAAGTGGGAATTTACCCAATACATCTCTCCAGTTTCTAAACAAAAAGGAAATAACACTCTACTACTAAATAAATCCAGTACGTTCCCATATCTTGAGCATTTGATGTATTTGTAATTGTAAACATTAGAAATAAAAGGCACAGTCGAAAAAATAGAAATACAGAAAACTGGGATAACTCTTAGAAACAAGCTACATTTCCTATCACTTAATATTAGCCACATTAGGTCTGTAGGTCAGTTAGCCATCAGTGCTTCACACAGCCTGAAAAAGCAATTCACTCTGCCATATGAACATCTTGGTTAACTGGGATCACTCATCCTCCAAAGGTGCCTCTCTCTATCCATGAACTACCATCTACATTAGTTATGTCTACCATAACCCACAGTTATCTCAAACTAGACACATTGCTTAGCCTGGGTCTCTTAAAAGGCTCATTCCATCATAAATAAATATGGATTTGTATATACTACACCCAATCAAATGTTCAGGTAGTAGATTTCGAGGAGAAAAGCTACTACTATCTATGATTAACCAAATACCTGTAATCAAAGACTTCATAAGCAAAAAGTTCTTTTGAAACTCAGAATGCAGGTGTTCACAGAGGAACAAGTTTCTTCAGTAGCTAGTCTCCAGTGGTCAAACCACAACCTTTTTCTCAAGATGTTCCTAAATAAAGACACGCACAACAATTCGAGTGGCAGTGCTTAGGTTGCCACGTTTAATTTTAAGGTTATACTCAGCAGAGAGGCTTCCTTTTATTTTGAAATGCAATTACTGCACTACCTGATAAACAAGACAGGCTCTTTGCTATCAGCAGCAGTTAATGGGAGGCCTGACTGCCTCAGGCATTTTATGACAATCCCTAAATGATTATATTATAATCATTTGAAAAATTTGACCAGACCTATATTATAAAGGATGAGCAATAGATCAGTCTTGTCCTGTGAGCTGGTACTTGGCACAAAGTCAGGTGTATTTACATCATAGTATTAATATATTTAAGTAGAAAACCAGCCACACGGATTTAACCATGCAAATTGTAAGTAGTCAACAGTGCATCAAGGATTCAAAACAAAAAAAGCATGTTTTATTTCCTTATAAAATAAATTTACAGGAGAAAAAAAATATCATTTAGAAGCTTTTATATTACTAAATTGAAAAATGTTGTTGATAGCATTATAAATACTGGAATATTTTAGTAGTTCTTTTTAAAGTTATTCTTCATAACTGATACCTTTATTAGTCGATTACTCATCCAGAAGGCCAACAGAGAGACAATATCTACCAGCTGCTCCTCTTAATCATCTGACACTGGGTTCTTCAGTGTTATCATTATATAACAAGCTATTCCTTACAGAATAATACAAGACAGAATACAGTACTGACCCAAAATTATTCTGTGATTGACTGCTTTAAAAGTCAAATGATCTCATTGAAACACCATGGTGATATTTGAAACAATTTTTCTTTAAAGTAGTAAGAACAACTGTGAAAAAAATAGGAAACCTAAATATGAAGGAAAATGGAAGCTGTAAGTTCCCTGAGTTTTCACTGATACTTAAACACTTAAATCTTTAGCATGTCTTCCTTGCTGAAACCACTTTCTATGCAACAAGCATAGAAATGGATTTGTTCAGAATAAATCATACCAGTGAAAACACAAGAGATTTTTATTTCAAGAGTACACAGAAATATCAGACAGTGAGCCTCCCAGCTGACCAATGTAGAAAAACCCCTCCAGTTTATAAGGTATTGTTACAACTTAGCCTAGCACTCAGGTTAGCTAAGCAAGATGCTAAAGCAACAAAATCCAGCAGCTCAGAAATAGTTGTGGCATCTTTTATTATATTAAAACCACAAGTGCCTAAGTTCTCTTCACAGGGGATGTTTCATCTCTTTCTGTCCATATGGTTAGTTTGGGTACCACTATTGTAAATGAAGATCATTATCAAGTTTTAATACAAAACCAAGTGTGATGGAACAGACATTCTGTTCTCAATTTAATCACAGAGCAGTCCTTCTACCAGTTCTGTTTTGGGATACTCTTAATTATCTTTTGAGATAAAGAAAAAGGTATTTATCTCAGGTTCAGGAACTCTAATTATAAACCACTAGCAATATCGGGAAAAAAAACCCCTAACAAAACCCTTGAGGATCATTAACGTGATGCAGTTTTGCAAGAAACAAATGTGGGATGATCATATACATCTTTTTATAACACAAAAGAAACTTGAATGCACTTTTTAATGTGAAGATCTATTTTCTTTCTCCTTTTTTAACTCAAGTAAGCTTTATACCCACAGTTTTGCAAGCAGACATTTGTGAATGGGTATCTGTTTTGGTTATATAAAAGTGTCTATTTTCAAATAATAAAGTTAGAATATTTCTTAAGTGATATATATATATAAGAACTTAAATAATAGATTTTGAAATACGGACTAATGAATCAGGGCAGAGAAGGTACCTGCTCTCCTAGATATTCATAATCTCTATAATTAAAGAACTGACAGAGAACATGAAGCTTTTTCCTCATGGCCTTTTATTGAGTCATAACCCCTTCATAACCTTGGAATTTTTATGAAATCATGATAATACAACATCATATAAGAACCTCTTACAAAAAAGCTGATATTATTAAAGATGGTAAGTCTAAAATAAATCAATCAAAACAAGTCCAGTTAAGAAATCTCATTGGGCAGAAATAAATGGCATAGGAAAACACATGAAGAAACTACAGTAAAAGTCACTTCTGTTTCAAAGAAATTTCCCCATCAATCTCATATCATTGTATATCACTGATCCCTAAGAAAGCCAGTTAAATTATAGTCATCCAGTATCAAAAACTAATACTACACATCAATCTGAGTCCACAGACCTTAAATACAGCTTTTTTAATTTTAATTATCTTCCACAATAGTTCTAAACCCACCGTGTTACACTGTGGTCAGTGTGCTGAAGAAGAGAAAATATCTTTTTGGAGTTTATAATAGCTATCAGAGGCCAGTTCTTTAGTTTTCAAAAGGTCAAACTGCTCTTGTCATCTTGCTCACTGCTCACTCAATAAACAAAAGGTTTACCATACCATGGTTTATTTCAACAATCAGGGCATATACAGGACAGCCAGAATTAATTTATTTTAGAGAAATTCCTTACTAGTCCATGGCAAAATAGTTCACATGTGACAGTGTGCACAACTATTTTTGATAAGGGTGCTGAACAGCATCTCCCTGCAATTGCTCAAGATACCACACCCCAGCAAATACTTACAAGGTCAATGTATCTTCTTTAAAATTCACAGCTAATGCACTATTATTTTATATGTTAGGTATATAACCTGATTTAGACTGCTCCTTGCAGAAAATTTCTATCTACAACATTGTATCATGAATACGACTGACTTACATTTAGTTTTTACAACACATTATTTCTTCCTCAAGCTCAGTGAAGATACACAGATGTCTTCAAATGCCTGCCTTACCTTCCAGAGGCCTCTCACACCAGACAGCTAACTTGTCCTTGAAGGCAACCTCTCTTCTATGCATTTGGGTTTGTACACGACCAGAGGGAATTCTTTAGTCAGATGTTGGACTAGAGACAACTACAGAGAAAATAGACAGCAAATAAAAAACCTGTAGGGCAAAGATGAGTCTATGGAAATCTTACATTAAGGTAGACCCAGCTGCTTCTGGTAACTACAGGTTTAAAGCAGACTATTCCAGTTCTCTTAAAATGACTAACTATTCTTGTGTATCCACTAGAGTGTTTCCATTACTGATGTTGCTGCTTAGTAACATGGTTACTAGACTTTTTCCACTGTTTATGTTTAATTTAGTNTTATACCCACAGTTTTGCAAGCAGACATTTGTGAATGGGTATCTGTTTTGGTTATATAAAAGTGTCTATTTTCAAATAATAAAGTTAGAATATTTCTTAAGTGATATATATATATAAGAACTTAAATAATAGATTTTGAAATACGGACTAATGAATCAGGGCAGAGAAGGTACCTGCTCTCCTAGATATTCATAATCTCTATAATTAAAGAACTGACAGAGAACATGAAGCTTTTTCTTCATGGCCTTTTATTGAGTCATAACCCCTTCATAACCTTGGAATTTTTATGAAATCATGATAATACAACATCATATAAGAACCTCTTACAAAAAAGCTGATATTATTAAAGATGGTAAGTCTAAAATAAATCAATCAAAACAAGTCCAGTTAAGAAATCTCATTGGGCAGAAATAAATGGCATAGGAAAACACATGAAGAAACTACAGTAAAAGTCACTTCTGTTTCAAAGAAATTTCCCCATCAATCTCATATCATTGTATATCACTGATCCCTAAGAAAGCCAGTTAAATTATAGTCATCCAGTATCAAAAACTAATACTACACATCAATCTGAGTCCACAGACCTTAAATACAGCTTTTTAAATTTTAATTATCTTACACAATAGTTCTAAACCCACCGTGTTACACTGTGGTCAGTGTGCTGAAGAAGAGAAAATATCTTTTTGGAGTTTATAATAGCTATCAGAGGCCAGTTCTTTAGTTTTCAAAAGGTCAAACTGCTCTTGTCATCTTGCTCACTGCTCACTCAATAAACAAAAGGTTTACCATACCATGGTTTATTTCAACAATCAGGGCATATACAGGACAGCCAGAATTAATTTATTTTAGAGAAATTCCTTACTAGTCCATGGCAAAATAGTTCACATGTGACAGTGTGCACAACTATTTTTGATAAGGGTGCTGAACAGCATCTCCCTGCAATTGCTCAAGATACCACACCCCAGCAAATACTTACAAGGTCAATGTATCTTCTTTAAAATTCACAGCTAATGCACTATTATTTTATATGTTAGGTATATAACCTGATTTAGACTGCTCCTTGCAGAAAATTTCTATCTACAACATTGTATCATAAATACGACTGACTTACATTCAGTTTTTACAACACATTATTTCTTCCTCAAGCTCAGTGAAGATACACAGATGTCTTCAAATGCCTGCCTTACCTTCCAGAGGCCTCTCACACCAGACAGCTAACTTGTCCTTGAAGGCAACCTCTCTTCTATGCATTTGGGTTTGTACACGACCAGAGGGAATTCTTTAGTCAGATGTTGGACTAGAGACAACTACAGAGAAAATAGACAGCAAATAAAAAACCTGTAGGGCAAAGATGAGTCTATGGGAATCTTACATTAAGGTAGACCCAGCTGCTTCTGGTAACTACAGGTTTAAAGCAGACTATTCCAGTTCTCTTAAAATGACTAACTATTCTTGTGTATCCACTAGAGTGTTTCCATTACTGATGTTGCTGCTTAGTAACATGGTTACTAGACTTTTTCCACTGTTTATGTTTAATTTAGTACCCATATCTGAAGTGAGGAACTTATTCTAAACTAACATATTTTCAGTTTTGATTCAATTTAAATGATAATCCAGACATAACATAATGAAGCTTGTCAGGTTTTTGTTGCTGGGATGCAAGAAAACAACATTGACAAACACTGGTTTCTTGCAGTCTTAGTAAATTTAGGTTGGTTTTATTTGTGATATACTGCCTTTAGTGCTCACTGTCTTTACCATTTCTAGACCAAATGAAAGAT
Organism: Platysteira castanea; assembly: GCA_013397175.1. Lineage (NCBI taxonomy): Eukaryota > Metazoa > Chordata > Aves > Passeriformes > Platysteira > Platysteira castanea. The sequence continues at coordinate 44,923 of VYXC01010949.1, forward strand.
CTGAGTAACTAAGTACATGCAGAAAAACTGCTTTGGAGTCTAGTACCAGCTCTTTAACTGTGATGATGGTTCCTTCCCTTCATGAATCAATAGATACACTTCCAAGAATGCATGCAAGGCAACATGAGAGTTCAGGACAGGTATCTCAGACTACAAAGATCAGCCTAACAGCAGCTCATGTTGACAAAACACGCTGTGTGGGGGAAGCTTGAGAAACTGGAAAGAGACAGAACTGACAAGCAGCATATGACAAGATAGTAACCTGAAGAATCATCTTCTAAATGGAGGACTGAAAGCCAGATCCTTTTGTTCAGTCTGATCTGCTAGCATTCAGAATGACAATCAAGCATATATTTCTATTGAAAATTTGTATGCAGCATACTCAAGAACACCTATGGTGTTTCCCTACTGTTTTATTAAAGCTTGAAGTAGGAACACATGCACACATCATAGAGCTGCCTTGCTTCTCCTGCTGTAACTACTGATCCTAACCCACCACTCAACCCTTTCAGTTATACCCCAGTGCATCACACACAGCAGCTTCACCTCCAACTCAGCCTTAACCACACACATTGTGATGCACATACTAACAAAAAAGTTAAACTAAATTTAAAATCTGCCTCTTTTTTATTTTCTGATGACCTTCTATGATTTCAGGTATCTCAGGAGATGTTTTCTTTGCTATGTATGCAGAAGTTCATTTATTTATCTAAATAAACTCAAACCTGATATTTGGATTTAAACTGTTTTTATCCATTTAAGGCTTCTATTCCCAGTGCTTGTTTTATTCACATTCATATAAAAAGATATTTAGGTTATGATTTCTCTCTTCTTTCTAATCTCACACGATAGCTTTTATCCTCTTTTAGTTTACTAGTGGCAGGGACAAAAGCGGTATTTCTGACAATATGGAAGTTGGGGAAGTAGAATATAAATGAACTGGTGAAAGTGGCTCATCTCAAAAGTAATTCTACCCACTGCTGCAACCAGAGATAGAAGTTTTGGCTGTGTAAAATAACAGTGAGTCATCATATATTAATATTCTATATTAATATAATTAGAAGAACTAAGGTGTCCTATTTTTCTCAAGGACAGGGTTTTTTTCACTTCTAATTAATTGGAAATTTCAGAATGCAGAAATATATAACCATTAGGAAATTCATCTAATCACTTTATAGTTACAGTATAAGCCAACAGAAAAGCAAACAGCCAATTAAAAATGCCAAATATAATCAAGGAGCTGAAGAGACCCTTAGCCTAACTAGGTAAGTGGACAGAATGATAGTAAATAGCTCTCCGGGCACTATATTCACAGAATCAGATGAGTTGGAAGGGACCTTCAAGGATCACTAAGCCTGGCAACAGCACCATCCCCAAGAGTCACACCATGTGCCTGAGAGTGTTGTCCAAACATTTCTTGAACTCTGTCAGGCTTGGTGCTGTGACCACTTCCCTGGGGAGGCTGTTCCAGTGCCCAACCACCCTCTGGGTGAGGAGCCTCTTCCTGATAATCCAGCCTAAAACTCTCTGACACAATGTCAGGCTGTTCCCTCAGGTTTTGTCACTGGTCATCACAGAGAAGAGACCCGTGTCTGTCCCTCTGCTTCCTCTCACGAGGAAGTTATAACTGCAGTGAGGTGTCCCCTCAGTCTCCTCTTCCCCAGGCTGAACAGACCAAGTGACCTCAGCCACTCCTCATACAGCTTCCCCTCAAAGACCTTCACCATCTTCATTGCCTTCCTTTGGACACTCTCTAACAGCTTGATGTCTTTCTTACACTGTGGCACCCAAAACTGCCCCCAGCACTCGAGATGAGGCCTCCCCAGTGCAGAGCAGAGGGGACAATCCCGTCCCTTGCCCGGCTGGTGATGCTGTGCCTGATGCCCCCAGGACATGGGTGCCCCTCCTGGCTGCCAGGGCACTGATGGTTCGTGTTCAACTTGCCACTGACCAGAACCCCCACCCAGGTCCCTTTCCATGGCACTGCTCTCCAGCCTCTCATTCCCCAGTCTGTCTGTACATCCAGGACTGCCCCATGCTAGGTGCAAAATCTGGCATTTTCCCCTGTTGAACTTTACATAGTTGGTGATTGCCCAGTCCTCTTCGAAGCCAAGCATGCAGGACCAGGGCTAAGTATCTTAAACAATTCTACAACTATGAGCTTTTTAGGCTAAAACTCAACTTAGTAATCTACTGAGAATGTGACAACAAGCTAGCTATTAAGACGCAAAATGAGGACTAGTAAATAAAACTGAGAGTAATATGATGTTAGTCAATGGTATAATATTCAGTCCACCTGTTTAACATGTTTGCATGATTAGCTTTCAACTAATATCCATCTAAACTAAAATTATTTAATAAAATAAAAAGTGTCCTTTCACATCAGGAAACTGCTAAGTATATTTGGACTTTATTGTAGAAAGAGAAGGCAAAACAGAAGATAAAAAAAATAAAAATGTACAAAGATTGAAAGCTGTATTTTACTGTTGTATAAAACAGAAATATGGGCTTAAAAGAACAAAAAGAAGAAATTCTCATTCCTCCTCACCTCAATTTAGAAGTGGAATGCATTGCTTCAGGCAAGCATATGACTTCAGGGAAGAACTTATGACAGAAAAAAGAAAGAAAAGAGATTGATTTATACAATAAGAAAAAGACTATTTAAAAATTTAGAAGGAAACTGAAGTGTCATGTTTCAATTGTTAGTTACTTGAAGAAATTTTCTGTTTTGGAGTGTCTTGTGGCTGCTTTTTAAGTAACCAGTACTGTCAATAATGAAATGCATTTGTCTTTGGGCTTCTCCAGTAAAGGCTTCAGCTACTTTAGCTGCTCAGTTAACAAGCAAGGTTACAAATTGTATTAGGTTGCACTAACTCAACGAGAGCACAATCCAGACATAGGTATTTAACTAGGGACTCTCAGAATGCAGCTTATAAACTTATTATCAGTTTGCTTTCAAGAGGTTGTATGTTTGTTTGAAGACTGCCTCATTTTGTGTTCTTCCCCACACTGATAAAACCACCACAGTAGAGATATTAGAGGATAGAGAGCTATAATTAGCTATTTTTCTTTTCCAAATAATGAATATGCAAAGAGAATACTCCTGCTGAGAAGCCAGCATATTCAATTCTGTTTGATGGAGGATATCTGAGGTGGGCTGAGGAAGCATTGTAAAACTTGGTACAGAGAGAGCAACATGTTTTTATGGCTGAAGAATCTAGTTTAACTCAAGGGATACCTCAGCCGAAGTTAAATGACCTAGATGGGAAAGTAAGCAAGCCACATACTGAAATGCACACTACTCCTAAAAACCCTAATGGGGTGAGTGGATTACTACTACTCTTTGAAACTTTACAAGGAAGCATTCCTAAGGATACACAGCCATCTAGTGAGTGCTGGGGGATGCCGGCGGAATGGAGCAGATGGCCAGAACAGTCTAATTCTGTTCTGCTGGAGGCAGCTACCCTGAGATCCTGGAAAGTTTAACAAAAGTCAACAACTGTGAGCACCTTTGTGTGCTTTCTTATGTATGGAACAACTTAATAACTTAGGACATTTTTAGGTGCAAAACTACTACATGGAAGGACAAGAAGAAAAAAATCTGTAACCAAGTTCTTCCCTGAAGACTGTTCTTGATATCAAAGTAACATTTCTGATGACAGCATGCATGTTCATGCAGAGATTGTGACACTAGTACATTTGAGAAGTAAAAACAGAGTTATCACTACATGCATGTAAGTCAGGCACGTGGTTTGTGAGCAGCTGCAACACCAACACAAACATTTCTGTCATGCAAGTCTCCTTTAAAGTGAGTGAACTTTCAAATGTTTTTCAACCATGCTTGTTAACTAGGAGATAAGAGCAAAGTTAAATAGGGCTGAACGTAAAAGTATTCAAAAAAATTCATAGTAGAACTGAAGGTTCAGAAACACAAGTTCTGACTGCCTACATGTGCTATCCTGCCTTTATCAAACTGAAAATAAAATGACTCATTTACAGCAGGAGGTGACAGGCTCATAGCCTATACACATAACAAATTACTACAGCTCAATTAGTGGTCTATTTAATAAGCTGTGCTTAATCACTGAGATTTCTGGGAACTTTCCTCTACGTTGCTCACTGTGTATTTGAATTGGTTATAATCTCTGTTTTGGAGATGTATCTATGTGTTTAGGAATATATCATGTAGTCTGGACAAATTTAATTTATAATAACTGGTTGGGAAACTAATCTTGGTAGTTATCAGATTCATTTTTAAGCTGAAAAGCTTTTCTCAATCAAATTTCTTACAGATATGTCCTGACTTTCATTCTGCTCAATATTTTTACAGACAATATTCAATAGTGACAAGGATTTTGGCATCACTCAATGTTTTGGTCAACAGAGTAGAAAAATCCCTTTTCTCTGAAGAAAACACCATGCTACAAGAAGCTTAAGACTTGCTGTAGAATGATTTTAAGACAGAAAAAGAGTCACAAAGAAACCTGAACAAGCTGTCTAAAAGAACATAATCAGTTTAAGACTCCATATGCATATATTTCTGCCTGGACAGAAGAAACAACTAATAAGGTAATTCTGTGTATTTTCAGCATCTGTGATATTGAAAAGGTAAAACAGGGGCACTGAACTAACAAAAAGTAATTTACAGAACATCCATGTGAAATACTCTGGCAGTAGACCTACAGGCTACAGCTTGCATCATGGATAAGCATGCTTACCTTTTATTACATTTAATTTTGATTTCTATAAAGTTTACCTTCTTTCAACCACATGCAGAATCATTCACTACAATGAATTTACTCATTGAAAAATGAGTAAAAAAAAAAAAGAAAAAAATTTCTCTTTTTAAAATTCATGTCTACCCAGGCAGTGGAACAAGTGTTGAAACTATCCCTAGCATGTGTAAAAACTGTCACATCACAGCCTTTGGCTCCTTTGAAAAGCAGATGCACGACTGGAATGTTCCTGTGGAGGCGTACTTACCTCAACTAAGCAGCCATCCCTTCAGAAAAAGTTAATCTAGGGAACAGCTAATTTCATTCAGCAAAAGCCACTGTGACCTTTAATTGCATATTAACACCTCTGATTTGAGCTGATGACCATTTCCCGGATATGCTTCTGAGACACAGTGCTAGCAGTGAGTAATTCCTGACCTTTAGCCATTGAATTAACACCTCTAATTGTAAATTGGAAAGCATTTAAACCAAAAGTCTTTCTAATCAAGTACCTTATAAGACGATTGTTTGGCTGGTCTGCTACAGAATATTAAATCCCTTAGAGATTGTGAAGGTAATTTTTTTTCCCTGGGGCTTTCCTAATTTGTATACCACAGCAGTTGCTCTGACTGTTTGTGCTTTACAAAGATGTAGTGGGGAAGCTTGTGTCTATGATATTTCTTACCTGATGAAAGAGTGGTAATATGTCAGTGCTACTTGAATTTGTTGCTAGTTATCACGTTTCTTTGTGTATCTCTTGATGCAAAGTCCTAGCCTGTAACCAAACCGCAGTGGGCTGTGGTCTTATCCACTCTCACAGAGGAAGCAAGTCTAGGCTGGCAAATTTGTATATGGCAGAGATGGGAGATATTAGTATTGCACAGACATAATTTTTTACTTCCTTGCAAGATTTCTGATTTTCACTCATGTACATCTATAAGTTTAATCTTGAAGCTACACAGGAAAGATGTAAAACGTGATCCCTATGACCCAAGACTACTGTTGACTTATTCAAAGTAGAAATGGCGTGTCTATGGGCATTGTCTATGAAAGACTTGTGTCTCTTGGTACCATGATATTGCAGGAGAATTGCTCAGGAATGCCCAGTTAGTGGAACTGGAAATATCAGAATCTTTAGTCTCAAGACCAACTAGAAAAAGGTGTTGCAGCATTTTCCATTTTCAATTTAGCAGAAATTTCTATCATCTTTGCTAGAAATGCAAAATATTCTTTTGACAGTGTCTCTCTTCCTATTTGCCATAGGTCTCTACAGGATGTCCAGTACAAATCCTATTAGTCTCCTCTTCCAGAAACTCTTTCTAGGCTCGCTCAGCTACTGTTAGCTTTTTTGTCTCCTTCCTCCTTTTTTGCCCCCTTCCTCCTTGCCTTTGAGGCAAATCCATTTTCCTGCAGGAATTATAAATGCTACCAGGTTAAAAGGAGTCCACTTCTTACAGGCAAAATTAAAGTAATAAACTCATAACTGTATTTAAAGGAAACTGCAAATTCATTAATGTCAGGGGATTTCTTATAACAAAAGTAGAATGCACTTTTAGAGTAATAGCTTTTTTCACTTTTTCAGTAATAGCTGTGTTCTTTTGCAGTCTTTGAGAGAAGCTGAACTGAAAACACAATTCTTCTAATATATTCATATACTAATTGAAATTATCAACCCCCTTTTTTTTGGAAAAAGAAAAAGAAATACATGTGAACTGGTGAACTCTCAAAAGGAATTATTTTCCCCTGCCTTCCCCTTACAGCCCTTAGGTTTGCTCCAGTCTCTCCACACCTCTGAACTACTGAACCAGTATACTGAGCATACCAGCATGGGAAAAGAAATAGCTGCTATCTACTTGTGGGTTTGCTACCTTGAGACCACTACAACAGCTTCCTGCCTTTTTTTTTAATTCTTTCCTAGGCTGTAAGCATAAGGTGAGGTTTTCAGATTTGTTTATTTTACAGTCATCATTTTAGGTAACCAGTTTTGCTAATTGTATTTTTAGCCCAGATATGTTAATGAAATGAGGCACTTAGCCCAGCTGAATTTCTACCGTATTTTTTTATGCTGGAATCTCCAGGTAAGAAAACAAATGAGCAATGCCAATCAAATCTTTTCATTAGGGGAACTGAATCCCCTAGAGGCTGTAAAAAGGTATTTGTTATTTTTGGTCATATACTGGAATATAAAGATGAAGTTAATAGAAATTAGCATGATTATGACATTCTTCAAAAATATACACCAGATTTTTTTTCAAAAACAATAACTTCTGTATGTTCTGTTGAACAAATATTCCATTCAAAGCAATGTAATTGTGTTAACAATAGAAGACATCTATTAGAAGTGCAGAAAGCCAAAATATAGAGGAGATGAATGGAAAACAAAGGCTCACAAGACTTGATGTAAGTCATAATATTTTATACATCACTCAAAAATCACAGCAAGAAACAGTGTATAAAACCTAGACATACTGAAATTTTTCTCTGCTAAGAACTGAAATACTAAGGTCTAGCTGCATACCCAGGTAACTAAAACCCTATATTATAGAATATGAATACCCTCAAAGAAATTCACATTAAGACCAAAAATTACCTACATGAATAAGGCTTTAAAGTCAGAGAGTATGAACTTAAATAGCTTCTATTTTGAGTACAAAAAAATCTGCAGCTGTTAATGACTAGTCATTTTTGTTTGCTTTACTTGTGATGTATATATAGATACCCATGCATGTTAGAAATTGCAATTGAAACACTCAATTCGGTGGTATCTCAGTCAAGATAAAGACCTTTGGGGTCAAACTAGTTATTATGGGTGTAGGCTTTAAACACCTCAGTTGCTTTGAGGACTTGTTAATGACTTATCCAGAGAGAATGAGACACAAAGCCTTTGCTTCTCAAAGACCAGACTGGGTCCTACCATTAGATCTGCCCACTTTTTCATTAGCAAGTGAAGCACAGAGGTTTTAAAACTCACACTATGGAAATCATTCCTTTCACATCACAATAAACTGATAATCTACACAGTTAAAAGAAGTAACAGCATTATCCAAGCCCATTATAGCAATTCTGAAAACTATCATATAATAAACCTAATTTTCAGCTCTTTTATTCAAAAGCTTATTAAAATGACACAGAATAAAACAGGCCTGGTTTATGCTCCCTTCCCATCCTATTTTCCTCAGTGTCAGCACAACTTACAAATGTTTTCTGTCAGCTTTTTCTCTTCATGCCTGTTTTCCATTGTCATCATGCACTTTGTTTTCATCAGTCTCTGTGCTCTTCTCTGACTGTAGTAACTAGATTTCTCCAGCTCCAACATTCTATTAACTACGTGTCCAAAATACTTATGATGTTTGTTTGCCTGCACTCCTGAAGCACTGGTAGTGCAATGGTTTGAAGCCTAGATCACTCGCTGAAGATTTTCCAGGCACTTCCTCAGCTTCCTAGCTAAAATCTTCAATACCCTTTTTCTAGCCATAAAAGTAGAAGGCAAATCATGGTTATTTGAAAAGGATGAGAAGCCATCCCTTAACTGCAGCTACTCAGACTGCAAAGCCTTAAAAGAAATGAGGTCAAAGAGTTTATTTCATCTTTCTGCCTTCAATAAGCTTAGTCCATGAGCTGCTTGTATGTATACCCTCAGCAAGGCTGCACGGTGTTAATCTGGTTGAAGTGTTAAAATCTCATGAGCAGCTACAGAAACAGAGCTGGGGGGATTGAAACCTTCCTTTGTGCTCTATCAGTGGAACCTTGCCTGCATGCTGAACTCTTTTCTTTCCCTCCTTGCCCTCCCCAATGCTGTCAATAGCAGTGAAATCTCTTTGCTTTCAGTAAGTTAATTCCAAAAGAGCGCTGATAAAATAGGGGGATATTACAGAACTGGAAAAACCCTCAGCTGGACTCCTCATCAGGCCTGAGGAGTATGACAGTAACCTCAAAGCAGAACCAGTTTATCTCTGAAAAGTGTCAGACAATTTGTCAATAGGGGAAGAATGGCTATAACTGCCTGCAGGCAGAAGAATGTAGCTGAAGATCTTTTATTAAAGCTATGGCCTCTATTCACTTCATTCGTTTTGTCTACAGCTCAGTCCACAGCTTGCTGTTGGCAGCATGTTGTTGCCTGACCTCTCTAGTGCACAAATTTTAGCATCAAAATATCCTGACGAAAACACTTTTAGCCCAGTTTCCTAAGAAATTTAGGTTCGTACAGTAAGGCATAAATATACATTGTTTTTTCTTACTCACAGCTGAATATGTGGGTTGATTTACATCAAAGAATTGCAAACCCTAATAATATTGTATGCCTAAAAGGTTTGTGAAATTCATGGTTAATTACAGGAAACACTTACTAATGTCTCCCACTGAACTGAACTCACATTAGAAAACACAAAGAGAAAGAAAATGAAAACTCCAACTATGGGGCAGGAGGAGGTACAGAGACAAACATCCTTTAATGATAGTTTTCACTATATTAAGTGTGAGGGAATTCAACCAAGAGACAGGTTTTTATGAAACCATGCTTAATTCATTTTGCTGCCAACAGAACTCCTGTTGATGTCTCTGTGCTGTGTCACCCTGCACTGTAAAATGCTTCTGTCACACTGAAGGGCACTTTATTGTATCTCAGGCTTTCTGACAGACATTGTTCTCACAATGAAAGTACTTCATCCTTTCTTATGCAGTTCTTTGAAATCAAATTTCAGGGCAAGAATCACTCAAGAGGAAAGAGAAAGTTGAATGCAAATACTTTGGTGAATGGGAATAGGAAGATAAAAATAAGTTAAGCAAAGAAAACTTAGCCAATTGCAATTCAAAATTATTTGCTTCATTTTAGAAAACTTAATGCGAAGAAAAATGTTTGGTACTCTTTTGAGGCTATTAAAATGAAATTATAATTCATAAAACCTTCTTTGTTTTACTAAATTAGTTATAAAAGTCTCAGGGTTACTATTTCTTGCTGAGATATTCCTCTTTCTTGCAAACTTGATGAATCTGACCTTATAGTCTAACCAAAAGTATGTAAAACAAATGATCTCCCAGGAAAGTTCAGAAATTCAGTTAAATGGGGGGGATTTAATAATTAAAGTGTGTTCAACTTTTATAACAGTTTGCACTTGAAGATTTACATGTACTTCAAATGACTTCTATAGTCCAAAAAATGTGTCTGGACTGGTAAACAAAATGTTGCCTCTACCTAATGCATTCCAACACTTTCAATAAATCTTTACTACAGTTTGGTCAGATTCTAAACTCTTTAAAGTGTTGTTTCAAAAGCAAACTAGAAAATATCTCAATGTTACTTCATTTAGACTAATTCTTAATTCTCTAACACCAATATCCATTTGGTGCTCTATTCAAAACATCTTTTTTAACTGACTTTGTCATCATTTATATATCAAAGTGTTCCATTTCCCAAAAGAATAGGGAATAAATTTTAATCTCATTAAATTTGCCATGTAAGTGATTCAAATTCATACTGTAAGTTTCACCCTGAAATTCTATTTCTTGGCATGTCTTGTTTTCCTCATGGTTTTGTGGTTGGCTCCTTATTTATCTGACTAGGTGTGAGTCACTTTAATATATATATTTTTTTTAGCACTTCAGAGTTTATGAAGCATTTGCTTGTGCAGATGTCTGAACATATTGCTGTACAACTGCAAATATCAATATGGTACAGAGTTCTTCAGAATTTTTAAATTAATAAATTTCTGTTTAGGGTATTATATAACTGATAGAAATTACTTATACTCGGTGCTGAAACACAAAAGAAATCTCTGACCATATTATGACTCCAACAGTATGTAATTAGTATTACTTACACTGAATAGATCTGCAAATTCATACTGGTTCAGGTAATAGGAGGAAAAGCAATATAAAGAAGGAAGCAAAAGGAGAAGAAAGCTAAATAAACTATAGCAGTGAAGGGAAAGAAAAACAATGGAAAAGGGGACAGAAAAGGAAAAAACCAGTCAGGGAAATAGAACATTTTATATATATGGCAATACATACATGCAAAAATTTATTAGCAAATCCCTAAAGTATCTGGCATTTGAAATAAGAACTTAGAAATTCACAATTCATTTGAGTATATTTTTGTCCAAAAAGTTTTCAACGGGTGCAGATACTCTCAATACATCATAAATTGGCAAGTTTTGGAGCTCTCTAAACACAAAGAGTCAGTTTAGGAAGGAGACATTTTTTATTCTGCACAGAGTGTAAGGTGGAAGTTTTCCACAGATCAATCACACCAAGGAATAAAAAGGAAGTAAATTTACACACTGAAATCCACATAAACCTGCCTATCTAATACAGTTACCACCTACCTATTGCATGATTGTTAAGCTTCTGCAACCTTATGTAATACTTGTCACTGCACCTTTGGGGGACGCTGGTGGTCATTTGGGGAGGTGCCCTCTTCTTAGTTTCAAGCAAAGTTCAGCCCAGGATGAGCACAACCCAAGGCTGAGTGCCAAAGGAAATATGATCTGCAGCTCAGAGACACACACTCTCAAATAACTGTCAATCAGGATATAAAATACAAAAACTTTCCATAAGCATTGAGCAACACCTGCTTCACACACCTGATAACCTCTATTTGCATTGAGAAGAGGGGTTAAAGGTGAGAATGATCCCATTAGCTTCCATCCACAAGAGAGATCAAAGGAAGGGACAGAGAATTCTGCTTAAAGATACCACATATAAACTGGCTGAGCCATAACTGAGCAGTCATGTTAGGCTGTTGCTTGGCACGAGGAGCTCCACTTTAGTCTTCCACGAGTGTGCCTTCTATTGCTGCTATTTTTGCCGAAATGTGTGTAATACACACACAAAAAACCAAAAATAAGTAATCTTGATGTCATGTTAGGAAAAGAAAATCATATAGGAAGTTTGGACATGGAATTTCCTTTTACATCATCACTGGCCAATGTCAATGGAGAACCAGCCTTATTCACCTAAACTTCCATTCAGATGAATCAAACATGACTCACTCAGATGTCACTCTGAGACACAGAATACATTGCTGGTAAGTATTTGATAATGGCAAGTTATGATAACAGAAACTTATATCCTGTTTCTTCTTCTTCTGGTATTTGTAAGAGAAGAAATCCCAACCTGCACCAAAACAACATCAAACACAGCCTCACTACATTTTTGAAGGCACAGGGCTAGAGGCTAAAGACTTTCACAAGAAATAGGTTTGAATTCTAATCTGTAGTTGGAGATTTAAACCTATATTTTTCACATCCTAGAGTTTTTCATCATCCAGGCTTTGACACATTATGAATAAAAGCAACCATTTTTTTTTTTTTCAGTCCAGGCTGAGCCTCTGTTCTCTAAGAATACAAAGGGCAAAGCAAGTTTGTTTCTAACACACTTTGGATTTCTGATCAAGCTGAAGGGCATAATGCTTGTGGCTTTTACTTTAGATTCAGTAAAGGGGAGGAATAAAAAACAATCAATAAACTACCCACAAATATCACAAACCACAAGGACTCTTGGGCTGAAATAATAGTTCAGTGAGGAACGCTGGATTAGACAGGAAATTGCTTGCTTTACCACTAAGCTAAATAAATTTGTACACATTACTGGACTCCCTCTTAGCTTCAGCAGGAGCAAAGAGAAAACTTCACCCACTCGTGCCTCATGACTGGGGTAGGTCTTTTGCTACAGGATCTCTAGGTTCAAGGCCCTTGAGGTGAAGGAGACGTAAAACGGCGGCCTTTGTTTCTTGAATGTCACAATCCAAGGTTACTGCATAAAAAGCAACAAGTATTTCCTCCTTGGTTGCGTTTTCAGAAGATAGCTCCATCTCTGAACTCGAGCAAAGAGGTTTCAAAAGGGAAGCTTCAAGAGATACTTGCCCTTTGACAACTGCTGTTCTTTACTAGTTGGCTTTAGTATGCTTCCCCTCCTGGAGACCCAAATTAATTTTCCAGAGGTTGTTTCATTGGTTTGGTTATTCTTTTTTGTTTGTTTGCCTTTTTTTCTTGTTTTGTTTCTTTATTTTGTTTTTGTTTTGGGGTTTTGGTGTTTGGTGGTCTTTTTCTTTTTTTTTTTAGGGGAGGGAATGGGGGTTTTTGCTTTGTTTTTATGTAACAGGAATATGGCAACCTATTTTTGCCATCTGAAAACCTCTCTCTATTACTCCATGATCAATATATTTTCTTAACTTCGGTTCACAGTCTACCAGGCTATTCAATCCACTTAATCCTTGCTCAGTTGTAAGAATGACTGCTGTTAAATCTGCAACATTTTTTTTGCCCAAATGATCAGGGAACCCTGTAAGATGAATTGGATATCTCTCGCTTTGGCTAAAAGGCACTATCCATCAGTTTCTAAATTACATTTATTTGATCTGTTCTTTCTTTTGAGGTTTGTTCCCTTAACATTCTTAGTGTTAAGTTAGATTAGTAATCATATAGTTGTGTGGGTGGCATTTTTGGATTTCTGAAATGAATGGATTATGGATCACAGAACGGGCAGGGTTGGAAGGGACGACAATTGGTCATCTGGTCCAACTTCTCTGCTCAAGCAGGGTCATCCTAGAGCACATGGCACAGGATTGCATCCAGACACTTCCTGAAAATCTTCAGTGAGGGAGATTCCGCAATCTCTCTGGACAATCTGTTTATTTATACATTTTAGTTCTCAAATTATTCCATATACTACTTTCTTCCACATTCTGGAGAGCTCTACAGTTGAGGGAGCCAGATGAACAAATCAGATCCTGGGTCTTCTAGGTCCTATGCCCCCTGTCTCATGCACAATCACCTGCCCACCTGCACCTCTGGGCTCAGAATCACCCTCCTTAACTGAATCCTGACTGAAGTAAGGCAATTGACTGCACTGAGGTGATATTTTACATGCATTTGATATGCATGTTTGCTCACTTTGGGTAAAAACTACGACAGAGGAGTTTGTCAGGCACGGCTATTTTAATATACTAATTGCATCAGTAGTCACTCAAGATTAAAAATTTAATACCTAAAACAATTATTGAAGATACAGTAACAAAAAACCCCACACAATTTGCCAAAGAATAGTTGTCTCTCCTTTCATGCATTTTAATTTGAGGCTTCAGTGCCAAAACATATTAAAGGCACTGAGCCACATGCTTTATTTTCTCCTTATCATTAGGCTTATTCTGAATATTCATAGTTCTCAAGAGATAGATTAATCCACACCATGTTATCTTGCATCATTGATCTCTGTCTGAAATAAATGAAAACAGAACATCTAGCACTTCCCAGAATGTGGTCTTCTGGCCTGTTAATTTAATATTAATCTAAAGTAAATGTTGAAGACTATACATTTACCAAATAATTTTTTTCTTTTGCTTTCAAAAATGAAATTTCTGTAGTTGCTATGGGATAGATCCTGAATAAGTTTTAAGTTTCTTTTAAACAGTAAAACAGCTTTAGCTAGGTCAGGTCGTTTTTGGAATAGGATTAACCCCAAATCAAAAAACCATAATACTACAGTGCAGAGATCCAAACAAAAGATTCAAAACAAAAACTGACAGTATTTGTATTTTGCTAGTGCCCTGAAAATGGCCCCACATGGGGCTATAACACAATTAACCACCCATGAATAAAAAGAAAAATTAATAAAACAACAATACAGTCAGATTCAGTGGGAAAGATTCACACTATGTCCTGTCTTGAATGAAGTGATATTACCTGTATATATTTTAAAAAGTAGTCAGCATGCAGATGTCTGAACAGTTTCTTAATATTCAATATTTGCAGAGGAAATTCTGCACACCTTTTCTCAACCATCTAATAAATTTTGGAAAGTTGAGAACCTGCTGGCCCGCTGGATTAATATCCTTCTCTGTACTTAATTCTCCAGAAGCATCTAGTACTGCAGTGCATAGGAGTCCCAATAGCTGAAGGAAACCAGGGTCACAGAAAGTCACACAGGCAGTGTGAGAGATCCTTGAAGACGACCATAAAAACTGGTAAATGCACAGACTTTTATTCCTGATATAAACTCACACTTCCCTAAAATCCTACATAAAGGCCTGCCACACACTCTTAGAGGTGGTATTCATGGAGGGAAAAGTTACTTTCTTTGTGGGAATGGAGGTGAGAAGCAATAAGTGTATTAAGAACATGTTACTACGGCACTTTAGCATTTAATAGCTTCAGGTTTTTTACACTGGTTGCTAAACTGGAACCCTAAACCTCCACCTTGGGCACCTAGCCTGTAAATAAGTGAATTCCAACTAGGATTTAAAGATAGTAAGAAATACTGAGGCAAATTGCACACAAAAACCTATACCCTCTTTGGGTCATATATGCTCTATTTACTGCAGAGACATACGATTGTCTTCCAGGAGTAACATAGATGAAGAAGCCAGAGGAAAACAGAACCTTATGTTTGGGAACTGCAAAGAAATGATTATTTAGTCAGAAATGCATCCATGCTGACAAATAGGTAGACAGACCCCATAACTGGTAGAAAATTTCCATGAAGAATAAAATATATAGCCAAAACCAACAAAAAATGTTTCAGCAAACAGTTAATTACTTGTTAACACATTAACCAATTAACACTGGGGAACAGATAAGCCAAACTGTTGATAAACTGGAAAAATAAATCAAAATGTGTTCGTGTTTTTTAATACATGGATTCCTATTCCTCACTTTGAGAAAAACAAATAGTGACTAATTTGAATTTAAGTTTTCAGGACAGAGAAATTTCCCTTTCTCTGAAAAAACCATTACCTGTGTACTAACAAGACTAATAAATGGTCCCCTGCAGCATAAAGTCATTAGAGTGAGTCTCCCCTTTTGGGAACAGAATTAGAGAAATATTTAGACAGTACTACCACTGAAACATTTATAATCAAATGACAGTGAAGCTGGACTGGCTGCAGTAAGAGCAACAATTTGTTTTGGCTGGTGGTTTAGAGCCTATCCAGAAAATTTGGAAATTGAATTAAGAGATGAAAGCCTTTGGATGAGCAGTTTTGTAACCACTTTAAAAGAAAGGTGAGCTTTATTGCCAAAGCAGCAAGTCAGTTTAAATGAAAAAACACCCCACACAATTCCATTCTCCCATGACTAAAAACTAAAAACATAACCCTTGTCTCCTCTCTTGTGAGTAAAAAAAAAAGATTTATCAGTTGTTTTAGCAACTTTAATATATTAAACTTATTCTATTTTGGTTGCATCAAAGACCAAAAACACAAAGGAATTTATCAGGAATTTGCACTTTGGTTTGGGCTTGAGACATAGATTTCCAGTCAAGTGAAAGAATTTAATTTTTCTGATGGAGACACTTTAGTAAGGAGTTACCCTAAGTCTTTGGCAGGTGATGAAAGAGGAGAAAGAAAAACATATTAGAATCTGCCCTCATTTATATGGGAGCCAAGACTTCCTTACAGGTATATCATAGGAAAACATGCTTGCCATTTTATTCTTTATTCCTTTAGTGTATGACTCACCATTATTTTTAAATTGTAGGGAATTTTAAAGAACATATGACTCTGAGCACAAATGGATAAATGATTCCTTTGAAGATTATACTTCAGTAGACATTGCGGCCTAATATAACATTTAAGATATGTAATGGTATCCATTGTTTGTTGGCTAAGACAAGTATTATCACAGCAGTCAAAAAGCAGAGTTCCTACAACAGTCAGTGGAAGCTGCTTATCAAATTATGTATCCCACACAGCCCAAATAATAGGATTCTCCACACTCTAAGTGGAAGTGTTAGTAAATCCAAAGATGAAGCAATAAATTACTACGTTTCAGTAATATTTTTTTTCCCCAGTATATACTACTCCTTCTTCACAAAAAAGGATCCTAGTTGCTTTCTTTTTTTTAACAATAATTACATCACTGATGAAAGAAGACATATATTTAGCCCTTGTTAGTATTGAAAAAAAATACCCCAAACATCTTACTTATTTTATGTGTTCTTTTTCCTAGTTCAGATCAGAACTAGGAATTCTTCATAATAAGCTGGATAACATCACAAGGAGGATTATTTTTTAGTGGTCATTTCCCTCCATCAAAAGAAAAGGAAAAAATCAAATTTGAATTAAACAAAAGAACACGCAGCTGAGGAAAGCAAGAAGTGTCAGCAATGTTTCTCTTCATTGGGATTCCATAGCAACTACACGTACTCTATGGAACAAATGACTGTGAATTTTAAAGTTGTGTATTTCTACATCAAAAACCCAAACTTCAGCATACAGCACAAGAAGTGTGCAGTAGATCTATCAGTAGCAACACAAGATGACAAATGGTCATGCTGACAGTGCTGGGAGAGCATCTCAAATGGCACACACTCCTGAAATTCAACCCTGTTTCCCTTGGATTGCTCTTCCACGTACTTGGCAAGGAGGATCAGTAAACCTCAGACAAATCATCCACTTAAGAGAACCTATCCTGCTTTATCATGCCAATTCCACTGCTGGGGTTTCCCCCCCTCTCCCCCCCTTCAGATTCTGCCATACAAATTGTCATTGAAGAGCTTTTTCATAAAGGCTTATCCCCATCTTTTGATATTACAAAGCAGCTGCGATTAACCATGGTGTGTGTGCACATGTGGGAAAGTCACAGGCCTTGCTTTTGGTTTGAGCAAAGGCCAAGGTGGCTGCAATGACCACATACTGCAATCCAGAATTCCTTTGGTGTCCATTATAAGACACGAAAGTGCTAATTTCCCACAGGACAACCAGAATTTTGTGATCCCATAGGGTTTTCCAAGTAACATTAAAGACAACATGCTAACTTGTCTGTGAAAAGGTACATCCAATAAATTCTCCAGGCCCACCATCAAGGAATGGAGCTCTTTCCTGGTGAGCCTAATGGCAATATTTTGTGAAAATAATCAAGGAACTAATTAGATTAAAGTTAAATTTCTATCTTCACCTCATGCCACAAAATTTTACAGTGAAGGAAAATTTTATACATTGTTTATTTATCTGTAAAAATTGAATTTAACCCAGTTACAGTTCTTCTGATTGATTTGAACTCCGTAACAACTGTTCAATGAACTACCTGGAACCTATGAGCTATTGTATTCATAAAAGAGAATTGAGTGTTTTCACTTGGTGAATCATAATTCTTTCATATCCTCCATTCTTTCTAGGATGAAGCAGACTGTTTTCAGCATTAATTACTTCAACATTCTGCTTCAGCACAGTAAGATATTTGCCCTGTATTACAATAGCCTATATGAGCACACTGCTTATGTAGCAAAAATTTCTAAATAACTCTTTCATTCTCCAGTTATTTGGCATACAGAAACACCGTGAGGAAAGGATGTTTGTATACTTTCTTATTAAAAGAATTAATACAAAACTTCTCTTTTATAGATTTTTTTCATTGCTTTCTAATGCAATTTTCTAAAGAATTTTCAGCATCCATAGCAGTCAAGTGATAAGTTGTACATGCAGTCCATAGTCAAGGCATTAATGGAAGTTCAGGTAACTCCTGCTGGTACTTTGGGTAGAGGGAGAAGAAAAATAAAGCACATTTAGATGACTATATAACTTCCTCTTCTCCTTTTAGGTAATTTAGTGCATATTTAGACATACAGAGTATTGTTAACTTCTCTGGAATACAAAAACAATGTCTGCTTTATCTCTTATTAACTGTGACTATGACCTATTCAACAGCATATAAACATTTCCAGTTTAAACCAATAAAGCAGTTACTTTGCTTGCCTACAGGCTTCATTCTTAAGGTTTCATTTTCATTTCACCCTGGCACTCAAGGTGCTTTGAATACTTCACACAGTTTTGCAAACCAAGTATTTAAGTAAACCAAATTTAACATAAGTAGTATTTATTTTTCATATTTCTTTGCCCCAGTAATGTCTGCTAAATAGAATTCTCCCTTCCCCCTATGCTTTGTCTCAGGAGACTCATTGGTCACGTATATTGAGGGATAACAAATTCTTACTTTTCCTATTTTGTGCAATCAGCTGAGAGCACCCAGCAGAAATCATGCCTCAAGCTAAAGTTGTACTATTGGACCAGTAAAAACTGAGCATTATTTGAACTGCGGTTGTTGGGAAATACCAGTGCTATTTCTTCTGAGAGATTTGTAATCTAATGAATTAAAGTAATTTTATCATTCTGCAGCCACACATGCAATTTACGTTCTGCAGAATGATAGCCTCTAATAGCAACCCCAGTGGAGTCAAACTAATAAAAAACTTATCTTTATGCTTTCCAGAAAGCAGACACTACATCGACATCAAAACAGCAAGTTTAAAACTAAAGGGCAAAGGGTTTATTGTGTAATCTTCCATCAAGCTAAACACTGTCTGTGCACACCATATGATTTTTCTTCATCAAGACTGTTGTCATTTTGCTGTGCTTTCCACTACTTTCCTCTTCAAAAGTGGTTAATTTCATTACACTCCAGAAGTGAGGGTTAGGGAGTAGGAGTATGAGGAGGTGGCATGAAGATAATTTTAGAAAACAAACTGAAACTTTTCTAGTGAAAGATTCTGGCAGTAAAAATTAAGAAACCAGATTTGCTTGTGACAAGTTGACCCCATTTTCCAACTCAAATGTGACTTTACGTTAACCTCAAAATAGAGTCATAAGGAAAAAACAACATAATTACTTTTCCATAGCAGAAACCAGAAACATCAAAAGCCTTGCAAATTTCAGAAATTATTTTTAGAAATAAGAATATCTCATAAGGGCTGGGAAAGGGCTCAAATACTGTTAGAATTTCTGCTACAAGTATTTTCCTTTACCTGGATGATAACAGAGGTTTGTATTTTAGGAATTTATGTTTATAGCAGTTTCACCAGACAAAGGATCATAAATTCTTACTGGCAGCCTATTTGCACTCACTTGCAGCTTTTTATAAGGACAAAATGATCTGGAAAAGAAGATTTCTAGGGTCAAAATAGCATACCTGAACACCAATCCCCTTAGTAAATAACTTCTTCCTAAGGTGCTACTCCTATTTAAAAATTCTAAAAGAATGTTCAGGTTTCTTTCAAGGCTTTTCTGTCACTTACATCACTCTTTTCGATCACATCCAACACTGATTCTGCTTTTTTTGTCATCGCCTGTTACCTGATAGAGAAGATCTCTGGGGAAAAAAAAAAATCCAAAACCACACAAAAGAACCCAAATAACCCAAACTCCCCATAAAACTCAAACATCCTATTTGTTTAAATATTCATTGAAATGAACAAACCCCAAACATTCTCTTTTTATTGTGCAAGTATGACCCATGCAACCTCTTTTATAGCTGCAGTGAAGCCTCGCTGGTATGATATTTTCATGTTCACTAATTATGTCTGTAGACTGTGCATAGTTGGTGAGATGTTAATAATGAGAGCCTATGAAAAAACTAGTAAGTGATTCACTGTGTTTGTAAAATATCACTTTTATGTTTAACAACTTCTGCTATCTGCTAAACTTTATTTATATACTTTTTTTGCATTTCTCCATCATATATACCCAGCAAAATAAGAGAATCTTTTTAATATTATCAGCATTTCTACTGATATACTTAAAAAGATACATTTAAAAATGTACTTATTTCAGTGTTTCTAGCATTTGGTGCATTAAAAAAAAAGAGATTAAATAATTTACAGTCCAGGGAAAAATAGTCAGTGCTTTGCCCTATAGTTCATCATCTCTTTCTTTGTCGTCACACTCTGGTTATTTTCCTTTTAGCCAGTTTCCTTGGGTACTTAAGAGAAAAGGAGTTGCCAATAATGGAACTCCTCTATCAATCATAAACCCCAACCGAACAAGAACCAAACACTGACCACAGTTAAGCATTTCTCTATGCCTTCACAAAGTAAGTGAAGTTTCAGTTACGAGCAGGTGAACAAGTGTCCTGTAAAACAAGGAGTAAAATAGATTCGAGCTTTTATCTCCTTTGAGAAATCCCTGCAGAAGATAGTGACCTCTATGTTTAAGACTTTGCTTTTAAAGCATTTTGCATAATTCAAATAGAATTTAAATTCACCCACTTAGAATTCTATAGTATTGTTAAGAATCTTGGTGACCTGTAACAGAGTCTCAAACTATTAGATTATAAATTTAGCAACTTCTAGTGTGTTTCAATAGGATTCATTTGATTGCATTAGTCTTGCATCAAAATCTGCCTTCCACCCCAATAGTCACAACTCAGGATGCTAAGCACTACAAAAGACACTTCCTGAGAGCAAGAGACATTGATGAGAAAGTAAATAGATTTTACAATCACCATTATGTATTTCTAACTACATATGTGCACAGTGTTGAGGATCACTGGGATCTTAGAAACATTCTGTAGGTGTCACCCTGAGGAACTATCCATAACTTTCATGAGAATTATTGCTAAGCTGAAGTTAAACAGATATATAAAGAAGCCACACAATACAAAATATTAGTTGTCCTAACATTACATTACCTAATATTACATTATCTCTGCTGTCTAATATTTTGGACTACCAAAGCATTGAGATTTCAAGTAAGTTAAATTTAACATCTTCACCTTGCCCAGCAAGCCACTGAATTTTATGAACGTTTTCAGCATGTATTGTCAGCATGAAATTCCTTTTAAAAAGCAGGCAGACATATGTACCAGTTTAAATTAACAGAAGGATACACTTCTCTGTTTCACAAGAAAGTTCAGCTGTTGAAAAACAAGGTGACAGGGATAATGTCTTAATTTGAGTTAAGGTAGTGTCTTTCCCATACCCTTCCCCTCAGGCTGGAACTGTGAGTAACCTGTAACAATCAGCAGCACCTTCACAGTAAGTTTGTGTTGAGTTCCAGTTGCATTCTGCAGTTACAGAAAGAAGTATGAGAGGCTATTAATTTATGTAAAGGAGATAAAGACAAGTCTGAGCCTCAGAGAGCTAATATTCAGTAATATCCCTCTCTGCTGGACATCGTGTTATTGACTCTCGGGGGCATGAGAGTGGTGGTGTCAAGTCAGAAGGAAATTACTAGAATGCTATTTTTGCACTAAAGACACAGACTTTGACAGCCCTAAATAGTTTAAATAGGCAAAATACCCAGACCGAATATTGTTCTGTTTGTGAGAATTGTATTTGTGACACACAAGCTGTTTTCTGCTATGCTCCTCACATATGCCCCTTGCATGTACATTCCTTCATTTTTCATGCTTATCTCTTTAAAAACACTTCTGTTGAAGCCATATCTGGAAGTTTCTTCAATCCAAAGCTACATCATACTTTTTCCCTGGTTTCTTTCTTCTCCTTTTTTTTTTTTCCTGGTGCCATCTGCACATCACAGACACATGGGCTAAAATACTTATTATACTTATTGAGCCAAATATACAGCATTTATGTCCTCAACAGGCTGTTGTCACTATCTCAGTAAACGTGGCAGCCCAGAATATTCCTATGACAGTCCAGGGGGGTCTGAAGCCCTGCCAGACCGTTTTGGGACCCTGGCAGAGAGCCCAGAATTCCATTTTTGAACCTTGCCCGTGGACTCAGCTGCCCACATTGAGAGATGAAATGTACAATAGAAAGAAAGTGTGTAATTAGCTTATCTATCACTGGGTGGATGTAGATTTTAGATTTATGGAGCTAGGAGAGAAAAAAGTTAACATGGAGGAAAAAGGGCAGTGCCCCTTCCCCTTCCTCTTTCTGCTCTCCCCTCCATCTTCTGCTGTGACGATGGTGATGGTTATTGGTGGAGGTAGCACTGTCATGGTAAGAAAAGGTAGAAATTAATTGGTATAAATTGATAACTAATAATACATTGTGGAACTTGGTTGGTTTTCCTGAAAGAGATAAAAAGGTAAAGACGGCCTTCTTAGGCGTTACTTCTGCTGTAATTCTCGGAGCAGCTGGACACGCTGTCCTTGCTCCAGACACTGAGAGATAAGAAACAATAAACAACCTCAACACAACTCTGCAGAAGTCTCCAGTCTCTTTTTGGCTCGGGCGTGGGACTTTTTAAGATCAAGAAACAGCCATAAAAAACACAGAGACAAACAACAAGTAAAGACATTGCTTAGCACATGACATTACACTTCCCCTCAGACAGACTCCATAGCCTCTCACCAGTGGATGAGCTATGGCCTGCACTACAGACCAAAGGTAAGAGGGAAACCTTGACCACGAAGTGACTGTAAAGGGATCCTTGCAGCACTCCAGTGTTACTGCAATTGCTATCAAGAATATTTTATTTGAGCCTTGTACCAAGGCCTTGAGTGCACCAACAAGGCTTCAGCTGTCCCCATTTCACCTGGGACCTCCACCCACTTGGTCTCAATTCACACAAATTTCCTGATTAGAGAAAATAAAAAACCAAACGAAAAACCAAAACAAAACCAACCAAACAAAAAAAGCTAACAAAGAAACCCCAAGCCACAGCAGAAAGTCATGACAGGTGACCAATCAGTTACACATGCACCATTTACAAGGAGGTGCTAATTAAGAAAAAAAAAAAAAAGGCAAATTCTTCTGTGACAAATTGTTCTCAAGAACAATTACATTTAAATCAATCTTCCAGAAAGTTGAGTTTTAGAAAGAAAACAAAACAACTTTTGACAGCTTTTATCTAAAATGTGTTTGAACTGACCTCTAGAGTATGATTCAAATCATATTAAATTTGCAGCATACAACTACAAAGACCATTCTGTGACACAAAGTTTGCAACCTCAGGATAAGAGAAACAAACATATTCGGCAAAGAAAAGGTATAAGAAAGGTGTCAAGGATAGAAAAAAGGCAGGTACAAACAGCACAATATGCAATTTTCACAGCATATGCCTCCTTTTCTGTTGTTACTGCTGTAACAGTACTTTTCTGTACATAATTACTTCAAAAGTACTGTTCTAGGGGAAAAGAAAAACTCTTTTGAAGCTCTCCTCCTCAGCCTCCTTTCAGTCCTCCTGTAGCCATCCTCTCTTCAAAAGGGGTTTTCCTCAGGGGTTTGGCTAAACAATGCAAACACTTTGGTGCAGTTTATTATACCAACAGAGTTTTTACAGATAACAGGTAACTGCAAATTAAGAGTCTAGTAGGATTCTGAAGCACTGCTAAGCCTCCAACTACAACCTCAAGTGTTCAAGTCCTCTAAATTCTGGCCCAGAATCAGAGACACTTAAACTTGAGCTGGACTAAATTACCTAAGGTGACATTTAGCACACCAAATGACTATAATGACTATATGGTCCTTCAGCAGAAATAGTCACCCACAGATTCTACTGTCATTTTCTAAGCTCAGAATTTGTCTCAAATTTTCTTTAGCTCTATAAATTTTAGCTATAAAAGGAGAATTAATTTTGCCCATAAGAAACCTAACCCTAAAACAATGTTCTATGGGTTGAACAAGATATGTCTTTAAACTTCAACTGTCTTCAAGACAGCTTTGAAACTAACTTAAAACATCAGCAAAACATAATAAGCACTCAAGATATAATAAGTATATTGATGTACTTATTAAATCAATATAAATAGGAATTTAATTTCAACTATTTTTAGTGTGACATTATAGATTGTTATAGACTAAAGTTTCAGTTAAATGGTTAATAGGTTTTTTCTTTTCCTTTTTTTCAATGTGTTAAAAGGAGAAGGAATCACCACTTGACCTGCCTTCCAAACCTCCCCCCTCTCAAAAAAAAAAAAGAAATTTGCCAATTTAGAAAGTAGTAAGCTATGAACAACCTCTTCCCACTCTGGTATGCAGGCAGAAAAGGACAGTGAGTACCCACAGCATTTCTGCACTGCTCAGTTCATGTCAGTGGATCTTTTTATTTATCGTGGTTACACCACAGGAACAGTACCTGGTCTTCGCCAAACACCCACCATGTGTCTTCTTGAGATCTGCAGCTGCTGCTCACATCCAGAAGCAACAGTTAGGTGTAAGTCCATAATTCCATCAGTAGGAGACTCTGTACCCTGGTTTGAGGAATACCTGGGAATATCAGTATCTGAAGGAGCCACAGGGGGCCCTAGGCCACCCCTGGCATACTGCTTTGAATAACTCTTCTGCCCAGAGAGGGAGGAAATCACAAATAACTCTAGGTTATATACTCGAGGATGCCTTAAGCCTTGGCATCGTTGCTATTGCTCGCCTTCAGAAGTAATCTGAATCAGTCCAGACACTCCCTCTCTCTGAAACGGAGACCAAAATCTGTATTAGACATCAGCAACCATTCCTTCCTCTTCCCTATCACCTTCCTAAGTCAACTGCCCACCCTGCAAAAACACCTTCTGTGCCTCCTCCACAAATGCTCCTCAGCTGTTACCTTACATCTCCTTTCACAGCAGCTACCCCTGGACTCTGCATCCCAGCAGGAGATCATAAGCTCTTCATTAATCCTGCTGTCTTATCCTTCTGAAAGAAAGAGTCTCACCCCTTAGGAATACAATATACAGCTTTTTGCAGATCCTGAGGTATCAAACTTAATTTCTCATGGGTTCATGTGAAAAATACTTTTTCTAAAGTTAATTTAAGCTTTCATCAGAGTCATTTAATGTTCCACCTCCTGAATAAACACTTTGTGAGAATACAAAATAATTCTTTCTATTGTTGGAGGATTAAACTTTGTTTCCATTTTCTTAGAAGATGTGCAGCCAGATAACCTATGAAATGTAAACAGACTTTATGCCCTCAACTGCTTTTAAAAGGATTTACATATTTCTTTGTAATTAAAGAAAACATTTATGCAATGGAAAAAACTGCAGAATTTTTTAAAAGCACATTTTAAATTATTGACAAATATATGACATGAAAAGAGGTGAATTGTTTCGTATAACTTCAAATAAAAAATATTAATTCCCTCATCGTGAATGACAATGCACTAAGCAATGAAATGAAACACAGACATAACTTATATCAAAAGTAGTTTGTCTTCTAGAAATTCAGATTCACATCCTTGAAACATTTACCTTTAATTTTTTGGTTGTTGCCATATGTACGATAAAGTTTTGGTGATAGATCATCCACTTAAAATTTGTAAAGGTACAAAGGCATTAACAATGAGAGCATCAAGCTGGGTTTTTCTGTAGCTGCAAATTGCTTTACTATGGCCTATTTTTGTATTTCTTTTCATATAATCACCTCAGAGAAATGAACTGATACACTGCTAACGTTTTGTCACTTCTGAAATAACATTCTGGAAATAATCACAAATCTTTGTGATCCATCTTTCTTCAGCTTTCCTCTTTACAGGTTCATGTCTTTTTTCTTTCTCTGAAGTAGTCTAAACAGACATGAAACCATGAAACATACAAAGGCAATAGTTATTCATAAACATTTATTAGCTAATTAATTCCATATAGTTCATGATTATTCATCAACAAATCCTGAACTGAAGTGAAATGAATTATTCACCATTAGTTTATGTCTTCAGCAACTTGCATTAATTATTGCAGGTTTGATTCCTTTTGAGTCACTCCAGTTAGCATCTGTCATGGTTAACAAGGATAGCATGCACTGTTACACAAATCACAGAGTTCCAGAGAGTGAGACACAGAAAGAGTAATTTTCAGTTGCTTATTTTATCCTTAATCACTCACATATCATTATTTATAAGGTGAAAATTCACCTATATGAGAATGGTAGGAACAATTTTCTATTCTAAAAATTATAATAAGTAAAAAATAGAAAAATACTGTAGGAAATTATAGTTGTTAGTTCTGCCTCTTTTTCTTAAAGAGGGATTAAAATGATGTTTGAAGCTTTTCTTTACAAGCATCTGAGTAAAAAATACAGATGCCTAAATATAGCTGTATTTTTCTTTCTGAAAAGCACAGCTCACCAGTTGATGTCTTGTATTTACATGGAATATAAAGGGGAAAATGGAATAAAATATAAATGGAATAAAATATGATTTTTTTTCTAATTATATTAAAACTTGCCTGTTCTACTGTTTGATTTTGGGGGTTTTGGTTTGGGGTTTTTTTGTTTGTTTGTTCGCTTTTGTTTTGTTTCTTTCTCCACAAAATCTGTCCAATATAATTTACTTCCTACATACTTGTAGGAAAGCAGGTGGATTACACAAGGAAATAGAATCCCATATGCACTATAAAGACCCACCTGAAACAGTGTGACCAGAGTTAAAAGAAAAAGAAATACCTCAGGTTATTGGGTCACTTTTTTGTTTAAAATATAAAATAAATATATTTTCTGATAAGAGTTTGGGGACGGTGGTGAAATTTATGTATCAAAAATTGTGAATCTGTTTCCCCAGTTTTACATTACTAACAAGGTTCTCCTCAATACAGTGATCTGTCCCTTCCACACATTAAGCAAAAGTGGCCTTTTGTTGTATCCCTATTTTCACTTATTTACCTTACTCATGTATACTAAACTGGGAATGGCTAAAATCCTCTTCTATGACCCTAAAGATCCTCAGATTAAAATTTCCCATAAATCATTCTTTTTTTCCTGACAAAGTGACAATTTTTTTTTTTGACTATACTATGTTATTACTCCTTGTAATTTTAAAGGATGCTAACAAGATATTTTCTGGTCTCCTTTAGGAGCTACAGCTATCTTTTCTGGACACTGCCTGGAAATATTTTATGTTGCATGTTTAAAGAAATGTCTGGCTAGAGTCCTTCATTGATTAGAGTGGTTTTTCAGTTTTGTGTAACTTAAGGCACCCAGAGGCTTCCAAGGCAGAAGTGGGAAAGACAGAACATCTCACCATTGTTGTTTGTCTCTGTGTTTTTTATGGAGGTTTCTTGATCTAAAAAGTCCCGCGCCCGAGCCAAAAGACTGGAGACTTCTGCAGAGTCGTGTTTGGGTTGTTTATTTTTTCTTATCTCTCAGTGTCTGGAGCGAGGACAGCAGGACCTGCTCTGCCGAAAATCACAGTAGAAGTAACGCCTAAGAAGGCTNCAGGGTCCCGAAATGGTCTGGCAAGGCCTCAGACCCCCCTGGACCGTCATAGGAATATTCTGGGCTGCCACACACCATGTACTAAGTGCCAAGGTATCCCCGTGAGTTGAAACCCTGCTGTCTGAATTGTTGCCTTGTCTTGGCTGCTCATTGAAGCAAAGGTGGCTGTGAAGCACTGCGGGGCGCATGCTGCTTTTCACTGGGAGCAAAACCAGAGTGGAAAGGAAAATACAAGAGGGCATGCCCTGTATATTGCAATACCAGGGGATCAGGACTCTAATGTACATCATGGAAGGCATCACTCCACCTGAGAGAGCACTTGAGACAAACCTTTCCTGTGCTTCTTATAGAAATGATGCCTTAGGTTTTAATTTCTGTATTTTTCAAATCCTGTACTGCCTAGTGTGTGACTCTAAAGTTTCTTGTAGCTCAGTAGCTGCTCTCTTAGGCCAGATGGACACAACAAAGCCTCTCTGAGCTTGCTGTTCAAGGACACTCAGGCTGTCTTAGGCCCAAAAGGTGTAAACTAGGACCATGAAAGAGGTGGAGAAATTGAAGAGAGCTAAAGTTTTAATTGGTGAATTTATGCTGATGTGCAAATGGACCAAACCTTTAACTGTGTCAAGAACTCGTAACTTGTTGTCCATCTTGGGGTCCATTTTATGGAAGCAGCCTCTGGCTCCCCAGGGTGTACCTTGAAGGCCCTTCAAATAAATCCCTACCTTTATTCCCTTACTCTTGTCTAGTCTCTGTTTCTAGGTGGCTGGGGGAAGGCATGAGAAACAACTCACACATTTAAAATTAGACATATAGTGGATCTTTCCAGAGATTTAACAAAGCACATTTTGACATGGTGTTTTCATGAAACTGCTGTGTAATAAAGAAATTACAGATATTGTTCTCAGATAAATGACAAAGTCATAAAAATACTTGCAATGGCTACAACCAGAGGATTACCATTAGTAGTCACTAAATGTCAATAGCATTAGAGAGCAGGGTCTTGGACATGACCTCATATTTTGATTATTGAAGACATGGAAAGAGTTCCTGCAGATAAAGCAAAAGTGAGCTTGTTATAATTTGGCTTGTTAAAAATACCTTGCAACAATTTGCTGTGGACTAATGTTTCTTGTTTACTGTCCCACAATCTGGTTTTCTATTAGTCAGGCTTTAAAGTTATCTACAAGTTTGCCTGTGTCATAAACTCACAACTCCAGCTGTTCTTTCTTCCATTATGAACCCCTAAACTTTTCCTCTGGCACCTTTTAAATTACTGAAATTCTAAAGAAAACGTGTGTGAAACTCCTGTAAGGGGAAATGTGAGTTTCTAAGTAGATAAATGAGCGGTGTTGCTATTGTAGTTATAAATAAGCATACATACAGAGGCAGGTGGCACAGATGATGCAAATCCTAAAATTAAGAATTTTATATGTCACCTAGATAATTTTTTTTACCATATGGAATCACATGCACACAAAAAATCAACAAAGGATGAGCTAGAAGAGCTCATTTAGTTTAATCCTAAATACTCAGTTTACATTTATTACATCAATAATTTAATTATGAAAAATAGATATATGTGTAAAAAATACCTTTGCATTCTATTGTCTTCATCAAACCAGTTGAAACTTGGCATTTTTATAATTTTTCACAATTTTATTCCACAGGTGTTTTGTTTATAATATCTGCACTGCCCTAAGGCTTCCGTATCACTATTTCTTTAAATAACAATGTTCTAGGGGAAAATAGGAGATTGTTGCTTGGACTGTTCTAACACCTTTGTGTCACAGTAAAACCTCAATAATCTCAAATTAGGAGAGAGAAACTCTTCCAGACTTAAGACAGGATCCTGACCTGCTGAGACAGGGAGTAGAAGCTGTGTGACATTGGAAATATATCCCACCCAGCATGCTGCAAACAGACAAGACCAGGAGACTAGGTAGAAATCCCAAAGGAACCCTTGCATTCCACGTTTTCAGAAAAAATGCTTTAATGACAATAATCCTACAATTCTGTGACAGTCTTGACTCTGATAGACTTACAGACAGAACAATTATGTGCTGAATTGTGCACTTGTGACTTAAGGAAAAATTCATGGGTTATTAAGACACAGGTAAAACAGAACCAGAAGTTGTCTATATGCTAAAGAGGATGCCTTAATTTGCTTCAAATCTGACATTCTCAGGTCTTCAAGTGTTTATAATTTACTGATAGCTCAGTTTCTTACATATGCAAGTTTGGTTACAAAATATTTATTGTATCATTTTGCTTTCAATTCCTAGCTGTAAAGCAGGATCCCCTTAGATACTGTACATAAATATAAAAAACAACCCCTGCCCCAAAGACCTTGCAGGCCAACCATAAGAGCAAACAGATGGGCAGAGACAGATGGGGGAACAGAAGGAAATAATGAGACTTCTATGATGGATATAAGAAATGTAATTAGGCTGATCATTTACCCGTGCATTGTAAAGTTTGCCATGAATATGATGCCACAGACATTTTTCAGACGAGTTCTGCATTACAGACATTTTCTGTCTCCTGCTGTAACGAGGGCATTTCTGCCACACAAAAGAGCAGAGTTCAGAAGTTACTTGCTCAGTAATTGCTTACTCGTGTACACTTTGCTTAAGTGTGTCCTGGAAATTAGCCAGCTTCTGAGCCCTTTCACAGTGGGAAGATAAGACAGAGATAGTGTTTAAAGGTTTAAAGCTTTACCTACAATTCCATTTTGTTAATGAAGAATCATCAGTTTGATAACATTCCGATGACCATGTTTCCTAACAAGGGAACGAAAGATAATAAAAGCATATTATTTACATATAAATATATTATTGTTGTTTCATAAGTGCTTTTCTCCTCCCCATGTTGTTACTTTGGTAGCAGAAGTTTGAAATTAGCTCCTGACTGAAACAAATTTACAGATCTTTAGTTGTTCGTATCTATTTATGTTTGCAAAATTTTGCTTTACTAGAAACTGAAGATCTAATGATTTTGTTGCGTAATGAATAGAAAATACATGAAGGATGGTTCGGTCACCTTTGATTTTGAGCATGAATCAAACAATCTCCATAGAAGAAACAATGATTAAGTTAAACAAGACAAAATATATTTGTCTTGTTTGTTTCATTTTTTTAAGGTTGAAAAAAATGCCATGAAGTATCCAAATTAATGTATTGTGTTTTGTTGCCAAACAGGAATACATTTGCTTGTCAAACACAGACATTTGGGCCTGTAGTATGAATATGGTAAATAAAATAAATGGTTAAGCATACTTTCTCTCTAGAATTCAGATGTCTCTTGCACCTTAAAACATATATGGAACTCTCACTGCTTCCCAGAAATGCTAAAACCAACACACACATGCAAATATAAATCAATAAATCATAAAGGTTATTGATCATCCAATTACATAGGCACTTTGCCGCAAACATCTTCATAATCCTGTTCTAAAACTTGGTATTTGAGGAATAAAAAAAATTTCTGATCCTTTAATTCTGAACATGGAGAAATCCACATTTAAGGCAGAACTTTCCTAATTATGTTAAATTATGATTGAAATGCGAGGTAGGACTGACGGAAATGATGGATCTGCCTGTATGCTGTTATGGGAGGCAATGGTGAAGCACTGCAGAGCACAACTTCACTCTGGATAAAACAGGATAATACACTAGAAGGAAGACAAAAAGTCTTCAGTCATACAATCAGATCATGTAAAGTCACAAGAGTTTTTGATGGTCAGCAACTATCCATTCCCACAGAAAGCAATATAGAAATGGGATAATGACACTGTCAAACTTTACATTAAACTCCTTTTATGTTCAACCTCCTAGTTGTCACAAAAGCACCTGGAATTCTTCATGTAAGTTACCTTCACCGGTGAACTGCTCTTTTCATGCACAAACCCCTACTTTTGCTTCTTTTTGCACCAAGAAAAAGGATCAATTCACATCTGGCTCCACTGAATTAAACGTAAAGCTACTGGTGTCTTCAGTGTGAAGAGATTTCACTTGAAAATGTATTTTTTTCTTTCTTTTTCTGCCTCACAGAAGAGCTGTGAAGTGTCTGAGTATAACAATAATCCAGGTATTTCACGTGAAGGAGCGAGAGCTAAGGTGGGGCAAATCAGGTAGCACCTTAACTGCAATAACAACTGGAGAAAACATTCCTCTTGAAACATGCACTCCAGCCACATTCAGTTTTTCTTCAGCTTCAGTTATAATTTCAGATTTGAACTACATACGTACACAAAAGGCTTCTGACAGTTATTATTAAAACTAATGTTCTTTTAGAATAGCCATAAATTATATCCCAGCCAAGTTTCTAGTCTTTTTTTTTTTCCCAGCAATTTTTCCTCTCACTTTTCTTTCCACATTTTTCTTCTTTTCTTACCTTACCTGATGGTACCCAGATGCGGGCTGGTCAAATTCACTTTTCCTGTGATATTCCTCTGTATGCTGAAATGCCTGGTTGGTCTGCAAGCACCTTTAGATGCGTTGGCAAGGACAGCTTCATCAGGCAAGATAACGAGGAATCTGATGATTTCAACTTCACTTTGCCCAGGTGCAAACAGCATTTATATTTATTCTTTTACCATTTGTGATGTTCTTTACAGTTTTGCTTGTCACCTCTTAACACATCCTTCTCACTGTCAGAGACAGAATTGAAACTGCAGTTATGTCCTCCTCTGGAAACATTTGGTGAGTGACAGATAACCTCTGTGTGAGGTGAATTCTGGAGAGTGAAACAAACGTAGTTATTTCCACTAAATCAACAAATAACCTTGGGAAAGGAAAAGACATGAGAACTTGGTCCTTAATAATATAGTCATTTTGCTGAGTTGCAGCAAATTTATATCCTTGTAGATAAGTAACTGCTCTGAGAAGAAAGTGGTAAGGCAAAATCCAGCATTTCTTTAGCATTTATACAAAATGCCCCCAAATTATATTTTCTTGTGAAGAATGGAGGTAAACTCCACAATGTCTCTTTGCTTTCTCAGGCACATTTTTTCATCACATTTTCTACTTCCTCTGATGTTGTCAAATGTGTCAGGTGTGTCTGTCTTTTGAACATCTCACAAGACTGTAAAATGCTTTAAAAACAGCTTTATTTTTGTGCTTCGAGCTTTGACCTTGATACTTAGGAAAATTGCCATAACTCAGAACTGGCTACCACCTGGGCTACCTGACCTCAAAAAACCTGTCTATTGTTTAGCAGATTTTTTAAAAATTAACTGTTTTGGAAGACTAAATGGCAGGCAAAAGAGAGCTTTTGTTTCTATTATGAGAACCTCTGACACTGAACACTGCAATACAAAATGGACAATATAGCAATAAATTTTTATTACTGCCACACTTCATGGCTTGATTCATGTCACAATTACACAGTGTACAATGCAATACAGACCAATGGAGCATAAAGTGTCCACAAATCCTGAAATATTCTGCTCTCACAAAATACAAATTATAAATTTCCTTGCATTTTACAAGTATTCAAATAGGTAATATACAAAAACATTTAAAAAGAACCCTAAATTTATTACTGGTGTGATTTTCAGGGATGACTTTAACTCTGGTTTCCAGTAAGGAATGGTGGAAATATATTTTTCAATAGTATAATGTTTTCAAACAGTCTATTGTTCTATGTGTCCTTTTAGACATTTGAAAGGTTAAAAGATTTTAATAATTTAATTTTAGAGAGATAAATTTTATATCAGAATGTATTTTGAAATATTTGGAAGCAGTTCCATTCACATTCTGATTTTCTAGGTACTATTCAGTTGTGTTATGTAGGGCTCAAATGGCTTCAAGTGCATGAAATCTAATAAAAATTGAGCTGTTTCAAAGCAAAAGTAGATCTTATAAATGTGTCCTGTCCTAACCTTAAGCCTCTAAATGTTTCACATTCTGAATTGCTTGCTTCTAAAAACCTAAAAGAGAACACAATGCCAGCAAGATTTGCATCTAAAAGACATAGACCAAAAAATTAGACTAGTGGGAAAAAGAAATAAGCTGTTACTGATAGTGCTCATTGATATAACACAGTGAGGATCACAAAGGGTATAAAACTGGCTTTCAGCCATCGAATCAGTAAGATATATTTCAAGAATCCAAAGTGAAATAATGATAGATTTTAGAAATTAAAATGTACACATGAGTAATCTCCAACAGCCATGAACAACTGAACTTGTCTATAGGCTGGACAAACCAGCACAAGCTTGTACTGAACTCTCATTATCTGATTGCATTTGGGAAAGCCCTTGAGCTAAAAGGTTTGGTCTCTTCTCACAGTGTTAGAAAGAATTCAGACATTCAGAAGAAGCTTACTGCAATTGCCCTCTTGGCAACCAAACAGATGGGCAGCAAGAAATCATTCCCAAGAGCACTATATACCAGGCTCTCTGGACAATACACCCATTTCACTCTGGGGTTTTCTGAACATGATTTCTCATCTGTTTCATCAGTGTGAGCAGAGGGACTGGTGTATGTAACCAACATGCCCAAACTCAGTGAAAGTCTAGTGTCTACAAACATCTCCACATTTGTCACATGGCAAGAAGTTCTGATGAAGAGCTAACTTGTCTTAGGGAAGGAGATGATAGAAAGGACTAAGAAGAAAATTAGAAAGGACAGAAGTATCAAGTAAAATATGGTGCAGAGAGGTAGTGCTGATAGGTGATAGAGGTGAAAAGATACTGAAATAGGTGCTACTGAAAAAAAATAGAACTAGCAGAATCTGGTTCTTAGGCAGAGGAGTGTGCTGTTCTTGTTTCCTTTATTTTCCTAGCATTTCATTACTCTGTTTCCATCTCTTGATTTTAATTTCTACCTTCTTTTTCCCTCATCTTTATGCTTTCTCCCTCTTTTCAGCCCTCATTTACTTAACTCCCTTCCAAACATCCGTGGTTTCACCTCTTCTCACCTTCTCCTTGTTCAGGTGTTGCCCTGGTTTTTTGCTAAGCCTTCTGTTTTAACCTTGGAGTCAGAAATTCTTCACACAGTTTTAGGTAAACAATAGCCAATGTTTATTTAACCATCTATTCTGTTTTTCATTCCTTTAGTGGTAAGAGAAACTTTAATGAGCATCTGTTTTCTCCAGTGGGATTGAGAAGGCAGTGACATGTTCTCCAATCCCTTACGGAGTTGAGAATTCTATAAGATGTGGCATATGTAAATAAAGTTGCTCTTTTCCCTCCTTTCTGCTGAACCTGGCAGGTGTGAGAGCGTCTTTATTGTGTTTTCCCAGACACATTCAGGAGATATAAAATATGTTTTCTAAAGGAAATTACAGATATTTAATGTCAATAAAGACATTTAATTAGATTCATAAATTTGGGTTTAATAGTTACCCTTAAAAGCATTAGAGTTGAAAACCTAGGTATTTTCATAAAGAATCAGTGTTTTGAATATACAGAAACCAATGCTATGTCTAGCATGTGTTTGACATGAAAAGATTTAAAAGGAAGGGGATGACTCATTGTGATGGGAATATATTATTTATTTGAAGATTGTGGTCATAATATAGTAATGAAAATAAGAATGACGTTTCTTAACCGTGATGATTCCCATCCTCCTGGCTGACAACACGTTCAGGCGCTGTCCAACAGCACCACGGACAGTGACAAACCAGCTCCCGCGCTCAAGTTCAGCTGTTGCCACACTTCATCACTTCAAGCTCTTGACAGGAGCCTGGATGACTCAAGACATACTGAGCCTTTCCCTTCCGTCACGGTCTATCCTCCAGCATTTAATATGTGAAACATCTGATTTGCACCAGAACAGTATTTTAAATTCATTCTTGGATCAGGTTTACCTCCTGCTTGTAAAAATGCACTATTTTTTTCCTTCTCACACTAACTCTTGAAGTCCTCTCTAAAATCTATTTAGTTCTCTTCAGCTCATATCAATCTCCTGTCCCCTGGCGAATCTCAGATTTCACTAGGAAAATGTTCCTATATGAGAATTACTCTGTTTTACAGAAACCTGAGCTTTCCTAACAGTTTTCTATTAGGTAAAAGAGGTTTCTTAAAACAGCATCCTTTCAGACCTTAACCAGTAACTCAATTGTGAAACAAGAATTCAGAATATATTCTAAAAGAAATCGCAGGAGATGGTAGAAATTTATTTTAAATGAAATTTGTTTAAAAACCACAGGGAGATCTTGTGTGGAATGCTCAAAATGACATCAAAGTGACATTCCAATCACATATCCAAACTGCCATTCTATCTGTGCTATTGGTTTTGGATACAAATGCAAAAGACCCTCTCCAATGCATTGATTCTGATATTCAGTCAGACTATTAGATAGTTATAAAGCTTCCAGTTCAAAATCTCACATTATAAAATGAAGCCACCTGAGTTTTATTACATCAGTTTAACCTACATCATACAAAAAAATGTTCAAGGTTCTTCTAATCTTATCCTTGAAGAATGCTCAGCAAAGACTTATATTACTGTTTATAAACTGAGTTCATATAAAGACAAAAACTCATTGCAGCAAAAATTATATTCTTATATTTAGCTCTTTGGGAATAAAAGCAACACTGACATACGCAATATTGCTATCTTCTTCAAGAGTCGTGATTTTAAAATCACTGTGTCATCCCACAAAACAGGCAAATGTTTTCTGTAATTCTTTTTTAATCTCACATTTCAGAACACAGGATAAATCACTGAAGTGCTTTCCCCACATTACTTTGCATGTATACTGCTGTTCATTGAAAGATTAAGTACAAGTGGAACATCGAGAGGAGCAATCAAGAGCTGATTTTGTATGCTAGCAGCTAGCTTGGAAACAAAAAGCCCTTAAACAATCAGCCATGATTTTCCTGTAGTTTGACTTTGAGAGCCTGCGAATGCAAATCAATATAGTGTATCTTCAATGCTGCATATTTTACTCTAAAATTTGAAGCTTGTCATGTTTGATTGTCTATAGATTCATAGACCATTACTCCACCTCTACGGAATCTATAATTGTAATATCTGTGCTTTGAATTTTTAGTGTTTACTTGTTAAATTAAAGCTTTAGGTTTACCTGCAGTTCTATTTGTTAAGGAGATGACCATAACCTTGGATATAACCACCTAAATCAGGATGAAAAAACCAGAAGCCAATACACTTGTGCAGGTTAGAAACAGAGTGAATTCAGCATGAATTTGAGTTTAGCTTCTCCCAGGGTAAAAGCATCCTTAATGCCTATGAGTTTTCAGTAACATTAAGCCATCATTTAAAACGCACTTTTCCATTTCAATTTCCAAAGACTTAGTTTTAAAACTTAGTTTTAGAACTTAGTTTTCTCACATAGATGGAGAACCAGTCAAAAAAAACCCAACTGAAAGAGATTATCATATAATCTTCTGATTTAATTGAGCCAAACAAATTCCTGCCCTGTAAACTATCGCTCTTCTTTTTTTTTCAGTTGTTTTCTGAGGAGTATTTGTTTGTTTGTTTTACAAAAGGATCAACACTGTTATGTAAAGAAGCATTTCTCTATCAGATTTGGGTTTTTGCTTTTTTTATTGCACCAGATTGGACCCTTAAAATTTCTTACTGACAGAATGACAATGCACTGACAGATATTATTTCTGAAAACAGACTTCTGTAGATCTACTCTAAAACCACAGATGCTTAAGTGTTCCTGGACCATGTCCGAAAGCCATAAACCTGCATTTACATTGTTCCCATTAGCAACTAGATACACGAGTTACAATTTTGAGGTGTTTCATGGAAACAAAGTTTTATATCCATAACTCTTTCCTACTTTATCCACGGCATCCCTCTCTGAGACACTGTGTCCCTATTTCAAATGTACTGGTGCCTGCTGTTTCAGGGAAATTCTACAGAAAGAGAAGGGTTTGCACTTTTGAACTGAGAGTACATGGGAGACAAACTGGTCACGTTCAACAGCTGCAGCAGTTATTTGTAGCCTAAAATCAGCCAGACGGGCTTAGACGTGCAAAGAAAAAAGTGCTTGCTGAGGTGTTATCGCAGCACTAAAATCGCTATATATAGCTCGCACAGCCTGTGAATGAACAGCCTTGCAAAAAACCCACTTCCTAAAATGGGAGGAAAAAAAAAGAAAAATAAAAAGAAGAAATATTCACAGGAAATATCTGAGGAGTTCTTTTTTTTCCTCAGGGGAACTTTGTCTCCTTATTTGCTATTATTTATCTTTTTATGAAACCTTGCATTTTTGGTGGAGGAAATGAGTGACTCATGCTCTGAAACCGTAAAGTTTCTTACACTGTGAGTGGAGAATAATTAACTTTAATTAAAAATGGTTCATATAGTACCTCAGGAGGCACAGCTTGTGCGTAATATGGTGCCAAGTCATCATGTGCAGTATTTAGCTCTTGAACTCCATTTGTCTCCATTTGTAAAAAATATGAACCTTATGCCAGATTCCAAAATCATGCAGAAATTTGAGAGCCCAACCTTGGTTTTTCCCCCCTAATCCATTGTGCAACATTGCCCGATTTTGGTGCTATCCTCACAGTTTGCAAAATTATGTTAAATAACATTCCTCTGGATAAAAAAATGCTTGAAGTTCTTTAAATCATTCTTTACCAGCCCAGAGGACAGCAAGTTTCTTAACTATGGTAAGTACTATGTTTTACTCACTGACTCCAAAAGGCTGCAATTCCAAAGTGGAAAGTAATATGACAAACCCCGTACTTATTGGGAACCAATTTTAGTACATGTCTTTCAAAGCTATCATAATTTCAGACAGAAATGTCACACATAAAATTTTTTCATCCCAAGATGCTTCATTTCCACATGAATATCTGTTCTGTCTCTCCTGAAAGCCATATATGTACAATATACAAGTGTAGTCATAGGGTGAGCTGAACAGGTTACATTTTTGTAAGCTTCATATTAAAACATTAACAAGCTATCATTATATATATTATCTGGGGTGTAATTATCTTTTATGACCTTTTCAGTGTATTCCTGTTATATCTTTTAATACAGAACAATTACTGTTAATTAATGGTTGCTGATGCAACAGGCAAGCCATGTTAGATTGCAAGTATCAACACAAGGAGCCTCGTTACTTTGAGCACAGATCCAGATGAGTCATTAAAAAGTTCCAGTGAATAAAAAAGCAATAAGCAGGAATTTCTACAAAGAATGGTATAGTCATCAGGAAGCTACACTCCTAATAGTCCATGTTATCCTTAAATTCTCTGACTGCATGAATCATTTTACTCAGAAACAGCGAGGGAAAAATTGCACTTCACTTTTGTGAAATGGCTCTATGGCAACTAAGTAGAGAAGTATTTGTGTTAATTCTCCTACTGAATTTACTATTGAGAAGCACAAGAGTTATTTCACCACCCTTTCAATGTTCTTAATCTCATTAGAATTGCCTAAGAAGCTGCATCATGGAACAGTTTTAAAGTGAATTTGTTCTCCCTATACAGAACATACGTGACTGAGCTAGGTTATTTTATTCTACAGAAGCAAACCAGTAATTTGGAGGCAAAAACAGCAGTATTCTCTCTGCTTAAGAATCTGAGAACAACAGCAATACAATTCTTACTGTGAATTCTGTGTACACTCTGCTATTTTGAGATTCGAAGAGTTGCAGTACATTTTTTTTTGTGACAGCTTAGTTCACAGCATTATATTTTGCCACAGAAATTTAGGACCTGAGCCAAAATGGAGGCAGTGGAAACATTCCCATTGACGTCAGTGAGCCTTGGATAAGGCCCCAGACGGCTAAGGACTAGGATTGTCAACTTACAATTAGTGTAATTAATGCATCTACACTGGCCCTAGAGCAGTCCA
The DNA here is from genome assembly GCA_013397175.1 of Platysteira castanea. Taxonomy (NCBI): domain Eukaryota; kingdom Metazoa; phylum Chordata; class Aves; order Passeriformes; genus Platysteira; species Platysteira castanea. The sequence continues at coordinate 84,239 of VYXC01010949.1, forward strand.
GGCATAAAATTCCTCTTTTGCTGTTAGAATTTAGTAACTTTTACCAGTAACCTTGAGAAAATGCAAATTAAAAGGGAAGGGGAAAAAAAAGCGGGCGGGGGGTGGGGAGAAGAGAAAGGAGGAAAACATCTACAGGTTTTTGAGGGTAAACCAGAAGCTTATACTCAGGCCTCTGTATAAGCTGCAAACTGCTGATCTCTAATAGACCAGAATCATAATATTCAGCAATACAATGCCAGTAGATACAAAAGTAGTTTTCATTCCCAGTTTAAGGCTGTTGCCTTTATGGGTTTGAAACATTTCTCAGTTAAACTAAGGTGTCTACAAAGAAAGGAGGAGTCTGCACCTAATGACTGAATTGCAGTGATTACAGTAAAATAAACATTTTAGTTTGTACTAGATTTGTTTCTGATATTTTAATGTGTTTACTACAAGTATTTTTGAGGGGTTGGAAAAGGTAACTAATGCAGTGTGTCTGATGGTGGATCACTAGCTAATATTGCAGGCAACAGCTTCAGTAAAACTACCAAAGTGAACAGTGACAGAACTTATTATACTATTTCCTTATTGCCTCTATATTCTAAGCCTTTTTCTTTTTACATCATAACGTGTTTTGGCTTCTACTTCATAATTTGAGCTTCCATTTATTTCTTTTTGTACTGTTTTATGTCACTTGTGTTTAATTCTGTAAAAAAATGCACTTATTTTTCAGTTAATTAACTATTATATCTTTATGTGGAAGACACATTGTTTCAATGGGTTGCAACTCATAAGTACCCAGTACCCACACCAAGATGAATCACAGTTACATGTCACAAGAATGTGACATATGATTAATGCACTTGCAGTGAATGATTAGCTCATAGGTTTCATTTCAATGAAATTGTCCAAATATTACTGATAGGGTCTCATATTCTAGTACTTCCCCAGACACTTATGTGTGTCTGGGAAAACAGAATAAGATGCTCTCACACCTACCAGGTTCAGCAGTAAGGAGGGAAAAGACCCTTTATTTACAGATTTCACATTCTTATTCAATTCCCAACTCCACAAGGGATTGGAGGACATGTCACTTTCTTCTCAACCCCACTGGAGAAAAAAGATGCTCATTAAAGTTTCTCTTATCACAAAAGGAATGAAAACAAGCAAACACCGTTAAGTAAACATTGGCTATTATTTACATGAAACTGTGAGAAAGAATTTCTGACTCCAAGGTTAAAAACAGAAGGCTTCGCAAAAACCAGGGCAACACTTATGAAACTAAAAAACCCAACTGATTAGTAAATATCGAAGCCATAGTAGGAAGGTTGATGTGATGAAAGCAATTAATCAGACGTTCACATAAACAAGCTAATGAACATCAGAGCCATTTTAATGATTGTAACAGAACATTTAGTTTGAAGGAATAAATGTCTCCTGTACACTAATTACTCATTTCATATAGAAGGTAATTTTATTTTACTGTGTTGCACAGAAAATAATACTGGTAGCAATATCCATTTCAAAGAAATAGTTGGTTTTTTGAAGTCTTTACTTACCCTGTGGGGAGTAGCAACACTTTCAGGAAATGTTTTAGGCTCCTGAAGAATCCGAGAAGCATCTGCTTCAATGAAAATATTTTCCTTCTGAAATGCTGAACATTTAGCACTTACTGATAGGCATTTCATAGCTGTAAGAGAGTGGATGATAAAGTCACAGTCTGAACTTGGGAAAAATAGTTTGACTTATCATTCTTGACAGTAGAAGATTAGAGTGCAAATGCAGGAAAAAAAGGGCATGTCGCAAAATGGGATAATGTTAGAATTATTTAGGAGTACATCACTATATACCCATTTCAGTAGTACAGGATATTATGTGTGTCACTAAATTAATCCACAGTGTCTTTGACAACATAATGGAGGAAATAGAGCCACTTTGATCATTTAGTCTGTAGATGATTCAGCCAGCTAGCTTCCAACTCTACAAGCAAAACCAGTTAGAATTAATAACTTTTCTAAAAATACTATTTCCTGAATTTGGATATATTTTCCCTAAATTCAAAGTTTAAAAAAAAGGAGGGGGAAAGTAAAAAAATAAGCCAAATAGTTAGATGAGTTTATCATAATATTTTTTTCATTGTACATTTTCAAAAGGAAGTATTTCAACTTAAGTATGTTTTTGTTTCTAAACTGTTTTAAACTTCTGAAGTATATTAGAAATTACCCAAATAAAAACAAATATTCCCACTCCATCTGAAAAAGAATCCCACCTATAAATGTAACCTTTTCCTTCTCCACTGTGCAACATTTCTGGACCAGCCACTGACCCAAAACATCTATTATTTGAATAGAGCTTCCCTTCAGTTTCTCTAGGGACTATTCTCTGGCAGTGGAATGATCATGTCCCCACTACCTGAACTAAGCTGAAATACCAAGGCAGGGACTGGTGGGATACAGCCACATATAAAACAACAAATTGTCTATCTGTTAAGAATAATACCTGGATGTTTCTCTGAAGTGTTTCTAACAGCACAAGTGAAGGCAGAGTGTGTTCACTTGGCTGTATTCATCCTTCTCAGTGTCTCTCACTTTTGTCTCCTTGCAGAGCTGGAATCTGATTTTGCAATGTGAAAGGCACAATGCCTTTCAAATATGATGGAAGAATTATTAAAAAACCCCAAAACCAGAACAACTACAACAGCAACACCAACACCAACAACAGCCCCCAAAGAATTTCTAGAAGTATGGTCATTAAGAACCAAGTGTGCTCTGTTACTGTCTGACATCCAGCTGAAAAACCAAAAGCTGCTGAAATATCTCTATATGTGGGTTTACAAAAGCTTGTGTAGATGGACACGCTTAGGGAAACTTAGAAATAGAAAAGCTGGAATGTATGTAGAGAAGAGCAAAGCAGTTTTAAATGTCTGTTTCCAAGGGACACAAAAAATAAATTTTCCATGATGATGACTGCACTGATACCTTAGAGCAATTTAGAAAATTACTGGCTCTTTAACTATTTTGAAAGAAGTTTATTTACCTGTTTGGTTTTTCTTTTGTGATGTTGAATTCATCCTATGAAATATTATTTACGTATATAACACATGACTAAATGACTCACTAAAGAAAATGAGTGGTTCACCACTTCCAGGGGAAAATACAATAGAGTGAAGATTATATTAAAGAAAATGCATTAATACATAAACAATGTGATCTTAAGCTCCTCAAGAAAAGGGTAAAAAATTGAAAAAGCTTCTGCAGCTGGAGAATGGGAATACCAGCAGCTCTCCTCTGACTCGTATTACTGCATCAGCCAGGAAAGATAAGGGATCTCCTCTCACATACAAGAGTTAGGAAACCTGGAAAAGGATGAACCATCCCCCCAAGGAGAAGCTGAAGCACAGTAGTTCTCAGGAATAACATGTATTCAATACTCTGGGACAGGATTTGTAAAGGTCCCGTTAGTTTTGCACCTGAAGAATAAATCTGGTGAAGAGAAATGTGTTCAATCAAGTGTCTTTTGGGCTACTAGCCATTGACTCAGCCTCTGCTCATATGAATTCAATGTCTCAGAAGTATTATACGTTCCATAGCCAGAGTGCAAATTCACTAAAAGTAGAGTAATTAACAAGCTTTTACAAACACGGGTCATGTCAATTTATTTAGAATCTTTGTCTTGCTTTTATTATTGTTTTTCTAATAGAATTTTAAGTTCCAATATTTAAAAAAAAAAAAAAAACAAAAAGAGTCCTCCTCAACTTCTCAAGATCAAAATACCAGGTTATTTATAGGTATTTTAACATATAGAGTAGGCATTTTGCTGATTACTTTTAGATGTCTTGAGTACATTTTTCGCTGGAGACATGACTGATTTCAGCATTTACTTTCTGATTGCACTAATTTTCAGAGTGAAATTGCTGTTTAGCAGCTTTAAATTCCCTTAAAAAAAGGTTACAGAAAAGACTTCCATAAAGCTACTTTAATCCCATTCACTCTAATTTCTAGACATTTCCTGTACATCTGACAGTGTCCTTGCATTCTCTTACCACTCTTAACAGGTGAAATCATTATAAATCCTGGATGTTTAAACTGATCTGAACCCAGTGGTTAAGGTCAGCTCACAACAGAGGAAATCAATGAACAACAACTGAAGAAGACATGATTTTGCCTAATTGGCTCACGTTTCCAGTGTGTGATACCATGTTCTTGAAAATGCAGAACTCAAACACTGTTATAAGTCTACCATTGCAAATGGTTTCTTTTTCCTGGTGTTAAAAAATTATAATTTAAAATAACTGGCTCCATAGTAACTACAAAAAAATAGGACAGATCTTGAGATTAAGCAGCAGAAAACATATATTTTCTTGAAAAAAATGTTATTATATCATATATAATATTTTCATGCTCAGTAAAAGAGTGATTGTAGTCACTTCTTCAGAATTAAATTAACTGAGCTCTGTGAAATGACTGCTATAGATGAGAAAATCTGACACTTACAAATACATGAAATGGGAGTCGTCACAAAGAGATGTAAGGATGTGAGTCCAGCACGCCAGGAGAAGAAAGAGTAGGAGTACACCACACCTCATTTAATGCCTTAGGGTGTGTTTTGTGATATTGTGCTTTAGTTTCTTTACCAAAAGGGACTAAAGCCCTGAGAGGCAATAAATTCCTATACACTTAGTAATTATGTGGGATTTGAAGTTTTTTTTTTTTTTTTTACTATTATAAATTTTCATGCATAAAGTCGGGAAACCCACTTATATTGTCAAATCTTCAACATCTTTAGAGACTTGACTTTGTTCCCTACTAAATCTTGAAACACTTCAACGGGGTTTGTCGCCTTTTCTCCTTTGCTCTCCTGCATGACATCATGATATCACTGACTAAATATTTGTACCCATCTGCAAAAGGACATTTAGTAAAGTTAAAATGAACTAATTGAAGGTGTGAACTGAGCTGCATCATCCAATTCTTGCGCTGCTGTTTATTTCACACAAAGGTTCACTTGACTAAAATAACTCAAGACCAAGCTTCTGAAAAAGAATGTCCATTCAGATGTAATACACTGCAGTCTAACTTCACACCTTTGGCTAATTCCTCCTAATTTCCCCAGTGTCTCTGTTTGGAAAAATACCCTGGAGGCACACTAATCTTTGAATGAGCTACACAATCTTTGTAATACAAAATTGGCTACATGCCTGGAACTTCTGGTCTCTGATTTTCTCTTTCATCCAGCATTTTTTCTTCTAATATTCCAGACAAGTAAAGTCCAGATGTTTTCTGCTATTCAAGGAAGCAAACACAGGGCACCCTTAGCCATTCAGTCCTTTACTTACAGAAACCCCATTAAATTTGGTCTATTTCATTTGACAAACATAGATACAGTTTGTCTTTGAATTGCTTTTCAAATAGTAATTATTGCTTAGTACCTTACGGCTTCATAGTTCTTGCATACCTTTAAATGGAAGAGGGCACTGAGTCACCGTGTTCTCCATCACTGATTTGCATTTCTAGAGCATGCAGGGCTTGAAAGAGGTAAACTGCTTACCCAGCTAGTAAAACTGACCATTTGGTCTACAAATACAGGTACAGATCTCTATTACAATAAATACTGGGTCCAAGTAATTATTTTTCTAGAATTTACTACTCCTTACAGTAATTTATCAATAACATATTTTAAAACACGACATTCTCAGAAAAAAGAAACTGAGAACTGACTTTAATACTTGTACAGCATTATACCCACTTCTTAACTCTCCTTCCCAGCCATCTTCATATATTTCTGGCTGCACCTAGATTTCTTGACACATTTCTTGAATAAATGCTTTTATCTATCACTCCTAATTATTTATAATCCAGCCCTATATTTCTCAGTGAAAAACAGTAGCTTTTTTGATCCTACAGAGCATATTAATTCTGGAAGAAAGGAATTCCACTGCCAAGTATGCCAGAGCCACCACCTCATGTATCCTTTCTCTGCACAGTTTTTCTCCTTGGCCACCTATGTATTCGCAAACAATGCTTAAGGAAAGTAGTTTATTATAAAGATTTTTTTGTCTCTAATGTAATTTTATTTCACACTAACTACAGTATTTTCTTTGAACTACATCTTAATAATTTTTATACATTATATCAAAATGCAGTAAGGGAGTAATTTGGCGGGTTTCTGGGCTAGGGCAATAATCAGGAATATGTATACCCTGGTAATATTGCCTGTGGTGCAGAGAGCTGGGCAAGACATGGTTCCCAAGCCAGTGGGGAGCAATAGGCACTCCTTCCTGTGCCTCCCTTCCTTCCTCCATGTATCTCAAAAAGCCCAGATGGGCTCCCAGTGTAAAGCAGACACAGAGGGTGGTAGGAATGCCACACTATGTCACAAATTCCACTCTGCCCTATTGCTACAGAGCCCCGAGCAGCAGCCCTCGCCCTGCCCTAAGCCTGCTTCCCTTGGGAGGGTTGATGTGCCTGGGAAGACACAATAAAGAGGCTCTCTCACCTGCCAGGTTCAGCAGAAAGGAAGGGAAGGACCTTTTTTAGTGACATATCTCATATTTTTATACACGTCCCAACTCCACAAGGGATTGGAGGACATGTCACTTCCTTCTCAATCCCACTGGAGAAGAAAGATGCTCATCAAAGTTCTCTTATCACAAAAGGAATGAAAACCAGAAAATACCGTTAAGTAAACATTGGCTATTATTTACATGAAACTGTGTGAAAGAATCTGACTCCAAGGTTAAAAACAGAAGGCTTAGCAAAACCCAGGGCAACAGGTTCCCTGCAGGCTCCTGCATGCACAGTTCTGACCCAGAGAGCACAGCCAGCAGAACTTTGGTACTGCACTTCTTGGTACCGCTTTACTCCGGAATTTCTGTCTCTACTTTTGTGTGACTGTTCTAGCTTGATGTAAGTATAAATGCCTGCACAGGAGAAAAGAAAGAGTCCCTTGTTTCTAGCAAGTAAGAGACTTATAACACATCCTTTGGTGACATTACTTGTGTTGCCCTGGGTTTTGCTAAGCCTTCTGTTTTTAACCTTGGAGTCAGATTCTTTCTCACAGTTTCATGTAAATAATAGCCAATGTTTACTTAACGGTATTTTCTGGTTTTCATACCTTTTGTGATAAGAGAACTTTGATGAGCACCTTTTTTCTCCAGTGGGATTGAGAAGGAAGTGACATGTCCTCCAATCCCTTGTGGAGCTGGGAATTGAATAAGAATGTGAGATATGTCAATAATAAAGGTCATTCCCCTCCTTTCTGCTGAACCTGGCAGGTGTGAGAGCCTCTTTATTGTGTCTTCCCAGACACATACTTGTTACGTACTTATTTACATATTCTGATTCTTTCTCTATGAGCACAATAATAGAAAACTATCACCGTGCTTTTCATTGTTTAATGTCTCATAATTTTTTGAGTCATTATCTTAGTGTCTTGTTGCCATACAGTTTTATAACCACTGCTCATGTTGTAATTAGTTGAAAATTGAAGCAGAAATCAGCAGAGCAAAAAAAAAAAATAATTAGAAATTATTTCCTTTTAAATTTTGCCAGACAACATTCAGCCATCCTATATCTGAAAATATTACTTCACAGAATATTTTTTAATTTTTACAATTAAATAATTGTGTGTTAATCAGATCCTTTGTGATTAAGTGTACAAGTTCCACCAATACGATCTCTGAATATTTTCATGTTCCACAGAGTCCAGCTATCAAAAAGCCATTTGCATTAGCTTTAGATATTTGAATAATATTCCAGAAGCCTGAGAACAGTCATGTAAATATGTTCTCTAGAACATGCAAGGGAACCCTCTCCAGTATATCTACGACTTAATATTATTAGTACATTGAAATTAAGCAGATAAAAATGGTTCAAGAGAAATGCTCAGTTTCTCCTCAACTGAGAAAAAACTGAATTATTGACAGCAAAAGGGGCTTTAAAGACCAGAAAAATTTACAAAACCCAAAGGCTGAAACCTGAACTTTTCAACAGTTTAACCAAGATGATAATTAAAAATTTTTAATTCTAGATTGAGCTTTTAAAATGTTATTTTTCCACTTATGGATCAGGTGAGAATAATAGACTCTTTAAATTATTTCTATATTTTCTTTCAGTCAATTTCTTACCAACTTTTAACAATAATTTTCATAAGTGCATTTCTAAACACAATCAAATTTTACAATTTAAACTACAAGATAAGCAGTTTCTTCTTTTGTATTAACAACATGAACAAAGAAAGAAATTCATATCTAGCAAGCTAGAATCCCCTTGTTCTTTCACTTTATTCCAGTCTCCCTAATGAAGTACTGTTGCCTTTCCTGTTACATCACCATAGCAAATTATCATCTCTTGAAATTCCTTTTCTGACACAAGTGAAAATGTAGTATTCAGGACAGATTTGCTTTGGTGACCTTACTGCTGAAAGAGAGCAGATACGTCTAAAGCCACATGGACCTGATTTCCTGAATAAGAGATAGGGTTGGTACCATGTCACTTTATGGAGAAGAAATACTTGATTAGAATTTTTTCACCTTCTAGGATTGTCTATGTTATCCTGACAGCAAATCCGCCATCCAAGGAAATCTGAAGTTAGGTGGGCTCTGGAGGAAACAAAAGTAAATGTATCTTTCCCTTTTAACATTTTCTCTCACTTGTATATTGCCTTCATAAATTCTGCTCGACAATTGAAGACTCAAAAATACATCTCATTCTCTAAGAGCACAGATGTGTCTTCTTTGAATGCAATTATTTCCATTAGAGTAAAATTTTCTGACTCACTGATCTTACCACAGAGATTTTCCCCCTTCAGGGTAACCACTGGAACTGCAAGCTTCTACCTGCAACTCTCTAGGAAATAAAGACTAGCATGCAATAAATGCTAATAAAATCCCCAACTTAAACCCCTAAGATTTCTAATTAGATATAGTCAAACATCATCAAATCAGTGTCAAGTTATCTATTCCTGCAGCAAAGAAACTGAAAGGGCATTCAAAAAACCACAGTAAGAGCCTATATAGAAACAAAATCGGGCAGCAGCCCACTGTTCCTCAAGAGTTGGTTTTTTTTTTTCCACTTCTTACCACCCCTTTCTAAAGTCATCATCATGGGTAGATGTGTCTAGGAAGACACCATAAAGATGCTCTCACACCTGCCAGGATCAGCAGAAAGGAGGGAATAATGTTTATTATTGACATATCTCACATTCTTATACACGTCCCAACTCCACAAAGGATTGGAGGACATGTCACTTCCTTCTCAATCCCACTGGAGAAAAAAGATGCTCATCAAAGTTCTTTTATCACAAAAGGTATGAAAAACAGAAAATACCGTTAAGTAAACATTGGCTATTATTTACATGAAACTGTGAGAAAGAATCTGACTCCAAGGTTAAAAACAGAAGGCTTAACAAAAACCAGGGCAACAGGTAGATACTTGTATGAAACTTCTGCAGAAGATGCAAACTGGGAATGCGTTGATGGAAAGCCACTGGGGAGTTCTACTGTCAATAAACAAACTGGAGAAGGTGCTGTCTTTCTTTGGGCCTCCAGAGAAACCAAAGGATCATTTGTACAAATTGGTTTAAAGCTAGTGTGTTTTCCCCTTTTTCCTCACTGAGTATTGCTTGAAGTGATGCATGGTTTCCTCCTGAACATTCACAAAGCTCAGCTGGGGATTTACAAGGATAGATTCTGCCCATGTGTGTGCAGGCTTGCCTACGTCCATTTGGGCTTCAGAGGATAATTGCTCATTTTTACAAATGTTTTGGAGTGCAGTCAAAATAATAACTGAAAATAATTTTTGATTCTGTAATACTTTTCAGGTTAGTATAGTTTTTTTCAGATGAATTTGTTTTATTTATATGTCCCACTAAAAGAAAAAACCTTCTGTCTCTTCTAAGAAAACATCATTAGCTCACTGACACACCCATATATCACCAGCTAAGGAAGAAAGGATGAAATATGGCAGTGCATGAGCAAGCCATGAGTTATAAAACAGATTTTACTTCTAGCTGGTAAGCATGTACAGGTTTTTTTTTCAGCCCTTTAGTATCACATGTTTTTAGGACAAAGATATTGCAATATAGTTCTTTTCACTGAATTTTCTGTGGCACATTTCACTTAATTCTATGGGGTTTTTTCTCTTCTGCTACTTAGTTCCCAATTTTAAGCACTTTTTTGGTTAACTTTATCCTTAAAGAATTGTGCAGCAATGTGGACCATTACATGTATACAGTACAATGGCACTCCAAACACATTTTACAAGTGGAGAAAGCTAGCTAACCTACTTTTAGCATGCAACAACTATTCTGTACTGACTTCCTACACTGTTCTGTAAATTCCTCATCCTCAAATTTTTGTAGGGAAATCATGTCATTTTACTGCATTTCTTAAAAACTCAAGCTGTATATCTACCATATATTAATACTACTTTAGGGGTTACATGTTTGAGCTGAAAAAGACTGGAACCAGACTGTTAAAAAGTGTTACAGCAAATATAAGACTTTGGCAGGTGGTCTCATATGTTGGATTTAGTTGCAATTATAATGTTCTTAGAAATACCAAACTGCAAAAATCACTTAGTGTCTTTGTCAAAGGCAAAAATTACCATTACCCTTTACACACAGAGAAAACAAATGTTATCTGCACTACAACAGTTAATGTATATACATTTTTTCTTCCATGACAGTGAAATTTCTCAATTATATCACATTTCATAATTATCTTTCCATTAACATTTTCCTCAAACCATACTTGCTGTTTAAAAAGAAAAAAAAAGGTTACCTCCTCCTAACTTTACCTTTTTCTCTCTTCTTCTTATGTTAAGGGTCACATTAATTTTTGACAAAAAATGGAAAACAAACAAACAAAAAAACCCAGTGAAAAGCTCCCTAGAAATTTATCCAGTCCAACCTCCTGTTCCATGACAGAATTAATTATTTGTAAATCCTTCACAGTATATTTGACCAATTGGTTTAAACTATCAGTTAAACTTTTGGGTTCTTCCCACTCTTCACTGTCCTTACTGTTATTTTTGATGCTTATCTAAACTGCTTCAATCTGCTTTATTTTAGCACTTTGCTGTCTATTATTTATTCCTCTTCAGAACTACAATGGTGAGAAAATGTTGTGGTCCTTTCCTATTTGTAGATAACACTGTGATGTTGGAAGACTTCTGTCACTCCATAGCTTTTTGTTCCCCAAACTGAATAAACATTTCTTTCAACTTTTCCTCTAAGATCATGTTTTCAAAATTTCCAATACATTTCACTGTTCTCTTCCATAAAATTTCCAATGGCATTTCCTCAGTGCAATACCCCAAAAGGGGACAAAATACTCCAGGTGCTACTAATGCTGTAGCACTAGGTAGAACAGACATGTTACACTGAATGTGCTACTTTATCCAATTCCTAAAATGTGTGGTTTAACAGTAGTCTCAAATTTTTGGTTCACATTCAGTTAGAATTCACAGTAAGCAGGATACTTTTCTCAGGAACTTGTACTATTTAGGAGTAATTCCCCAACCTGTGTTTCCACATTTGATGATTTCTACCAAGGACAGAACTTTGTACATATTTAAAAGACAAAAACCCCAGAAATTTCAGCGATAAGACTGATAATACTGATACTGTTACTACTACTACCAGTTATTATTATTTCTTATATTTACTGAGATATTTTGAATTGACAAATCTATCTTCTGAAAAAGTTGTAGCTACTATTCACTTGCAACTGCTGGACAGTTCAGTGAATATACAATTTATTATAATTGTCCTGGTTGAATTTCAGAACAGTACCAGAATCAAAGATCAATAAAAACCTCCAGTGAACACATCCTTTCAGTGGGACAGATAGCAATTGATTCCTATTCTCTCAATACAGCCACTCCATCAGCTTTGCACCCACCTTAAAGCACATTTCCCTAATTTACCTGGAAGCTCCTTAGATCAAAAGAGGTATTAAGGAAGAAGCTGTCTGAAATGACGTATTCATTAAGACATCATCTTGTTTAAATTCACTCTTAGTGCTAACTCCCTCATTGACACATAAAATTTAGTTTAGTTTGAAACAGTGTAGTGCATCTGACTAGTAGGCAAATAAGTTGAAAAGCCATAAGACCTTTTTCTAAATTGATACTTGTTTGAAAGGGATAGAAGCATCTGCTACCTAGCACCCAGATATTATCATCATCATAATAGATTCCAGAATAGCATAAAGAAACTACACTAGTGAGAGAACATGGTGCAGAAGAAGTATTCCAAGTTAGAGCTATATCCCAGGTCGTATAGTAGAATTTTTCTATACTATGGCTTAGAATATAACTTGAAAGAAATAGTAAATTAAGACTACTAGATACATTTCTAAAAATTGCAAAGATCAAGTCTAGTTTTCAATGGCTATTTCTTCACACAGAAATAGCACAGCTGACACTAAGGTTTTAAGTAAAAATAGAAGCAGACCGCTGAACTAAAGGTCAAGAAATACCTCTGGAAAAAGCACAGATTATTTTTATCCTCTGTTTTGATATTGAAGATGAGTTCACTGCCTTCTCCAGTGCACCGCTGTTGGATAACAGATTACTCAAACTAAAGCAAAGATTCATGACACAGTATGGATGGGGGCACGCTGTGGGTTCTCTGAAAGCACAGTAGTGATATCAAAATAATCCTCATCTTCCTCAGTCCATTTCCCTACAAAACCTCACGAAGTATTGTGATCCTTTTATATAGTCAAATAACTTTAATTTTGTCAGAGGGGTTCTTCTGCCAATTTATAAATTTAATTATCTTTTAAGAGGTTCATCTCTTGTAATTAAGAAATTGCATGGAAGAATAATTATGTACAGAATAGTATTCACAAGACCTCAAAGTATGCAGAGACATACTTTCAAGAAAGCAGAATTTCATCTTGGAAATTAGTTTTGAATGAGTTTGAAATGCATTGCTTGTGTCTTTAAATACCATCTTGTGTGTAACAGAGCCAGCACCCTGTTTGTGTTATGATATTAAACTGTTTAAGGGGAGCTCAGAGGTGTAGTAAATTAGCTTTTTAAATATAAAGTAAATTGTAAATTGAGAGATTTTTTTTTCAAGTCCCGCAATGCAGGAAATACACTACAAGTAACTCTGCTTTTAAAGCACCCTTTGCTAAGGAAACCAACCATCAAAGCAGCATGGCTGGGGATTCTGGAGCAGCTAGAAGTGCTTTGCTCTGCTGGAGAGCTGCAGGTGCGATCACGGCCTTGGTGCACACAGGCACTGGAGAACTCCCCACAAAGGTTTGAAAAGTCCCTTCTCTCTTCTTCTGCAAGCCAGCTGCAAAGCAACCTCTGATGTGAGAAAACCTGAACATGTACACAGAGAGACCTCTGACTGTCACGTTTAGTATCAGTTCTGTTTTCATTCTGTTCCCGCATCAGCCTCTACCCATGTCGTGTCTCTCTTTTTACTACTCTGTGCACCAGTGCAGTCAGGCAGACCCTTTTTATTCTGTAATTGTATGCTCTGTAGCATCAAGGAATCTCAGGCTTGATTATGGTTCCAAGGTGCTGCTGTAGCAGAAATAATTATGTACTAGAAAAGGATAATGGGATGATATTAGAGCTTCATCTCTGCTGAGAACCATGGACCAAAACTGGAAAAAGCAATTCCTTAGGTCTTCTGAGTTATCAGTTGCCAAGTCTCCTGCAGAAGGTTGGTAACTGCAACAATTCTCATTTTATGTAGGGAGACACAAGGACAGAGAATAAGACCAGAAGGGTATGTTGTGGAGGTATGTTTTGGCTTTGCTTAGTTTTTTGTGGGCATGGGTTACAATTGGGGCATGTAGTTATAATTAACTAAAGGTGAATAAAAGAGAATACAATCATACCCCTGAACACAGCAGCCTAACAATTTCATTGCTATCTTAAGTTCTGTTTTTAACATTCGGAAAAGATGGTAACCAAGCCTCATTAGTCATTTACTGAAATCTTAGTAAAGTGCTTTGAGGAACTTTCCCTGGAAAGGCATTGTTGCTAGCTAAATTAAAAGCCTTTCTGATAAATTTAAGTAAATCCTACTGTTACATATTTCCTACAGTAAACTCCATTCATTATGAGTGAGACTACAGCTGGCACATTGTAAGCTCAAAATACAGAATCAAAAAATGCAAGTGGGACTTGCATAGACATCTCTTGCAAAACTGTGTCCTGAACTGCCTCAGATGAGGTTTTTGGAATGAGTAACATCAGTTCTCTGCAGTCTTTTCTATCTGCATAGGCTTTAAAACATTTTGGGCTTTGTAAGAACCCTAAAGAGATAGCAGAAAAGAAAAATCTCTATAAAACTTGCATGTAAAGTGTTACTTGTAAAGAACATTTTAATAATACTTGCTGGCTCATTAACATAGGAAGAAAATGCTCAAAATTTGGAGTGAATCTTCCAAGTCTAAAAAAAAGTTAGTGTAATTCTCAAATAAAGTATAGATGAATCTACAGAAGTATCCTGAAATTCACACAAAGTACAGTATACTTTTTACACAACTGTTAATACAGAGCAAAATTGCTGCTCAGTACTTCAAATTATTTACATACAGTAGATGCAAAAGCAATTAATCTACTTCATGGCATATAACCTCAGTTGCTAACCTAATGAAAACACAAAGTTAAGAAAGATAAGCTGAATGATAAAAATTCACATGTGGGCAAATGAGACTTCCAGGAAATTAGAGAAGCCAGAGAAAGGACAGATGCATTTCAAGAGCTGTCTTCAGGGAACTAACAACAAAATTAAAAAATATACCTACAATTTTTCAGGAGATCTTTGACAAGTAACATTTCCCAGTTGACAAACTCTGGCACTGGTGTAACTCAAACAAAGTGCACAAGGTCTCCCACATACACACTTTTTCTGAATAGCAGAGAAATAGATAAATAAGTGAGCCTAGAAGAGGTCTGGGAGTTAAAATTATAAGGAAAACGTACATTTTTATATTTAACAAATACTAATAAAAACAGATGTTTCAGAGTAACACGGGATACAGAATGTTGTACTATTAATATTGTACTACTTTTGCTACACATTGCTATTACAGTGGTGAATTGGTTGAAGATCATAAGATGGACCAGAATTCTTGTATAAATCTCATACTGAGTGACTCCAGTCCCTTTGTAAAACTTTCTTATATTATCCTCTTTATGTAACTATTATTAGGTTATGTTTAATATAATAAAATGTTACCCAAAGGTTTACGTAAGGACTGGAATATAGATGCTCATATTTCTCATTTGCTGACTCAGAGTTGTAATTTCTGCAATACTGAACTTAAGGAAATTCATTTATTTATTTATTAATAAAAAGCCCAGAGTCTGAGCCATACTAACACTGAAATGACCATTTCCCGTATTTGGCACAAAATCTGGAATTCCAGCCAAATGTAATGAAGAGCTTTTCTGAAATGCAGCTTGATTTCAATCAGATGTGAGTGAATGATGTGGTAAGGTGCTTGTTTCAAGGCTGTTCCCAGGTCATAAGAAAAGCATTTGGAGTTTTATGGAGATATCTCATCATTATCTCTTTCAAAGCCTCATCAACTCTGCAGGACAAATCTGTCTCAGCCAAACTGGCACTAAAAAGAAGATGTTCATCTAGTCTTACTTAATCTTTTTTTCTTCTCAACATAGGGCAGAAGGGCTTTTGTTTCTATAGTTACTGGGATATTTCCTTTGAACTTCTTCCAGAGTACTTTTATCTTTTCCACATGCACTGACAGACAATCCTATGAAGTATGTATGTATTTGTGAAATATTCTGTGCTTCATTACCAATTCTTTGCTGGATATAACACAGGAAATTGAACCCTTTGTTAAAGCCAAATTTCTGACTTGCTGACTTAGGTGTTTTAATATTTAGCAATTTATAAGTAGACTTCAGAATATTACAAGTGAAAGATAAAATCAAGAACACTAATTCTGAGAGTTTTCCAAAGGTATTATTGTACAAAGCCAATTTGTTGTTTTTAGGTATTTTTGATTCAATACAGTTGCATGCTTTCTAAATTGAAGAGAGCATTTCTTAAAATTAAAATATGTGCTTCATAAAAAAAGTTGTATCAATATCTGTTTACTAGCAATAAGAACCTCATGAAAGAGGTTGTTGGTTGAGGGGTTTTTTGTTTGCTTTTTGATAGCTTTTTGTTTGTTTTGTTTTTAAGACAGAAAAATCTGAACTTTAGTTAAATGTATCTATTTTTACCCTTGAAAACATTTGTATCATTTAAAAAAAATATTTCCATTGTGGTCTTCAGGATGGAACCATTTTAGCATTTCCTCCAAAACCATTCCCTTGCAATTTAAATACCAGTCTTCATCAAATGAAAAACCTCTATTCTATACATCTAGATACTCTATGCATTCTAAACTGATATCAAATGCCCATGAAAAAAAAAAAGGCAAACCAAACTTCAAAGAGTTTCTTTTATTAAGAGATTATTTTAAAAAGCTTTTACACAGAAATACATACAACCAGTTACACAGAAAGATATAAAACCACTTCCATGGCCTACATCACTGATTCTCAAAGTACAGTTCTTTACCCTAGAAGATTTCCAAAGCAGTAAGAAGTGAGCTGCCCCTGTAGTATGAACCATTGCTTAAACCTTGTCCTTTTACTCTGAGTGCTTCTGCTCCACATGCAGCTTGTAGTGCAATGCTTTCCATTCCTCCCTGGGTAGCTCACTAAAAAGCCTGGAAACATGGGCTATATTGGGAGTCTCCAACACTGCACACCAGCAGTGGGATGAAAGCTATGCCAAAGTGGTTCCATTTGGGCTGCCATCTTTTCTCCAAGGGAGGGAGAAAATGAGTGGACTGCTTGTTTAGCAGTCAAAGAATTGACACCCCAAATAAAAAAAAGAACATCATCTAGGATTGTGGCTCCTTCCTTGCACGGATGTGGTAGATGAAAAGATGGAAATTCCTTGTATTGATCCAACTGCACTATTGTACAAATAGCTTTCTATGAGAAATGGAAAACTTAACAAAACCAAACCAAAAAACCAAACTAGGTTCTCACTAAGGCAAATGAAAGTAATTTCAAACGTTGTCTGTTAATTTGGGGGTAAAACACATAAATATAAACACTAGTTTATTCTGATGGATTATTAAGGCTACAGAGAGTCCAAAAAATGCCACAGAAGACTGTAGAGAAGCACAGATTACATTACAGATCTCCTCTTACTTTAAGACACAAAACTCCCACCACCTCAACCATAAATAGCAGCGTCATTTATGTTATTTTGAATTTATAGTCAGAAAACTCATAATTCGAAAAATGTTGAATTCAAGACTCCCTATCACATGTTCTGCTATCATTAAAGATCACTAGCAATCAATAAACTACTAGGAATGGCAGGTTATTAAATTAGAAGCATTTAATAAAAATAAGTATGTTAAAGGTTTCTATCAGCAACTGTCTAAAGACAGTGAACTAAATATTGGCTTAATATCAGAATGCGTTGATCTTTTACTCAGGGAAGCAAATCTCACAAATACAACTTTCATTGACAGCTCAAGAAATAAATACACATTACTAGGGCTCTTTCTGATAGGAGAGATGATCTAAAGGAAGTGTTTTATTTCTCTTAGAAAGTAATGTGGTTTCAATAAAGACTTTGTCTAAAATTATACTTGAATGCATTATGTGCCTTGTATCCCTAATCATCTGGTATACATTGCTAAACATTGTGGGAGTGGACATTGTGGGAGGGACTAGATGATTAGGTTATTCTTGATTCTACTGACTCAAGAACAGTAGTGAGCACTGAGCCTAGTTTCTTTCTGATTCATCTGTTACAGTGGCTGTATGAATTTGGATGAAGTCCACATAATTCATCTTGATATAAGTAAGATTTTTTTACAGGGAGAACAATCCATAACTAGAAGAAGCTGCTAAGGGTTGTGATTGAGTCCCTGTCATTGAAGGTTTCCAAGGTGCAATTGGACAGGGTGCTACATCATCTCATTTAGAGTCTCTTTCCTATGATATGCTGGACCAAGTGATCTTTCAAAGTCCCTTCCAATCTGGGCTGTTCAATGATTCTATGTTTGTGTTAGCAAGTGATCTGGTACAAAATTTGATAGAAGTTTATTTGCTGCATGTTATTTAATTTTAGTTAACTATATATACCCATGAGATATGTGGAGAAGGCATAAAACAAGTACAGTGACAGTGGTGTCTTCTCCAGATGCTTCATTGCTCTGAAGTGTCATTTCACTTATGTGTGCAATGTGTCTGCAATGGCCCCAGCAGACTTCAAAACACGATCAAAATTACTCTTTGCAGCCAAATTATAAGTCCATTAGACCATTCAAACAGATCCTAGGATATCTCATTTATTAAAAGGGAGGCAATGTTTGTGAAAAATAGCTCCTTATTCCCAGATGGGATGAGAGCTGTTCTCTGCAGTCACGGAGACATTTGGAAGTTACAACATCGTGTTGACACAGCTGCAGGCCTTGGGTGCTGAGCCAATTTCACATGGCTCTGCTCTTTCCTTCCTCCTTCTTCCTTCTTAAAATCCATGAAAAAGTATTGGACAGTTTCATACCTGGCCTAGTTGGTTTTGTGCTTGAGTTGCTCTAAGACTCCATCACTGTCTCGCTTGGTGTAGGCACATTTGGCTTTTGTATTTTCAGCAGGGTTATGAAATCAGCTCAATGCCTGTCTTTGAATACAAAGTTGGTTGTTGGTACATGACTGGGTCAAGAGTTAAATGAGGACAGATCAATAAAGACAAAACACAGATGAATTAACTCACATGGGTGGGAATGAACCACAAAAAATAAACTCATATTGTCTGTGTTTAGTCAGGTGTGTTATTGGATCCTTTGCTTTTCCTAAATGTGAAAGATTTTTGTGTCTAACTTATCATACAACTCAAAAAACACTGAGAAGAAAAGGCAGAAAGGAAGAAGACATTAATATTTCAACATTATGACCCACTGGGATTGTGAAATGTTTCTGCTTTAAATCACTGAATAGTGATCCACTGCAACAATTTTTGCCTGGAAAATACTAGATGAAATGTAGATAACACAGCACAGATTTCTAAGACACAAGTCCCTACCTTCCTTTCCCTTTTTTTGATTGATGAGTAACTGTTTCTTATGACAAGCTCATGCTGTTAAGTTACATAAAGAGAGTCTGATACAGTCAGATTTGTCCCTAACGCAAAGTTTAGTGTTCACCCACCCCTCTTTTTAAAATTCCTCCAAACATTTAATATTCTTTTGGCAACTGCTTATCTTGGAGGAGCTTCTAGAAGCTCCTTCAGAAAATATTTTCATTGTCATTACACGGGAAAAAGGGCAGAGGAAAGGGAGTTTTATTCTTGCACCTTTTCAAGTTTAAGATGGTCTTAAATGGGAGCTGCTTTGAGATATATAGATACAATATAGTTAAAAGAAAGAAAATCTTTCTCCTTTTTTTGAGAACTGGCTGATGAATTATCCATCTGTGAACTACTAGGGAAAAACGGACATGCTTTCTATGGATTTTTTTTAGTGTATATTTTTCCACAGAGAGCTAGGTGTTAGGAATAAATAAAATGGGTTTTAGAACTATTCTCTGTGTGTAGCTATTAATAACTTTTTACATCAAGAGTATATTGATCATCATTTTTGAAGAAGTTTGTTTGAAATATTTTTTCTTCCATCACATTAGATTCAACTCATTTTTGCATTCTGCATTGGTACTAAATTATCTTTTTAGCTTCACATTCTTCAACAAATCTTAGGCCAATTCAATTTAATTTAGCAAGAGTTATTATAGATGCTAAAGTTTAATTGGTGACATGTCAAGTAATTTTTATACTCCACTTATATAATAATAATTTTATGTATTTTAGACACTATTACATAAGCCTCTTACTGTATAGTACTCCTTTATAAAGAAATTTCTGCCACCAAAATAA
The DNA here is from genome assembly GCA_013397175.1 of Platysteira castanea. Taxonomy (NCBI): domain Eukaryota; kingdom Metazoa; phylum Chordata; class Aves; order Passeriformes; genus Platysteira; species Platysteira castanea. The sequence goes on from VYXC01010949.1 coordinate 104,165, forward strand.
AAACCCCCAAACAGCTCTCCACTGGCTTTTAAACTATTATACACAAAAATATTCCACATATGCTGCATTACCAAAAGAAAATGGATTACACTTTCACAGTGCTCAGCAACACTGGAAATCCTGGAAGTTGAATATTAAGGGAGGAGAAATGCAGAAGTGCCTTCTGGGATCAAGATAACAGGCCTGTCTGGTACAGCTAATGTTTTATGTGCAGTCACTGAGATCTAGTTGTCATTGAAAACCACTGAAGCAAAGTCCTATATGACTAAATTAGGTGTGTCCTTCCTCTGCTGATGGGCACAGAACTGAACCTTGCCAGGCAGTTTGCTGTGAATCACTCGGGGGCTCACGTACATCTGTGTGGCTCACTGAACGTAACATAACCACTCCCTCAGGCTCCTTCAACTGTCAGCAACATCTTGGTTGGTCTAAGATGAGGGTAAAACAGATGGAATTGCTTGATTTAAGCACTGGCATTAGACAAAAGAGAAATATTTCCAGTTTTCAATAATGCTCTCTAATCTAGTTTTTGCAACCCCTCAGAATAAAAGAAATGAGATTAGCAGGAGTGTCTTGGTTTGAAAGACAGATGTCTACTAAGGAAGGCAGGAGCCTCCCTTGGAATGGAAAATGNGAGATAATCCGGGAGCCAGTTACCTGTGAGTAATGGGGCAAGGCCTTGATGGACCCATGGACAGGAGGTAGTCCAGAGGGAGGAGGCAGGGAACATTGCTACACCTGGTTTCAACAGCTCATGAAGATGATAACAGAATACACTGTAACCCAGGACAAGGAGGAAGATCACCATCCTCTTTCCAATGAACAACTGAAGCCCTAAAAATGTTGATGTTTTCTAAGAAATTTAAATATACGAACAATATCTGTCTGCTCAACTTTGGGTCAGAACAGGCTGTACACATCTCTCTCTCTAAACAGGCATTAAAACCCACCCCAAAACCCAAAGAAAAAAAATTCCCACAACAGCTAAAGTTGAATACCTCGGGAATTTGCATACTCTAGTGCCTAATGACTTTATATACAAAATATTAACTATCTGGATTTTTGCCTGGTATTTATGTTCTATACTTGCAATTATTCTTAGTGCCAACTGGGATTTGGGTAGACTAGATCACAAAATACTTGGCTCTTGATTTAAGGTATATATCGACATTCTGAAGCTAATGGGAAGTCATTGTACTTCACAGACCTCAAAAACAGAACAAAGTTTAAATAATCAGTTAGAGAGAATATGCATTCCATGAATTTTTTTTTAGCTTTTGGAAGACTTTAATTTAATAGATGGGCTCAAAAAGTCCAAAAAAATAATAATAAAAAGTTATTTCTTGTAACTGGGTTTATTTTTGGAAGAACTGCTGTGTTTTGCCCCATGAGAACTGCAGTTCTGATGCTTCCTGAATAGATCTTGACCTTCTTAAGTGCTCTTTGCTAAAGAAGTTACAATACAGATTACACACCCTAAAAATAGTAATTCAAAGGATACTTATGAATTTTTATCCCTTTCTGATTCCTTCTCAAGGCAGTTAGGCAAGAGGCCTCTCCTCTTCTTGGAGTGATGTGAAGCTACCCAACAAAGCTTGTACCTGGATAGAATGATAATCCTGCAATTATGTGCTGTATCTAATTAACTGGATATAGCTTTTGTCATGCTTTAAGTCAGAACGGAGGGTTCAGTTAAGACTTGTGTAAACTCTCAATCCCATTCATCAAAATATCTTGCCACTTCTTTGGTAGGGGTCTGAATGCTTGGCATAAGGCACAGACCTTCAGAGACATCATTAATGAACAGTAACATGGACCAAATATGGTCCCTAAAATTGCAAAAAGCTCTGAAATTATAAATTTCATGCAATTTCATGCAATATAAATTGCATGATTTGTTTTTCAATCAAAGAATGAATCACTAAGAACAGGAGTTATTGGTAAGGTTAGCTAAAAGGACAGATTCCTTCACTCAAAAGTCTGAGGAACAATACTCAAATAGATCTAAACTACTCCATTCTATTTTGTCAGTATCTGCTGTTTACACAATATAGAATCTACTCCTATCTCTGCATCTTCAGACAGGAGCTGAGATGATTAGATGTTTTGGTTTGGTTTCGGTTTGTTTGATTTTGAGGGTTTGCGGTTTGTTTTTATCTTAAACCCACACTTTCTGGATTTCTGACATAAGCAGCAGTCTTTCAGCTGCCCTTTGGTAGCTGTAAGCCTAAGATGACAGACCCAAGACATTTGAAGACAACTACATGTTGAGGAACTGTTGCGTCTGGAGAGATACCCCTCACCAGAGTGAGACAGGTGTGTCTGTGGATCAGAGATACCAGAGCTTGAAAAGGTATTCATTCATGGACATCATCTGACATTTTGTATGGTGACTTCCAAATGCTTCCTGAGGCAGAGTTTGATACCTAAATAGGGAGTAATTAATCTGTCAAAGCTGTTGATGAAGCCACAATGTCCTGGAACAGGCAGTGGTTCTTGGAAAGGATGCTCCATTTTGGTTTCGGGTCTGCTTTTTCCAATGTCTGCAGCAAACATGTCAATAATTCAATCACTACCAATCCACTACAGTGATTGAATTAGAGGAAAAACTGCTCCTGGACCAGCCCCAGACCATATTCGTTCAGCTGTCCTTAAGGTTCTGTCTTTATCCAGTGGGTTCCTTCTTCAGACAACAAGACAAGCAATAAGCACAGCCCTATGCACTGGCTCCAAACACACTACCTCTCCTGCAGCTTGAATATAAAATATCAAAGCCACAGCTCTATTTCATAAACAGGGAATCAGTACCTTACATGCTGACTGGTTTTTTACTGGATGTAATCAGGCAACGATTAAGACTTTAGATTTGACTTCTCTGCTTTACCTATGTGCTAAATACAGTGTCATTCTAGACTTTTATCAGAACCACATGGTCTGTTTATGACATATCTTCAAATGTTATTTTTGGATCTTTTCCAGTCTATGTGTCTTGATTTTACAATTACACTGTTGCTTTATATAGCTCTCATTTAGTCCTTGATGGACCACAGACATCCTGTTTGCTGGTCTATTATCCAGCTTCTTATCAGTTCCACTTTAAGCCATTATTTCAGAGAGTATCTCTTGTAGTTGTGCAACTTTCCCAAACTACAGTGTTTTAATCTACCCTTTCTAGAACAACTTGTTCCAAGTACTTGAAAAGTGTTTTCTAACTAAAGAAAATACAGCACATTTTAAGACAATCACACAAGAAAAGGCAAATAGACTAAAATATAACAATATTATTACTTTGATTATATAAAACATTACTTTGATTATATATCTCTTGCATAAGTCCAATGCCTCCACAAATTTTCACACTTAAAGCAAAAACCTCTAACAAATTACCTCCAGCAAAAACCTCCAACAAAAGTCCTCCTTTTGGACATTTCTGAGGCACTGGAATTTATTTTCAACTTGTCACCAGGGTTTCAAGTGTGATCTGACCAATAACCTTAGACTAGAAAGAAATCTCCTTGTAAATGTGCTCATTCAAGCAAAAGACAGGTTAAAATTTTAATTTTTTTTTCCTGAAGAGACATGGCTTCTCAGATTGAAACAAATGGTCTGTTTGCAGGCATTGTGCTCTCCATGTTGCATGATGGGAGAAAGCAGATATAGCATATAGATCTCTGGAATTACATTTAATGTTAAAGAGATAAACTAAGCTAACTATGCTGTAATTTTTTTTTAAACATCCTGTTTTTCCAAAATGCCAAAGTTTAGCACCAGCTATTTGGGGAGCTGATCATAAGAATCACCATTCTTACATTACATTACATATAACCTCAGGCCAGACACAACTGATTGATGTCAACTGCTCCCTGTGAAGTATCTCCACTTGGGCACCGAACATCTGTAAATGTGCTACTCTCACCAAGTAAAACAAAGTTACCCCATCATCCTCATCAGAACACTTTGCATCACCTTAATGACATGTATTTTGCTGATGGAATACGCCAAGGAGTGCGATTTCCATTACATAAGGAGGATGTGGGGAATGAGAGTTAAAGATAGCCCCATTTAATGACCATACATTATAGAACAACAGCTACTTCCAAACTGGTTCATGGCAGAATATTTTTTCCTGACAAAATTCTTACTGTGAGATGCATGGAGAAAACTGGGAGTCCAGGATGGCTGACACTTTCAGCTCCTTGGTAAAATTAGATAAAAAGATTAACTTTTTGAATATTTATTAAAAGTACCTAAAGAATTTTTAAAATAATAATAATAATAATAATAATAATAGTATCAATACCTCAATTGCTGCATTTCTCAAAGCAGTCAGCAAAAAGTTTGCTTTGCAATTTTACCAGAGACAGTAGAGAAGGAACTGCAGAACTGCTCTTTGATGGTGAGAAGTGTTTTTAATGGAAATCTTTAAGAACCTCATCTTGAATGATGACCTATTCTCTCACAGAACCATCTCAAGAGAACTAACACAGTCTGTGTTAACACCCACAAAATATAAACAAGGTACTCATAGCAGTGGTTGCTTACTTTGCAAATCTGAACCAAATTTCCAAGGAGTGAATCAGATAAGCAAGTTAGTCTCTGAAGTTTTGTAACTTTTCACCAAAAATACTGAATTGTCATTTCAGTAGCAGAGAATTAAAAGTATCTTCTGCCTCAGAGTACCAAGAGCTAAGTAGACCAGAAGCCCAAAATTAATTGGTTTTCTGACTAAGCATTTTGTTTTCAAGTTGATTGAAGGGGTTTGGAAGTTATTTCCTAGTGTTTGTCAGAACTTTCCTGAATGGCTCAAAGGCTGAGATGCATGGCTATTCTTACAATGCTGTGGCTGATGAGTGTAGTGCCCCTGAGGTCTGCAAACAACATTGTTGCCCTGGTTTTTGCTAAGCCTTCTGTTTTTAACCTTGGAGTCAGATTCTTTCACACAGTTTCATGTAAATAATAGCCAATGTTTACTTAACGGTATTTTCTGTTTTTCATTCCTTTTGTGGTAAGAGAATTTTGATGAGCATCTTTCTTCTCCAGTGGGATTGAGAAGGAAGTGACATGTCCTCCAATCCCTTGTGCAGTTGGGAATTGAGTAAGAATGTGAGATATGTCAATAATAAAGGTATTCCCCTCCTTTCTGCTGAACCTGGCAGGTGTGAGAGCCTCTTTATTGTGTCTTCCCAGACACACAACACAATGAAGCTCTGGATCTCCTCCGACAAAAACAAACAGTATTGAGTTTACGATTTTTCTCCTCTTCATTAAGAAGCTCTTTCTAGAAATTTCTGTATTTCTTTCCTTTTTCCAGCACAAAACCAAAAGCACATTAACTAACATGAGTGAAATGAGACAAATTAGTAGTACAGCATTATTCTTTTTCAAAGTACAAATTTAAGCTATCAGCTTCCACAGCATGACATATGAACTGATCTTTGAGTGCTACACTAGAGAGTTCATTGATCTATGTCACTGTTGTAATTCTCAAACATCAGCTCCTACTTTCTGCTACTAGGAACCCAGATCTTGAACTGTGCCAAAGCATTTTTAAAATACTGCATTTGGATGTGCTATGGTGTTCCTGCTGTTTTCATTAGCTACAGCTAGTCTACCACTAACTAAGCCTAGGTTAAATTAAGTGCAAGAAGTGTATTACACAGTCCTTTTGTCCAGATCTCATGACTTTTATCTTGATGGTCCATCTCAAGACCGGAAAAGGGCATTATGAAAACAATACAGAGCATTTCCTAACCATGAGGTGTTAATATCAAGTGTGAATGTACAAGAAATGAAATCTCAGAACTTATTTTTCTCCTCTTCTTTAGGATTTGCATAGCTTTTTATCCTTCATAGTGACTTAAAAATGTTGTTGTGTTGATAAAAACATAAGAATAATCATCTGTGTATCATCTGACTTAACAGAATTGTTCCTCTACCTAATAATTGGGGAACAGTGAAAGCAGAATTGAATTTTTCCATCTCATTCTTTGATTTGAGACTGAACCTAAAAGAGATACACTTTCACACCCTTGGGGGAAAGAAATAGAAAATTAATCTTCCATTGCTGTTATGCCTCTGTTAGCAGCGGGGTGTGAGGTCACACTGCTGCCTCAGTAAAGATTGCTCAACCTCCTACGCCAAGTGGTGTGGTCCTGCAGAGTATGAACAGCTTGTCTACAAAAGAGGCTCTAGATGCAGTGGCTCTATAAATACCTAGCCTGTGCTGTTAATAAGGTATATCAGCTGGCAAAAGGTCCTGCAGATGACTAAAGGCTATTGAACAGTAGTTTTCCAGCCTTGTAAAATTGCTCTCCCACACCTTCTCCTTAGAGTTCACCCACACACAGGCATAAATCCGGACAGAACTGTAAGTTCCTAAGATGCAAGGTGCAAGATTTAAACAGGGATTTAATTCCCACTTTCTCCCTATGCCATCATCCTCCAAGATAGAGAATACAAAAGAAGGGGTGGGTGATGTGGTGGTGGTGGTTCCATAGGCACATGAAAAGCAAATACTGCAGCTACCGACTCCCTCAAAAGTGCCTGGGAAGTGCCTGGATCACATTGTTAACATCACCCTCAACATTACCTGTGCTTTTCCTTTTCTGTGTCTACTCTATCAAGTTGCATTTGTGAAAGAACTATAGAATACCCTGAGCTGGAAGGGACCCACAAGGATCATAAAGTCCAACTCCTGGCCTGACACAGGACAACCCCAAGAATTACACCATGTGTCCAAGAGTGCTGATCAAATGGTTTCTGAACTTTCAGGCTTGTGCTGTGACCACTTCCCTGAGGAGCCTGTTCCAGTGCCCAAACACCCTCTGGGTGAAGACCCTTTTCCTAATATCCAACCTAAACCTCCCCTGATGTAACATCATGCCATTCCCTCAGATCCCATCCCTTGTCACCAGAGATCAGTGTCTGCCCCTCCTCTTCCCCTCACAAGGAAGTTGTAGACAGCAATGAGGTCTCCCCTCAGACTCCTCCAGGCTGAACAGACCGAGTGATCTCAGCCACTCCTCATACAACCTCCCCTCCAGATCCTTCACCATCTGCGTTGCCCTCCTTTGGATGCTCTCCAGTAGCTTTATAACCTTCTTATATTGTGGTACCTAGAACTGAACACAGTACTCGAGGTAAAAGACTAGTGCAGGAAAAGACTAGGAAAGGCCTACAGGGAAGCCTAGGATAGAAGCTGCAACTATTTGAAATATATGCAGTTCTAGTTCCTTCTCCCTATAAAGGGTTTCCACTTACCAACCTCACTACACAAGAATTCAGAAGATTACAACTAACAAACCTCATCTAATATTGGCAATTTCCAACACCAGCACTATAAAATATTCAGTTGCAGGGCCTTAATGCACATCTTACAGGTCATGTCAAAGAAGAAAGTGGAACAGATAAGTCACCAGGTCTCCGTCCTCCCCACAGCCAAGAAAACAGGTATGCTGTGGCTTTTTGCAGCTGAACACAACACAAAAGCAACTACTCTAGCTAAGGGGGGAAAAAAGTCAGTGTCAAAGGAGGAAATATAAGAATAGGGCACTTAGCTTTCTACCATCCTCCAACCCCTTCAGTGCTTCATTTTCAGCCCCTCCTAAGATGCACTTTCTTCCTTTATTTTGGACACCAACGAGCTCATGGAGAAGACATTTGTTGTTAGTGCTTAATATGAGTTTTTAGAACATACCATATTCTTTGACTAGAGGTTCTACAGATCATCTACGTATGTGAAGGACCATCCCTGTTGTTTTGTTTTGAACCTGGCTCTGACTACTTAATGGCTACTTGTTGTTTTTGCTGTTGCTTTTTTGATCCTCCTCTCCCCACAATGAATATGAATGAATATGGCAGCAATTTTCTGCTCACAGCCTGTGTGCTACAAATGCATCACTGTGAAGTCTCCTCTCCAAGTTGTCTTCTTTCCCTCAGTCACTTGATAGAACACTTCAGCTCTCTAGATTTTCACTATTTGCAGCAGAAAATAACTCAGACACTTGTAATTAAAAGGTGAAAGTATGATACTAAAAAATCCCAAAACAGGCAATAAAGCATCCTCAAAAGCCCCACCACATCCAGACCAGAATGCACGACCTTTTTAGAAATTATGCATGCTTTTGTGCCCCACTGTTCTAGCTATTAGGAACAATATGATTTATTACACTACATATTTTACAATATTTCATTATTGATTCCAAAAATGAAGGCAAGCCATTAAGCCCTGACTTTAGGGCTTATATATTTCAGGGAACATTTTAGGGGAAAATGAAAAACCCCACACCTTTATATTAATTTACTCACAAAAAGCATTGAACCTTTTCAGCTTCCCTCTTTCTTGACATGATAATACAGTTTATTTACATTAACACTCAGGCTTCCCTAGCTCTTGCTCACCAAACTGGTGGCCAGTACAGGCCCCCCAGCCTCCAGCTCCAAGGCCTGGTGTCTTTTTTTATTTGCCCTAGATTACATGTCTCTAATCTTCACATAAAAATACTTCACACCGTTCCTTCTTGCAGTTTGTTCATACACTCACAAACCAAGCTGACTCTCAGCATTTCTGCTCTTAAATCTACAAGTGTCGTATTCCCCACTACTGCAATAATAATAATGGACGTCCCTTCCAGTACCAAGTCTCAAACCTCTTCTCCAGAGCTGTCAGTCTCTTGCCTAATCCTGCCATGAACACCTTCAGCATTTTATCTCCAGAGATAAATCAAGGAAGTTTTATTCCTCAGAGTCTGATCTTTAGGAGAGAGACGTTACATTTATAAATCATTTTAGAGGATATAATTATATAAGCACAATTTAATAATTATGAGTCATTGTGGATATGGAAAGAGTAAATCATGTTAAAGAAATCTGGTTACTTTTAAAAATGAAAAATATTATTAGCCTAGATAAACCAAGAGTCCTGACTTGGCTGGGGTTTTAAAAAGGTTCAGAGGAAAGTCAAAATGATGGATCATTGTTATCATTAAGAAAGCTTTGTTGGGGATGGGGTAAATCTTTATTAAAACTTTTCTCCCAATATCAAGTGCTTATGACCTAGCATTCACATCTGAAAGTCTGTATCCAGAAGTCCGACTCTTTCCCATCCTTGATGGGTTTGGGTTTTTTAGGGCATCTGGTTTTCCTGTAAGACTGTGATAAGTTCAGTTGACTCCAGATCTAATGCAGTTGCCTGCCTTCAAGTTAGAGCAGTACCAAGGTATTAATTACTACCCAGAAAAAAAGGGGATTGGATGGAAAATGGAAAGACAGCTGCTGAGAAGTGAAGTCTTCCAGGATTGTGGATTAATACCAGCAGATTTTCATATTTTATTCAATGGTCTACATAAAGCTGTAATAAGTCAGATCATTAAATTTGCAGATGATACTAAAATAAGCAGAGCATTTAAGACTCAGAGGGATGCAAGAATAATCCTGACACTAAAAAAATGGGCTCAGAGGTGAGATAGGAAATTAAATGAGTATTCATTTAATGTAATGAAAATTGACACACTTCAGTAAGAATAATGTTCAGGACACATACTGAGACACTTACAACTTAAATTATACTAAGGTAATTAATATGTAAAGAGAAAGAAAGTTATGAGCTATTCTTGAATTGCCATTCATAGTTTTAAGTTCTAAGAAGACAAGACCCCTGTCCTGAAGAGATAACAGACTGGCACAGACAAAATAACACACTGTCATTTAACACAGTAAGAAAGAGTGTCTGCCAGCACAGTACAGAAAAGAAAGAGAGCCCTTTGGACCTGCTAGTCACTAAGATGGCTCAGAAGAGTGACTGTGAAGGCCATCGCCACATTTGACTTTTGCTATTCTCTTCAAATTTATGTCTGACTAGAGGCTACTTCAAAGCTACACAGAACATTTTAAGAAAAGAGTCCTCAGGTATGAAAACAGAAATGCTATATTACCAGCTATCTGAATAATATTCAAGAAAATTAAATGCCTGTTTCTAAGAGGAGGCAAAAATACCCCAGCTAGCAAACA